>OX638305.1:3768965-3898126 GCA_951812265.1 Taphrorychus bicolor | reverse complement strand
CTAAGAATGCATTTTGAGGCGTTTGGAGTAAAATTCAATTTATTTTGTTAAAAAAAAAATGTTACCTGAAACGATATTTCAGAAAATTTTGAATCAGTTTTGTTGTTCACACCAAATTTATATTTTTACGCCCTTTCTGAGCTCTTTTTTCACTGATTTTCGCCTTAATTCATACCTGAACTTCTTGAAACACTTCAAATTTGTATTTTCACAGGCTGTGATTTATTTTTCAAGGAGTTTTGACCTTAATTGTAATTTTCTTTCCGAATAATAACAAATTTGCATTTTGGGCCGTCTAGGTATGCATTTTGAGGCATTTTAAGTAAAATTTATTTATTTTAGTAAAAAAAATACCATAAAACAACATTTTAGAAAATGTTTAATCAGTTTTGTTGTTCACACCAAATTTAACACTTCAAATTTGTCTTTTCACTCGTTGTGAGTTGTTTCTCAAGACGTTTTGACCTTAATTATAACCTTTTTTCCGCAGAAATAACAAATTTGCATTTTGAGTCGTCTAAATATGCATTTTGAAGCGTTTGAGTAAAATTTTATTTATTTGGGTAAAAAGAAATTACCAAAAACCACATTTTAGAAAATTTAAGCATTGATGCATTTTGAGGCGTCTAAGGATGCATTTTGAGGAGTTTGGTGTGAAATTTTATTTATTTTGTTAAACAAAAAATTACCAAACACGACATTTTAGAAACTTTTTAATCAGTTTTGTTGTTCACACCGAACTTATATTTTTACACCCCTAAAAGCCCTTTTTCACTGATTTTCGCCTTAATCCCAACCTGAACTTCTTGAAACACTTCAAATTTGTCTGTTCACCGGCTGTAAGTTGTTTTTCAAGACGTTTTGACCCTAATTATAACCTTCTTTCCGGATAAACAACAAATTTGCATTTTGAGGCGTTTGGAGTAAAATTCAATTTATTTTGTTAAAAAAACATGTTACCTGAAACGATATTTCAGAAAATTTTTAATCAGTTTTGTTGTTCACAACCAAATTTATATTTTTACGCCCTTTGAGAGCTCTTTTTTCACTGATTTTCGCCTTAATTCTAACCTGAACTTCTTGAAACACTTCAAATTTGTATTTTCACAGGCTGTGATTTATTTTTCAAGGAGGTTTGACCTTAATTGTAATTTTCTTTCCGAATAATAACAAATTTGCATTTTGGGCCGTCTAGGTATGCATTTTGAGGCATTTTAAGTAAAATTTTATTTATTTTAGTAAAAAAAAAAAACCATAAAACAACATTTTAGAAAATTTTTAATCAGTTTTGTTGTTCACACCAAATTTAACACTTCAAATTTGTCTTTTCACTCGTTGTGAGTTGTTTCTCAAGACGTTTTGACCTTAATTATAACCTTTTTTCCGGATAAATAACAAATTTGCATTTTGAGTCGTCTAAATATGCATTTTGAAGCGTTTGACTAAAATTTTATTTATTTGGGTAAAAAGAAATTACCAAAAACCACATTTTAGAAAATTTGAGCATTGATGCATTTTGAGGCGTCTAAGGATGCATTTTGAGGAGTTTGGTGTGAAATTTTATTTATTTTGTTAAAAAAAAATTACCAAACACGACATTTTAAAAACTTTTTAATCAGTTTTGTTGTTCACAACCGAACTTATATTTTTACACCCTTTAAAAGCCCTTTTTCACTGATTTTCGCCTTAATCCCAACCTGAACTTCTTGAAACACTTCAAATTTGTCTGTTCACCGGCTGTAAGTTGTTTTTCAAGATGTTTTGACCCTAATTATAACCTTATTTCCGGATAAACAACAAATTTGCATTTTGAGGCATTTGGTGTAAAATTTCATTTATTTTGTTAAAAAAATACCAAAAACGACATTTTAAAAAAAAAATTATCAGTTTTGTTGTTTACACCAAATTTATGTTTTTACGCCCTTTAAGAGCCCTTTTTCACTGATTTTTGCCTTAATCCCAACCTGAACTTCTTGAAACACATCAAATTTGTATTTTCACCCGCTGTGAATTATTTTTCAAGGGGTTTTGACCTTAATTGTTACTCCTTGTCTCGATAAATACCAAATTTTGCATTTTGAGTCATCTAAGGGTCTTTCTTAGTCATTTTGAGGCGTTTGGAGTAAAATTCAATTTATTTTGTTAAAAAAAAAATGTTACCTGAAACGATATTTCAGAAAATTTTTAATCAGTTTTGTTGTTCACACCAAATTTATATTTTTACGCCCTTTGAGAGCTCTTTTTTCACTGATTTTCGCCTTAATTCATACCTGAACTTCTTGAAACACTTCAAATTTGTATTTTCACAGGCTGTGATTTATTTTTCAAGGAGTTTTGACCTTAATTGTAATTTTCTTTCCGAATAATAACAAATTTGCATTTTGGGCCGTCTAGGTATGCATTTTGAGGCATTCTAAGTAAAATTTTATTTATTTTATTAAAAAAAATACCATAAAACAACATTTTAGAAAATGTTTAATCAGTTTTGTTGTTCACACCAAATTTAACACTTCAAATTTGTCTTTTCGTTGTGAGTTGTTTCTCAAGACGTTTTGACCTTAATTATAACCTTTTTTCCGCAGAAATAACAAATTTGCATTTTGAGTCGTCTAAATATGCATTTTGAAGCGTTTGAGTAAAATTTTATTTATTTGGGTAAAAAAAAAATTACCAAAAACCACATTTTAGAAAATTTGAGCATTGATGCATTTTGAGGCGTCTAAGGATGCATTTTGAGGAGTTTGGTGTGAAATTTTATTTATTTTGTTAAAAAAAAAATTACCAAACACGACATTTTAGAAACTTTTTAATCAGTTTTGTTGTTCACACCGAACATATATTTTTACACCCTTTAAAAGCCCTTTTTCACTGATTTTCGCCTTAATCCCAACCTGAACTTCTTGAAACACTTCAAATTTGTCTTTTCACCGGCTGTACGTTGTTTTTCAAGACGTTTTGACCCTAATTATAACCTTATTTCCGGATAAACAACAAATTTGCATTTTGAGGCATTTGGTGTAAAATTTCATTTATTTTGTTAAAAAAATACCAAAAACGACATTTTAGAAAAAAATTTATCAGTTTTGTTGTTTACACCAAATTTATGTTTTTACGCCCTTTAAGAGCCCTTTTTCACAGATTTTGGCCTTAATCCCAACCTGAACTTCTTGAAACACATCAAATTTGTATTTTTACCCGCTGTGAGTTATTTTTCAAGGAGTTTTCACCTTAATTGTAACTTCTTGTCTCGATAAATACCAAATTTTGCATTTTGAGTCATCTAAGAATGCATTTTGAGGCGTTTGGAGTAAAATTCAATTTATTTTGTTAAAAAAACATGTTACCTGAAACGATATTTCAGAAAATTTTTAATCAGTTTTGTTGTTCACACCAAATTTATATTTTTACGCCCTTTGAGAGCTCTTTTTTCACTGATTTTCGCCTTAATTCATACCTGAACTTCTTGAAACACTTCAAATTTGTATTTTCACAGGCTGTGATTTATTTTTCAAGGAGTTTTGACCTTAATTGTAATTTTCTTACCGAATAATAACAAATTTGCATTTTGGGCCGTCTAGGTATGCAGTTTGAGGCATTTTAAGTAAAATTTTATTTATTTTAGTAAAAAAAATACCATAAAACAACATTTTAGAAAATTTTTAATCAGTTTTGTTGTTCACACCAAATTTAACACTTCAAATTTGTCTTTTCACTCGTTGTGAGTTGTTTCTCAAGACGTTTTGACCTTAATTATAACCTTTTTTCCGGATAAATAACAAATTTGCATTTTGAGTCGTCTAAATATGCATTTTGAAGCGTTTGATTAAAATTTTATTTATTTGGGTAAAAAAAAAATTACCAAAAACCACATTTTAGAAAATTTGAGCAATGATGCATTTTGAGGCGTCTAAGGATGCATTTTGAGGAGTTTGGTGTGAAATTTTATTTATTTTGTTAAAAAAAAAATTACCAAACACGACATTTTAGAAACTTTTTAATCAGTTTTGTTGTTCACACCGAACTTATATTTTTACACCCTTTAAAAGCCCTTTTTCACTGATTTTCGCCTTAATCCCAACCTGAACTTCCTGAAACACTTCAAATTTGTCTGTTCACCGCCTGTACGTTGTTTTTCAAGACGTTTTGACCCTAATTATAACCTTCTTTCCGGATAAACAACAAATTTGCATTTTGAGGCGTTTGGAGTAAAATTCAATTTATTTTGTTAAAAAAAAAATGTTACCTGAAACGATATTTCAGAAAATTTTTAATCAGTTTTGTTGTTCATACCAAATTTATATTTTTACGCCCTCTGAGAGCTCTTTTTTCACTGATTTTCGCCTTAATTCATACCTGAACTTCTTGAAACACTTCAAATTTGTATTTTCACAGGCTGTGATTTATTTTTCAAGGAGTTTTGACCTTAATTGTAATTTTCTTTCCGAATAATAACAAATTTGCATTTTGGGCCGTCTAGGTATGCATTTTGAGGCATTCTAAGTAAAATTTTATTTATTTTAGTAAAAAAAATACCATAAAACAACATTTTAGAAAATTTTTAATCAGTTTTGTTGTTCACACCAAATTTAACACTTCAAATTTGTTTTTTCACTCGTTGTAAGTTGTTTCTCAAGACGTTTTGACCTTAATTATAACCTTTTTTCCGGATAAATAACAAATTTGCATTTTGAGTCGTCTAAATATGCATTTTGAAGCGTTTGAGTAAAATTTTATTTATTTGGGTAAAAAGAAATTACCAAAAACCACATTTTAGAAAATTTGAGCATTGATGCATTTTGAGGCGTCTAAGGATGCATTTTGAGGAGTTTGGTGTGAAATTTTATTTATTTTGTTAAAAAAAAAAATTACCAAACACGACATTTTAGAAACTTTTTAATCAGTTTTGTTGTTCACACCGAACTTATATTTTTACACCCTTTAAAAGCCCTTTCTCACTGATTTTCGCCTTAATCCCAACCTGAACTTCTTGAAGCACTTCAAATTTGTCTGTTCACCGGCTGTAAGTTGTTTTTCAAGACGTTTTGACCCTAATTATAACCTTCTTTCCGGATAAACAACAAATTTCCATTTTGAGGCATTTGGTGTATAATTTCATTTATTTTGTTAAAAAAATACCAAAAACGACATTTTAGAAAAAAATTTATCAGTTTTGTTGTTTACACCAAATTTATGGTTTTACGCCCTTTAAGTGCCCTTTTTCACTGATTTTCGCCTTAATCCCAACCTGAACTTCTTGAAACACATCAAATTTGTATTTTCACCCGCTGTGGGTTATTTTTCAAGGAGTTTTGACCTTAATTGTAACTTCTTGTCTCGATAAATACCAAATTTTGCATTTTGAGTCATCTAAGAATGCATTTTGAGGCGTTTGGAGTAAAATTCAATTTATTTTGTTAAAAAAAAAAATGTTACCTGAAACGATATTTCAGAAAATTTTTAATCAGTTTTGTTGTTCACACCAAATTTATATTTTTACGCCCTCTGAGAGCTCTTTTTTCACTGATTTTCACCTTAATTCATACCTGAACTTCTTGAAACACTTCAAATTTGTATTTTCACAGGCTGTGATTTATTTTTCAAGGAGTTTTGACCTTAATTGTAATTTTCTTTCCGAATAATAACAAATTTGCATTTTGGGCCGTCTAGGTATGCATTTTGAGGCACTTTAAGTAAAAAATTTTATTTATTTTAGTAAAAAAAAACCATAAAACAACATTTTAGAAAATTTTTAATCAGTTTTGTTGTTCACACCAAATTTAACACTTCAAATTTGTCTTTTCACTCGTTGTGAGTTGTTTCTCAAGACGTTTTGACCTTAATTATAACCTTTTTTCCGGATAAATAACAAATTTGCATTTTGAGTCGTCTAAATATGCATTTTGAAGCGTTTGAGTAAAATTTTATTTATTTGGGTAAAAAAAAAATTACCAAAAACCACATTTCAGAAAATTTGAGCATTGATGCATTTTGAGGCGTCTAAGGATGCATTTTGAGGAGTTTGGTGTGAAATTTTATTTATTTTGTTAAAAAAAAAATTACCAAACACGACATTTTAGAAACTTTTTAATCAGTTTTGTTGTTCACACCGAACTTATATTTTTACACCCTTTAAAAGCCCTTTTTCACTGATTTTCGCCTTAATTCCAACCTGAACTTCTTGAAACACTTCAAATTTGTCTGTTCACCGGCTGTAAGTTGTTTTTCAAGACGTTTTGACCCTAATTATAACCTTCTTTCCGGATAAACAACAAATTTGCATTTTGAGGCATTTGGTGTATAATTTCATTTATTTTGTTAAAAAAATACCAAAAACGACATTTTAGAAAAAAATTTATCAGTTTTGTTGTTTACACCAAATTTATGGTTTTACGCCCTTTAAGTGCCCTTTTTCACTGATTTTCGCCTTAATCCCAACCTGAACTTCTTGAAACACTTCAAATTTGTCTGTTCACCGGCTGTAAGTTGTTTTTCAAGACGTTTTGACCCTAATTATAACCTTCTTTCCGGATAAACAACAAATTTGCATTTTGAGGCGTTTGGAGTAAAATTCAATTTATTTTGTTAAAAAAAAAAATGTTACCTGAAACGATATTTCAGAAAATTTTTAATCAGTTTTGTTGTTCACACCAAATTTATATTTTTACGCCCTTTGAGAGCTCTTTTTTCACTGATTTTCGCCTTAATTCATACCTGAACTTCTTAAAACACTTCAAATTTGTATTTTCACAGGTTGTGATTTATTTTTCAAGGAGTTTTGACCTTAATTGTAATTTTCTTTCCGAATAATAACAAATTTGCATTTTGGGCCGTCTAGGTATGTATTTTGAGGCATTTTAAGTAAAATTTTATTTATTTTAGTAAAAAAAATACCATAAAACAACATTTTAGAAAATTTTTAATCAGTTTTGTTGTTCACACCAAATTTAACACTTCAAATTTGTCTTTTCACTCGTTGTGAGTTGTTCCTCAAGACGTTTTGACCTTAATTATAACCTTTTTTCCGGATAAATAACAAATTTGCATTTTGAGTCGTCTAAATATGCATTTTGAAGCGTTTGAGTAAAATTTTATTTTTGTTAAAAAAAAAAAATTACCAAACACGACATTTTAGAAACTTTTTAATCAGTTTTGTTGTTCACACCGAACTTATATTTTTACACCCTTTAAAAGCCCTTTTTCACTGTATTTCGCCTTAATCCCAACCTGAACTTCTTGAAACACTTCAAATTTGTCTGTTCACCGGCTGTAAGTTGTTTTTTAAGACGTTTTGACCCTAATTATAACCTTTTTTCCGGATAAACAACAAATTTGCATTTTGAGGCATTTGGTGTAAAATTTCATTTATTTTGTTAAAAAAATACCAAAAACGACATTTTAGAAAAAAATTTATCAGTTTTGTTGTTTACACCAAATTTATGTTTTTACGCCCTTTAAGAGCCCTTTTTCACTGATGTTCGCCTTAATCCCAACCTGAACTTCTTGAAACACATCAAATTTGTATTTTCACCCGCTGTGAGTTATTTTTCAAGGAGTTTTGACCTTAATCTTGTCTCGATAAATACCAAATTTTGCATTTTGAGTCATCTAAGAATGCATTTTGAGGCGTTTGGAGTAAAATTCAATTTATTTTGTTAAAAAAAAAAATGTTACCTGAAACGATATTTCAGAAAATTTTTAATCAGTTTTGTTGTTCACACCAAATTTATATTTTTACGCCCTTTGAGAGCTCTTTTTTCACTGATTTTCGCCTTAATTCATACCTGAACTTCTTGAAACACTTCAAATTTGTTTTTTTCACAGGCTGTGATTTATTTTTCAAGGAGTTTTGACCTTAATTGTAATTTTCTTTCCGAATAATAACAAATTTGCATTTTGGGCCGTCTAGGTATGCATTTTGAGGCATTTTAAGTAAAATTTTATTTATTTTAGTAAAAAAAATACCATAAAACAACATTTTAGAAAATGTTTAATCAGTTTTGTTGTTCACACCAAATTTAACACTTCAAAGTTGTCTTTTCACTCGTTGTGAGTTGTTTCTCAAGACGTTTTGACCTTAATTATAACCTTTTTTCCGGATAAATAACAAATTTGCATTTGGAGTCGTCTAAATATGCATTTTGAAGCGTTTGAGTAAAATTTTATTTATTTAGGTAAAAAGAAATTACCAAAAACCACATTTTAAAAAATTTGAGCATTTTGAGGCGTCTAAGGATGCATTTTGAGGAGTTTGGTGTGAAATTTTATTTATGTTGTTAAAAAAAAAGTTACTAAATACGACATTTTAGAAACTTTTTAATCAGTTTTGTTGTTCACACCGAACTTATATTTTTACACACTTTAAAAGCCCTTTCTCACTGATTTTCGCCTTAATCCCAACCTGAACTTCTTGAAACACTTCAAATTTGTATTTTCACCCGCTGTGAGTTATTTTTCAAGGAGTTTTGACCTTAATTGTAACTTCTTGTCTCGATAAATACCAAATTTTGCATTGTGAGTCATCTAAGAATGCATTTTGAGGCGTTTAGAGTAAAATTCAATTTATTTTGTTAAAAGAAAATGTTACCTGAAACGATATTTCAGAAAATTTTTAATCAGTTTTGTTGTTCACACCAAATTTATATTTTTACGCCCTCTGAGAGCTCTTTTTTCACTGATTTTCGCCTTAATTCATACCTGAACTTCTTGAAACACTTCAAATTTGTATTTTCACAGGCTGTGATTTATTTTTCAAGGAGTTTTGACCTTAATTGTAATTTTCTTTCCGAATAATAACAAATTTGCATTTTGGGCCGTCTAGGTATGCATTTTGAGGCATTTTAAGTAAAATTTTATTTATTTTAGTATATTTTTATTAGTATATTTTTACACCCTTTAAAAGCCCTTTTTCACTGATTTTCGCCTTAATCCCAACCTGAACTTCTTGAAACACTTCAAATTTGTATTTTCACCCGCTGTGAGTTATTTTTCAAGGAGTTTTGACAATCATTGTAATTTTTTTTCCGGATAAATACCAAATTTGCATTTTGAGTCGTCTAAATATGCATTTTGAAGCGTTTGAGTAACATTTTATTTATTTGGGTAAAAAAAAATACCAAAAACCACATTTTAGAAAATGTTTAGTAAATTTTGCTGTTCGCACCAAATTTATATTTTTACACTCTTTGGGAGCCCTTTTTTACCGATTTTTGCCTTAATCCTAACCTGAACTTCTTGAAACACTTCAAATTTGTATTTTCACCCGCTGTGAGTTATTTCTCAACGGGTTTTGACCCTAATTATAACCTCACTTTCTCGAAAAATACCTAATTTGCCTCTTGAATCGTTTAAGTATATATTTTGAGGCTTTTTCAGTAAAATTTCATTTATTTTTGCAAAAAAAATGTTAGAAAATGTCTAATCAATTCTGCTTGATTTTGTCCTAAAATTGAGTTTCTCCAAGAACAAAAAAAAATTAGATTTTATACGATGTGGGTCATATTTAACTAATTTTAGTCTGACCGCTAACCTGAATCACTCCAAAAGAAGCAAATTTGCATTTTTTAGACGCTCTATGTCACTTTTGGTTTATTTTGACTCTAATTACAAACTTGCATTTTTCTAGAAAATCCAAATTTGAATTTTTGGAAGCTTATAGTCATTTTTAAACGATTCTATCCTCAATGAGTTTTTACCTCAATGTCCTCAACACACACCAAATTTGTATTTTTTCAGTCTTCGAGAGTCACTTTTTTACTGATTTTGGCCTTAATCCTAATTTGAATTTCTCGAAACCTTTTAAATTTGTATTTTCATCCGCTGTGAGTAATTTTTCAACGCGTTTTGACTCTAATTCTAACCTCATTTTCCCGAAAAATACCAAACTTTGAGTAAAATCTAAAGTGCTTGCCGGGCTTTGAAGCCGTGGTCCAATGGAATTTCTTCCTGACGTTTCGTCTACAGCTGCAGCAGGCATTATCAAAGGCGATGGGCGAAGTGGTCTCCCGCGATTCTCGACGTTGACTGATTCGTCTGTGGTGAGCTCCGTGGTATTTATTCCCCCACTGTCGCGCTGCAACGGCGGGACCTGGGTGGGGGTAGTGTTGGCCCGTGGTTTCTGCGCCCTTGAAGTAGTCCAGTCCGCATGGTAGTTCCGGCCTACATTTAGAAACGTAATTTCCTCCTCTAAATGTAGACTGGAAGCGAGTTCTATCCGAGACTAACGAGAGAAGCCGTCCTCTCGGCCGACACGACAACAATTTCAACAGGTGGGCGGAAATTGCGTTTCTAAATGTAGACTGGAAGCTAGTTCTACCACATACAAGTGCACCGAAACCCCGCACCACCACTACCCCCACCCAGGTCCCTCCACTGTAGCGTGAAGGCGGGGCAATAAATACCACGGAACTCACCACAGTATAGTCAGTCACTGTCAGGAAGCACGGGAGATCATTTCGCTTATTGCCTCATCGCCTTTGATAATGTCTGCCGCAGCTATAGACGAAATTACAAGAAGAAATTCCATTGGACCACAGCTTCAAAGCACTTTAGATTGTATTTTGACCGGCTGTGAAAGCCTTCACAGTTTTATAAAAAATAGTAGTTTAACAAAAAATTATATTTTAGAAAATTTGAAAGAGTTTGAGCCTGATTTGGGCTTGAATTTTCTCAAATGTATTTGCACTTTAGACAATATGGGTCATTTTTAACCGATTTTCGACCTAATTCTAACTTGAATTTAGGTTAGTATAACCTAGTATTATTAGAACAACTTAATATACAGGGTGCTCTGCCGAAATACATGAATTCATATACATGGTGGAAACTGCATGGAAACCTATCATACTAAAAATATGAAAATTTGGAATTTATTCAAGTCGGTGCAAATCACCTAAACTATCTGGAAAAATTCAGGTTATAGTTAGGGCCAAAATCAGTTAAAAATGACATAAAGCGTCTAAAAATGAAAATTTGGAAATTTTTGGCAAAAGTGTGGTTAAATTAGGGCCAAAAGGGTTAAAATAGCTTTAAAGTGTCTAAAAATATAAATTTGCAGTTTTTGGAGAAACGTATGTAACAATTATACCGTTAGCCAAAATGGCTAAAGTCAGTTAAACATGACATAAAGGGTCTAAAAATGCAAATTTTGAAATTTTTGCGAAAAGTGCGGTTGGAATAGGGCCAAAAAACGGTGAAAATTACTTACGCAAAACTTGGAATAAAACAGAAATATGTGGGTCCGGATTTTGGCTAAAAAACAGGTTAGAAAGGAATCAAACTCTAAACTATGAAGGTTTTTTTTTTAAATTCAAAAGTAACAAAGCGTTAAATAAAAAAATAAATAAAAGAAAAACGTTGTTGAAAACATTTAGGTAAAGCTGTCTGAAAATGACTTAAAGCGTCTAAAAGTGCAAAACTTTGAATTTTTTAAAAAATTTAGGTCAAGATTTAGGCGGTTAGAAAGAAGTCAAAGATTGAAAAAACAAAGATGGCTTCCTTATAACTAAAAGCGCTCCATGTTGAAAACATTTTAGGTGATTACGATCATTGAACGAGAGCATTATACAGGGTGGTCCGCCGGGAACTGCATTGATCGATTATGGAAAAACTTCTCAACCTAAAAATCTGAACATTTCATTTGGATCAAGGTCGGTGGAGTCAACTCACCTAAAATTTTTTCAGTGTGCTTAATTCATCACGTTATCAGATGAGTTGGTAAGGGAAAATGAAGGAGTAAAAGAAAAATATATCTTTACTTTTGGCACTCTTTTTTTCCTGTTAAAAATTCATAGCCAACTTGATGATTTTTTTTATTAAACTCCTGGGATATTGCGAACGTGAAATAAGAAGAGTTAGATAGAAAAGGACTTTAGTTGGCTGTACACAGTCACGAGAACTGATGGAGTAAGAAAAACGTTATTCAACGTGATTACTTCAACCTTCCTAGCCCCTAACTTTGTATATCTTGTTTTGGCTATAAAAGGTGTATTGTATTGTTACGGGACACGGGTTCCAATAATTTATCTTCAATTAGCTACACACTTTTATTTACTTATAACTGTTACAAAATCGGGTTAACTAATTTGTATTATTCATCATCGACAAATACTGAGCTTTTATTGTTTCACTTTCTCCTAAAAATAGAGCGCAACTGAGAGCCTATAAATTCTATCGGGCGCTAAGTTGCAAAGCTCAAAGCTCCCGTATCATTTAATTAAGGGTTTATGCCGGTGCCCAATTAATCAATAGGATAAATGTGGAAAAAATAACGAAAGCAAAGATATAAAGTCGCGATTTCATTCGGGTCAGTGGTTTCGACACTCCAACGCTCTGCCTTTTAGTAATCGGATACCGCAATCGAAATATTTGCCGTTCCGCCTGTAGTTTATGTGTATAGCCGGCTGTAGGACATGCCATAATATAAAAAGGGAGCAGAGAGAATGTAAGAGCAAAGGTTTAGTTTTTCGCTTGTTGTGAATCACTGAAAACATGCAGGAGGAAATATGTTACTCTCCTCAGAACTCATGGCTGCTCTGTTTTTTCATAACTAGTTTTTAATAATAATTTTTACTCGATCCAAAGTATTTTCCGGGCTTTGAAGCCGTGGTCCAATCTAATTTCTTCCTGACATTATCGCTGAGACAATGGGCGAAGTGATTTCCCGTGCTTCTCGACGGTGACTGATTCAACTGTGGCGAGCTCCGGGCCATTTATTCCCCCGCCGTCGCGCTGCAGTGAAGGAACCGGGGTGGGGGTAGCGGTAGTGCGCTTAAACTCCGCGCTAACACTACCCCCACCCCAGTCCCTTCACTGCAACGCGACGGCGCGGCGGGGGAATAAATACCACGGAGCTCACCACAGTCGAATCAGTCAACGACGAGAAGCACAGTCATTTGTCGATGAGCTTCTCACTAAAGCTAGTTTACTATGTTTTAATTCGGTTTTATGGTCGAATATAATCAACGATGCCTTGATCAGCTGATGATAAAAAATTTCTTCTGTTCAATAACATGAACGAACAGAATTGCAGTGAGTTAAATAATAGATAACAACGCCTTGTTTTGGTGCATCAACTTACTCGTCCGTTGAAGTTGCAGTGACATTTCCCACCCTTCTCTGCTATAATCTATTCAATGTTTACAAAATAATCTTATTTATTTTTAAATTTTTATGAATTAGTCTTTATATCAAAACTTTTGTTTCAGGATCGTTAACGTGTTCGCGTATTTCTCCTCAAATATAAATCCGCTCCCCGAATTCAAATAAACGCGGACGTGGTGCGTCACGTTGGGGCAAAGAACAGCGGGTTAAAGCCTCCGGCAAAATTAACGACTGTGGCAAATACTGCGGCCAACCCGCGAACGGCCCCACCATTTCGTTCAGCAGCTTCCGGCAGTCCTTCACCTCCAATGTCAATTACTTGAAAAGGAGGTTCAGCTCCGGGGACCTGTCCTCGGAGTGCGAAGACGGAGATGCCCACATCGACCCGTACGCCAAACCGCCTCCGGTTACTTCGCAACCACCGGTAACTGATATATTATCGAAATTAATATGCTTTAAATATATAAAAAAATTTCTCTTTTCAGGGTCCTCCTCCTCCGCCACCCTCTCAATCAAGCACGAGCGGCGATTTATCGCTAAATCTTCGACCCGGGTCGAAGACCACTAGTGCACCAAGCTCTCCTGCGAAATCACGGGAGAGTCTTCTACAGAGGGTTCAGTCTCTGACTGGACAAGCTAGAGATCAAGGGGCTTCTATTCTGGGAGCAGCAGTTTCAAGGTAGGGTCACAGTAAATTGTAGAAAAGTAGAAAACCTAGATGAAAATGTCCATCAGTACGTAGCATGAAAACTACTGTAGAATGATTAATAAAAAAAACTGATGATGTTTAAAAGTAGTTGAAATCTCGAAACGTCTGAAAGACTTTATTTCATATTCGCAAACCTCACAGCTTTTGAAGAATGGTAGAAAAACGTGGTAGAGTTCATAAAAAGATATAAAATGGTACCACGAGTATCCATATCAAGGTTCCCATTTAGGACATATATAGAGAGTGTACAGTTGAAATTTCAGTTTTCTAGCTTTAATTGTTTCTAAAAATGTAATATTTGCCAATTTTTGGGAATTATGTAATTCAGAAATCAAGGCACTGTTTATAATTTAGAAAAAAAATATATTGGTAAACAAAAAAATTAAAGTTAAATGTTGCAGGATTATTTGGGACACCCTATACTATCTAAAACAGAATTCAACGCTCTATTTATCATAAAACTACTCGAATTAACGCAATAAATTAATTGATATCGATTTACATGCTAAAATCCAAAAATTTCATGTTACAACATTTTTTTTTGGGACACTCTATACTCTATACTATGTAAAACGTAAATCTATTTATCATGAAACTACTAGAACCAACGAATAAAATCGATTACTACTGGGTTATATGGGAAAAGCCGATATTTCTATGTTAAGCATATGGAGCTCTCAAACCGACCCAAAAACCTAAATTTTGAGATCAAAATCGTGCATTGCGGCCTTTAACAGCTCATATCTCGTTTCGATGAAGCTTTATCCGAAAAACTATAAGAACAGCTATGGAAGCAGAAGGATAGATCTACATGTAGAGTTCATTTTCGAAGATCGGCCTAGAACAGTAACTGAGCACGGGTGGCCCAAATATAAAGTACAAATTTTGCACTTTTTTTAAATTTTCTCAAAAACCGTTAAAGGCAACTTAGTTCTGATTGATGCATCTGATAGTCCTCAAACGCCTCTCCAAACAACATATTTACCTGCATGTCGAAAAACATTACCGTATCCAAGATAAACAGAAAAAATAAAAAAATTCAAAAATTTCAAAGGGGTAGGTCGTCAAAAATTTCCACCGAAATGCATTGTCACAGATTTTATCAAAAATAGTCTCATATGAAAGAGGAGACAAAAAAATACAAAAAATTTGCAATTTTGGAATTTTCAGTAATTTCCTTCCCCTTCAAAATGGCGCCTAAAACGTAATTTTTCCACTTTTTATCGACTTTTAATACTTAAATCTATCTAATTCCGAAACTACACATGGTATAACGATACCATTGACTCCAATGAATAGAGCATTCACGGCCACAAAATACCAGATCAATTTGTCATTCTAGATTTTCAATTTAGTTGGCGTAATGGTCGATCACAATAAAACATTAAGTAATTTTAATACAATTTTAACAGTTTTTCTATTCTTATGAAATTGTTATAAAACTACGCAAAACGGTTATGAACGTTTTGAGCAGTATTTGAGACGACTCACACTTAATTGTGGTACTGTTGTTCTATTGTCATAAATAGTGTTGATATAAAATGGCAAATATCACTCTGAGCCTATCAATTAATATAAAATTAAAAGCGATAAACTCGAACAATAAATACCAGTGGAAAGGTCTTCGATAAGGCTATTTTGTCAGTCATATACCCTGATAAAAAAAACACCCTGATGATGGCGTATAGTAAGCAAAAGTTCGAAACGTCGAATATATGTGTTTTCAACACCGCCTAGCAACAATCAGTAAGTTGTAGCAAAAATGAATTGAAAAACTTATCAAAATACGATCTTTGGTACCCGGGGTAAGTTTCCGGCCTTTAGAGACCTCAAACCGTTCAAGGGATATCCAAATTTTTTCAGGCGGCCATCTTGGATTTTTAAAAATATAATTTTTAGGGAATTTTTTGTAAGGGAAACCTACCATTCGGTTTTCAACTTGATATCACCATCGGTTCATTAAACAGCTATAACCTAGCTAGCATCAGCTACGTAGCTACTGTAGTGAAGACAGCCCTTACGTGCACATTTTGCTAAAACTACTCAGAATTGGCCGCCTTATAATACGACAAATTAAAGATAACATTCTGAGGAATCTTTTAAGCTATCCCATAGCTTCGTAGCTTGAACCTGTGAGACGCTATAATAAAAAATGTAAAAGAAATGAAAATTGAAATTTTCTAAATTTTCACTCAGCTTTTAGGCTTAATATTTTTGAGACCCCCGAAATTTCTATTATACACTGTGTCCGAGATAAGGAGGGCCACTATGGGGATCTTGACAACGGTAAGAGATACAGATTTGGTTACATGGGAGGAAAGTTGCGTAATCAAAAGCCCAACACAATGGCGTTTAGAAATCTCCGAAAAATTTTTTGGCTTTTGAGATATTTTGGAAAAATTGAATTTTTCGATTTTACATATTATTTTTTTCTATCGGTAATATTGGACCTAGACCGAAACCGATAGCACTTCTCCACATCAACCTTTAATGCTCTTTAAAGTGGCATTCTCAGTTTTTTAATCCGACGTTTCGTCTTTGCAGAACCATCATCAACTTATTTTTTTTAAATACGGATCTGGTGTTTGACGTCAGATTCGAAAAGCCCTTTTTATTCTGAATTCAATGATGTATAACACTTTATGGTTTTATTGTGTTTTAGTATTTTTGTTCGGTCTTAATAACGAAAAGTCTTATTACGGATCTGTACATACTTTTTAATCTTAATCTCTAAAAAAAAACAATTCGCTATATCACCTAATCGTTTATGTCATTTAGGTGTTAATACTAATCTAATGGTAACACTAATTTAATAGAATAAACAAAAACAAATTAATTGAAATTAACAGAAAACCTAAAAAATAAAAAAATAGAACAAACGAATAAGAACAAAAAACTAAATTAAAGATTATGTCACAATTTGACATAATCTTACATATAATTAATAAGACAAATTTCCATTGTTTTTTTTTGTTTTGTAACGTTTGATTCTAATACCCTAGACAACATTTGTATATGTATCACGAACAAACTATGGTCCATTTCAATTAGATATTCATCTATTGACAGATTCGTCCTATTCCTTCCATGTAAATGAGTCATTTATAAGTCAATTTCTCAGCTTACTAGATCAACATCTATTTGAAATGGACTCTATTATAGCCTAGTTCGGTAATTCCATCCGAGCGCTCCAAAAATCTAGAAGTAGTAGAGAGTAATCTTAGTGACGTCATAACTCGACAGTGACAGATGCGTCAAATCACCGAAAAGACGTCCGGTCAAGCCTGTCTGTCATTGGCAATGACAAGTGACAACTTTCCAACTACAGCCGAGTACGGTAATTCCATCCGAGCGCTCCAAACACAGATCATCTCCCAAAATCTCAATAAGCTAGAGTGAGATAGACTGATATCCCGAGCGCTCGAGATGTAATTACCGATCTCAACTGATATAAACCGCGTGGTCGGGCCTCGACGTCATTAGCCATCCTGAATCCCGACAAAATGCGACCGCAGCGCACAATTTACCCGAAGACGGTAGCGTCAATTGCCGGCACTAACGAAAATTTTGCCAAAATTTAAAAAAATTGCAGATTTTGTTTCGATATTCAATCCGGTGTTTTAGCGTTTTCTTTTTAATGCGTTATATTGATTTTTAGGAGACCTGTATTTTTTATTTTGCTCAAATGTTATTACAAACTTCAAAAAAAAAAGCATGAATCAAACTTTAACCGAAACGATCGCGTGACGTCACTTATGCCAAATACCACGCAATGCCACAAGGTGGCGCCAGTTGACACCTGCTTTGCAGTTTGTTTCTGAAGTAAAACTACAATAATAAACGTTCCTCTGCAACATCCAATTGCAATAACAGTGAAAAATAAAAGTAATATATGTTTATATGTGGATGCATTATGTAAAAAGATACATACGTTAAAATGATCTTTACAGTTTGCAGCCAAATCTTATAAAAAAATTTAATTAACAATAAGCAATTAACAATAAACTTTTATTTTTATTTTTTAATAAACTGGAATAGCAAAACCAAAAAATGTACTTTCCCGAAATTGCCATAATACCCACAAGTTTTTGTGGCTAAAACTTTAAATTCCTAACTTGGCATCACTGTAAACTACCCTTAATTCGGCTTGTTTGTAATAACGGCAATAACGCTTATGCACCAAAACCGACAATGGCAGGTTTACACGACTACAATTTTCTTTTTACATTTTACATAAATTTGAAAAGGTACCTAATGTGGCGTTAGAAGTTAGTTAGCTGCCTGCGACTTTTAGCATCAAAAATATAGTTAAAAATCAAAGAACTTGTTAACATTTTACCTACATTCAACATCCCACCGTATGACTAGCAGCTTACCTGCTTGCTTGCAGCTCCTGGCTGATAATCAAAAACTTTCTCGTCATCTGCTAGAGCACGGATGTCTTCCTTCGATCAAAGGTCACCAAATACTCATATAATCAATAATCGACGTCTTTTTATACAAAAAATCGAAGAATTTGCTACAGACGCGGCCGACGCCAATAAAACTGAACTGAAATGGAAAACAACAAAACAACACATTTGGCAAGGGGGGGGGGGGGTGGTTGCCATGCCAACACGATACCCGTCAGCCATCTATACGCGTTTGCGTTTACGCGACAAAAAGAGAGCGAGATATGGCTTTCGATCGTTATTGACGTCACGACTGAATGTTGATGTTTCCTACGCAGGTTCACCGATGGCGCTGGTGTAGCGACGCGTACTTTTCAGGTATTGTAATACAGTAATTTGTTCAACAATTTTGATGTGTTGTTGGTTGTTACACGATCGTATCGCTGTAAGAAATACGTGAAATAGAATACCTAATTTTATAGGTATAAAATGGGCAGTTGTTATATTAAGTAGGAAAATGGACAGTTACTATATTAAGGGTAAGTAAACATATTTTATGGGTTCAGGCATCTAAAGAATAACCGCTTTTTCTTGAAAAAACTACAGTTTCTGATAGAGTAAACTTACCCGTTTCATGTAAAGTAAAGAAAAATGTCCTTTTTGTGGCATTTGGAGCTTCGTTTTTTGTTATAAATTAATCGAACAATTATTATTTCATAATTAAGAGTGTGGCTGCACTACTGCGCATTGGGTGTATTTCCGTCTCTACAGTTCGCTTAAATTAACAAAGGATAGAAATACACTCAGTGCGCACTAGTGCTGTCAGTGTTATACTTTTACTACACACTTATGGCTGTCTAGCTGCTGATTCAAACACCCTCTTCCCCGACAAAGGCCACTTTAAAATATACACAGTGTGAGTATTTATTACCTATTCACAAAAGTTTGGCATCTCCTTAGCCTTGCATATTTGACTTTGACATTCTTTGCCAAGCTTCTTGACATGAGCAAAAGGAAGATGGGTAGAGAACAAATGAACATTCCATGGCTACAAAGATGCCAAAAAATCGTGAATGGCTCATAGCTGTGTATATTTTAAAGTGGCCTTTGTTTCGTCCCCCCTTTTTAACTGTATTGTTCTATTTATTTATATGATTTTATAACAACTTTTAGTGTCCAAAAGATGCTGTAATATTTGGCGAAACGACGACAAGTTCATAAGTGATTTTGAATAACACCCCTGATCCCACAACCCAAAAATCAAAATCACAAATTCTTCAAAATTTCAAATTCAAAGCTAGGCCCTTGATTTTTGGTCAGATCCGGGGACCGTGTGTGCATTACCTCCATGAATTTTTTGCTGCAAAAATGTGGAATCTACAGGGTGAAAGGTGAGAAAAGTACACAGAAATTGGCAAAAAATGGGGCACAGAAAAACTTGAAAAAAAAAACTCGTGTGCAATGTGCACCTTGCGCAGGCTGTTTGCAATATGCGATTTTCAACGGTAGTTATTCGTGCGCATTTGTCTATTAATAGTTTGTCTTTTAAATAGATGCTCAATAAGAAAACAAATTGCCTCTGGGTGCCTCTTTTACCCTCTGTTATGTACCTATCCATTTTTCTTTTTAGTGCTACTACTCGGGTGTCGTCAGTGGTCTCTGGTCGGCATCTAAGTCTGCTGGTGATCGACGATCAGAACACCGATTGGAGCAAGTACTTCAGAGGAAAACGTATCGGAGACTACGAGATCAAAGTGGAGCAGGCAGAGTTCAGAGAACTGACTATAACAGCAAACTCGGATGGTGCCAACGTGTCTATGGCCGTGTACAGAGGTGGTACTCGTGTGGGAAGATCGTTCAGGCCGGACTTCTTACTGGTGAGTTCTTAAAGCATATGTTTACTGCTTTTTTGTTTTGCACTAAACTGATGAATGAAATTTAAAATAATATATTATGATTGTGATTAGCGTCCTTGAGTTGTATGTACTGGTGAAAGTAGCAGGATTAGGACTGTAACGGTTTAAAACTGTCGCTAGAATTAGTCCTGCAAATGCGGATATTTGTCGTTTATTTGGGGCTGAAACGTTTGTTGTTCTGCTCGAGTGAAAAGATAGGTGGTTGTTTGCCTGAATTTGCCAGACATTTTGACATTTTTCTTACACTGCTCATCAAGCTGACATTGACCTGTTTGCATATTTCTCATCATCATCATCATCATCAACTAGCCTCTCTGTGTCCACTGCTGAACATAGGCCTCCCCTTTCTCTGCCCATTCTCTCCTATTTTGGGCCGTCTGGATCCAGTTGGTTGTGATTCTCTTTAAGTCATCCGTCCAACGCGTTGGAGGTCTTCCCCTATCACGTTTGTCGGCTCGAGGTCTCCATTCTAGTAGCCTCTTTGACCACCTGCCGTCTGTTAGTCGCGCCAAATGTCCAGCCCAGTTCCACTTGAGCCTGGCGATACGTGCAATAACGTCTGTGACGCCAGTTCTCTGTCGTATTTCTTCATTTCTGATATGGTCTCTCAACGACACGCCCAGCATTGACCTCTCCATTTTACGCTGTGTTCTTTTAAGTTTGTTGGCCGATACGGTGGTTAGGGTAAGTGTCTCGGCTCCGTACGTCATGACCGGCAGCACGCACTGATTAAAGACTTTTCTCTTTAGGCATATTGGTAGGTTGCCCTTCAGCACGTCCCTGAGTTTTCCAAAAGCCGCCTATGCCAAGTTTGTTCTCCTACTTAATTCGCAAGTTTGGTTGTCCCTAGAGATTCGGATTTCGTGGCCTAGGTATGTATATTTGTCTACCATTTCTATCACTTTGTCGTCCACTAAGATGTTTCCACTGGGAACCAGGTTTGTCATGAACTTTGTTTTTGAAATATTAATATGTAGACCGACCTCAGCACACACCTGCTGAAGTTCCTGTAGCATTGCTCTGGTGTTCCCCAGATTATCGGCCGTCAGTACTATGTCATCCGCAAAGCGCAGGTTCGTTAGCCTCTTGCCGTCTATGTTTATGCCTTTTTCCTCCCATTTGAGCCTCTTAAATGCGTATTCCAGGACTGCAGTGAATAATTTTGGGGACATCGTGTCTCCTTGTCGTACTCCTCTTCTGATTGGGATACGTTCGGTGTTTTCACGTAGCTTTACCACCATAGTCGCGTTCTTGTAGATGTTGGAGATTAACTTCGTATAACGATAGTCGACGCGACATTCCTGCAGCGTTTTTAAAATGGCGCTTGGCTCAACTGTATCGAAGGCTTTATGGAAGTCTACAAAGACCAGAGCTAGCGGTTTATTGTACTCTATGGACTTTTCAATCAGTGCCCTTACGGCTTGCAGATGATCGTTGGTTCCAAAACCGGTGCGGAATCCCGCTTGTTCCAGTGGCTGATAGAAGTCAAGTTTGTTCTCTAGTCTATTTGTTATTATTTTCGTAAAAAGTTTATAGAGGTGATTTAAGAGGCTTATTGGTCTGTAATTCTCTAGCTCGGTTATATCTCCCTTTTTGTGTAAAAGTATTGCAGTCGCGTTGTGCCATTTCTCTGGTATTGTGCTGTTAAATAGGCAGAGGTTGAATAGCGCCCTTATCTTCTTGAGTACGTAGGGACCTCGTATCTTAATTGCGTCGGCAACTACCGCATCCTCTCCAGGAGTTTTATTGTTTTTGGTCTTTTTCAAAGCAAACTTGATTTCTTCTAGGGAGATATCCGGTAGTTCCTCAGAGCCTTGATTTATAACACCTTTCCTGGCTGATATCATATCAAGTTCTAGATCCATATTTGTATTTTCCTCTCTGTGGCTCCTGTATAGTGATTGATAAAAGTCCTCCACAACTTTTAGTATTTCTTCTCTGTTTGCTGTTATATTTCCTTGTTTGTTCTTGAGTTTCGTTATCTCTCTTCTTCCACTTCCCAGATCTCTACGTAGTACTTTCATGCTCTTGTTCTTCTCTATAATCTGTTCAATTGCGTTTCTATTGTATGTTCTGATATCTTTTCTTATGGCCGTGGACACTTGTTTGTTCATTTCTTTGAGTTCTGCGCGAGTCGTTGATTTTTGACCTCTTCTATCTCTTCTCTCCTTCATCAGTTCTCTGGTGGCTATGCTGATTTTTTCGTCTTTTTTAGTCTTTGGGCAGTGTTCTTTCTGGCTCTCCTGTATGGCCGTAACTATTGCATTATTCAGTACGTCCATGTCGTCGTGATAATTATAGTTTTTCAGTCTGTTCTCGATTGTCTGTTGGAATCTTTCTATATCCGGCGGGCTCGTCCAATTTTTGTAATCGCTCTTTTTGATCATTCTATGTCTTTCCTTGCCGATGTTAATTATTATCTTTGCTCGCACCATTCTGTGGTAGCTACCCGTTGTCAGCTTGTTCAGGACTGAAACGTCTTTGACTATTTGTTTTTTGTCGGTTATTATATAATCTATTTCGTTTTTGGTACGGCCATCTGGACTTTCCCAGGTCCATCTTCTGTTTGGTGTTTTCTTGAAGAAGCTATTCATTTGGTATAGATTATTTTGCAGCAAAAAACTCAGTAGGGTCTCTCCACGTTCATTTCTGCCCTCTAGACCAAACTTTCCTACCGCAATCTCCGCCTCATGGGTCCTTGGACCCACCTTAGCATTAAAGTCTCCGCACAGGATAGTAAAGTGCGTTCGTTCTTCTTCTAGGGCCATTGTAATATCATCATAGAATTTGTCTATTTCCTCATCGGTATGTCCTGTCGTTGGTGCGTATACTTGTACCACTTTGATGCTGTATCTTGCGTTTAGCTTAAAAACCATATATATCACTCTTGTTGATATTGCCTTTATGGCCACAATGTTATTGCAGTGACGTCTGTGTATCAGAAAGCCGGTTCCTCCTACAGAGGTGTCGTTCTCGCCTATATGGTAGAAGTCATGTCCGGATTTTAATTTGGAGTGTTGTTCGCCTCGTCTTCTTACCTCACACAAACCAACTATGTCCCAGTTTATCTCATCCAGTTCCATCTCCAACTCGACCAGTCCTTCGTCCGATAGCAATGTCCGTGCGTCGTATGTTGCCACGTTTAGTCTTCGGTGTATATTTCTAATAACACTGCAATATTAACTTATTTACTTTTGAATTTATTTCTTTAAAATGGACTACAAAATGGAAGTCAATTACTTAAAAAAGGACATGTTGATTTATGAATTGTTTGTCAGAGGTATCAATGTTGAGGAAGAAGAGGCAACTGTTGAAAGTTTACGTAGTACTTTAGTTGGAAAAGCAGGGTAGATCTCTTAAGTATCCACCTTATAGTCTTAATGTCGAGGAAGAGTTGGTGAAAATTAAGTCTCTTTTGAGAGATGTAGAGAGTGGTATAGTTGCAGCAAGTTCATTCGTTTCCAGTCTAGGGCAGTTCATTTGTTGCATAGAATAGAGCGTATTCCAGTAGATGAGTTGTCTTAGGAGGAGCAGGAGGTAAAGACGTCTTTGTTGATGGGCACCTTATCCGCATTGGACCGAATGGAGCAGTTGGCTAAATCCAACCCTCAGTTAAGTGAATGGTTGGATGGTCCAGCAGATCCACCACCAGCTGCCCATGCCTCGACACCAGTTCGTACTTATGCGACACCAATTGCTTTACCACCTCCTAATCGAAAGTTTGAGCCAGTTCAGAAATGGGGCTTGAAGTTTACTGGTGATTCAAAACAGATGTCTGTTTATGCTTTTATGAAGCGTGTAGAGGAGTTGAGAGTAGCAAGGCATGTTTCAGAACAGGAATTGTTTTACTCGGCTGTGGATTTATTTTCAGGAAGGGCTTTGAATTGGTTTCGTTCAAATCGAGATAGATTTACCTGTTGTAAGGAGCTGTCCAAGCTGTTAACTACACATTATGAACCGCCTGATGATTATAAGTCTAGATTATTTAGGGAAATCTTGGATCGAACACAGGATCCTTCAGAGGGCATCGTTGATTATATGGCCACTATGAGTGCACTCTTTCGGCGTTATGATCATTATATTCCACTTCCAGAGGAGGCAAAATTGGAAATTGTCATTAAAAATTTAGCGCCGTTTTACACAACTCAGCTTCGCGTTGTTGATACTATGGAGGAGTTGGAGAAGGAATGTCTTAAGCTGGTGGCAAGAAAATATCGAGTGGATAATTATGTACCACACCCTCGGAGGAAAGCTAATCAGGTAGAGCCAGATCTAGCTTATGTAGAGTCAGTTTCTCGATCATCGGTGAATGAGTTAGGAACTTCAAGTGGTAGAGTATCTTGTTGGAATTGTAAGGCTGAAGGACATATTAGCCGTAATTGTCCTAAACCCAAGAAGGTACACTGTTTTAAGTGTGGTAAAGAGAATGTTACTGTCCGTACTTGTAGTAAATGTGGAGCTTCGGGAAACGAACAGAGGAGAAGCTGAGTTTGGACAATGCAGTTTCTCCCGATTTTGGTGTTGTCCATAATAATGATTTGTTTGCTAAGCGAGCTGTATTAGATCTTGTGTTGTCTCATGCTCAAAGTGATCAGCGTCCGTATTTGAAAATTTCAGTTTTAGGAGTCCCAATGTTAGGATTGTTAGATAGTGGAGCTACTAGGACTTTAGTAGGAAGTACTGGTTTTGCCGATGATGTTAGTTTACCGATGAACTCCGCCGTTGCCGGTCCCAAGCCCGGATGGAAAAGGAGGAGGGGGAGGAGTATCAACCTCGTTAAAAAACCATGGTTCAGCTGGCCCGGCTGATAGTACCATGTGAGGGCTCTTGGCGAGGATACACGTGAAACCCGGCCAACGGCTTTGGAAGCGGAAGAGTATTGTTTATTTACATACCAACGGTGAAGAAGGCGGAAGAACCAACACTGTTTGCCAAGTACAAATATGCAGCGTCTGACCCAGAGTGGGCGGCTGCAGACAGCGTCTGTTTCTCCATGTTAGGAGCGGCTGAACAAACTCACCAACCCGTCTGGCCAGCGTGGTGAGTTATGGCTAAAAACCCCCTATGAAAATGCCAGTTACAAACCTTCAATTACCCCAGGCGAGTAGGACAATAGTTCCAAAATCTCGCACCGATGAGAAATCGGTCTGTCCCAAGGATTCTGGGGGGGACAATATATTGGCAAATCCTATAAAACACCGAAGACTAAACGTGGCAACATACAACGCACGGACATTGCTATCGGACGAAGGACTGGTCGAGTTGGAGATGGAACTGGATGAGATAAACTGGGACATAGTTGGTTTGTGTGAGGTAAGAAGACGAGGCGAACAACACTCCAAATTAAAATCCGGACATGACTTCTACCATATAGGCGAGAACGACACCTCTGTAGGAGGAACCGGCTTTCTGATACACAGACGTCACTGCAATAACATTGTGGCCATAAAGGCAATATCAACAAGAGTGATATATATGGTTTTTAAGCTAAACGCAAGATACAGCATCAAAGTGGTACAAGTATACGCACCAACGACAGGACATACCGATGAGGAAATAGACAAATTCTATGATGATATTACAATGGCCCTAGAAGAAGAACGAACGCACTTTACTATCCTGTGCGGAGACTTTAATGCTAAGGTGGGTCCAAGGACCCATGAGGCGGAGATTGCGGTAGGAAAGTTTGGTCTAGAGGGCAGAAATGAACGTGGAGAGACCCTACTGAGTTTTTTGCTGCAAAATAATCTATACCAAATGAATAGCTTCTTCAAGAAAACACCAAACAGAAGATGGACCTGGGAAAGTCCAGATGGCCGTACCAAAAACGAAATAGATTATATAATAACCGACAAAAAACAAATAGTCAAAGACGTTTCAGTCCTGAACAAGCTGACAACGGGTAGCGACCACAGAATGGTGCGAGCAAAGATAATAATTAACATCGGCAAGGAAAGACATAGAATGATCAAAAAGAGCGATTACAAAAATTGGACGAGCCCGCCGGATATAGAAAGATTCCAACAGACAATCGAGAACAGACTGAAAAACTCTAATTATCACGACGACATGGACGTACTGAATAATGCAATAGTTACGGCCATACAGGAGAGCCAGAAAGAACACTGCCCAAAGACTAAAAAAGACGAAAAAATCAGCATAGCCACCAGAGAACTGATGAAGGAGAGAAGAGATAGAAGAGGTCAAAAATCAACGACTCGCGCAGAGCTCAAAGAAATGAACAAACAAGTGTCCACGGCCATAAGAAAAGATATCAGAACATACAATAGAAACGCAATTGAACAGATTATAGAGAAGAACAAGAGCATGAAAGTACTACGTAGAGATCTGGGAAGTGGAAGAAGAGAGATAACGAAACTCAAGAACAAACAAGGAAATATAACAGCAAACAGAGAAGAAATACTAAAAGTTGTGGAGGACTTTTATCAATCACTATACAGGAGCCACAGAGAGGAAAATACAAATATGGATCTAGAACCTGATATGATATCAGCCAGGAAAGGTGTTATAAATCAAGGCTCTGAGGAACTACCGGATATCTCCCTAGAAGAAATCAAGTTTGCTTTGAAAAAGACCAAAAACAATAAAACTCCTGGAGAGGATGCGGTAGTTGCCGACGCAATTAAGATAGGAGGTCCCTACGTACTCAAGAAGATAAGGGCGCTATTCAACCTCTGCCTATTTAACAGCACATTACCAGAGAAATGGCACAACGCGACTGCAATACTTTTACACAAAAAGGGAGATATAACCGAGCTAGAGAATTACAGACCAATAAGCCTCTTAAATCACCTCTATAAACTTTTTACGAAAATAATAACAAATAGACTAGAGAACAAACTTGACTTCTATCAGCCACTGGAACAAGCGGGATTCCGCACCGGTTTTGGAACCAACGATCATCTGCAAGCCGTAAGGGCACTGATTGAAAAGTCCATAGAGTACAATAAACCGCTAGCTCTGGTCTTTGTAGACTTCCATAAAGCTTTCGATACAGTTGAGCCAAGCGCCATTTTAAAAACGCTGCAGGAATGTCGCTTCGACTATCGTTATACGAAGTTAATCTACAACATCTACAAGAACGCGACTATGGTGGTAAAGCTACGTGAAAACACCGAACGTATCCCAATCAGAAGAGGAGTACGACAAGGAGACACGATGTCCCCAAAATTATTCACTGCAGTCCTGGAATACGCATTTAAGAGGCTCAAATGGGAGGAAAAAGGCATAAACATAGACGGCAAGAGGCTAACGAACCTGCGCTTTGCGGATGACATAGTACTGACGGCCGATAATCTGGGGAACACCAGAGCAATGCTACAGGAACTTCAGCAGGTGTGTGCTGAGGTCGGTCTACATATTAATATTTCAAAAACAAAGTTCATGACAAACCTGGTTCCCAGTGGAAACATCTTAGTGGACGACAAAGTGATAGAAATGGTAGACAAATATACATACCTAGGCCACGAAATCCGAATCTCTAGGGACAACCAAACTTGCGAATTAAGTAGGAGAACAAACTTGGCATGGGCGGCTTTTGGAAAACTCAGGGACGTGCTGAAAGGCAACCTACCAATATGTCTAAAGAGAAAAGTCTTTCATCAGTGCGTGCTGCCGGTCATGACGTACGGAGCCGAGACACTTACCCTAACCACCGTATCGGCCAAAAAACTTAAAAGAACACAGCGTAAAATGGAGAGGTCAATACTGGGCGTGTCGTTGAGAGACCATATCAGAAATGAAGAAATACGACAGAGAACTGGCGTCACAGACGTTATTGCACGTATCGCCAGGCTCAAGTGGAACGGGGCTGGACATTTGGCGCGACTAACAGACGGCAGGTGGTCAAAGAGGCTACTAGAATGGAGACCTCGAGCCGACAAACGTAATAGGGGAAGACCTCCAACGCGTTGGACGGATGACTTAAAGAGAATCACAACCAACTGGATCCAGACGGCCCAAAATAGGAGAGAATGGGCATAGAAAGGGGATGATGATGATGATGATGACTGGTTTTGCTGTATTGCAGCATTGAGAGACTTTGTCTTGCACTGTGGCTAATGGTCAGTGTAGTACTAGTGTAGGTTCTGTTCAGGTACCGATGACGTTAGGAGATAAAACCCGCATAATAGATGTACTTGTAATGCCAGAATTTCCTCACAAGTTAATTTTGGGAGTGGATTTCTGGATTGAAATGGCTTTAGTGCCGGACCTAAGACAAGATGTATGGCACTTTGCAGAGAATGATATATTGCCTACTGTTTGTAGTTTACAAGATGAGTCCAGCCTCACTGAGGAGCAGCAGTTTCAGTTAGAACTTGTGGTAGAGAAGGCGATGTCTAGCATGAGTAATGGGTTAGGTTGTTGTACCAATGCAGAACATGTCATTGAATTGGAGCCAGGAGTGAAGCCAGTGAAGCAAAGGTATTATCCGGTTTGCCCTTATAAGCAAAATATCATTAATGAAGCTTTAGATGAAATGTTGTCGCTTGGGGTTGTAGAGCAATCAAAGAGTCCTTGGTCAAGTCCCGTTTGTCTTATTCGTAAGAAGGATAACACTTACAGGTTTTGTTGTGATTATCGTGTTCTTAATAGACTTACTAAAAGGGATAGCTATCCATTGCCCTATATTTCAGTGATATTAGATAGTCTTCGTGATGCACGTTATCTTAGTAGCATAGATATAAAATCCGCTTTCTGGCAGGTACCACTGAGTGAAAATTCTCGAGAATTTACTGCTTTTACTGTGCCAGGAAGAGGGTTGTTTCAGTTTGTAGGTATGCCATTCGGGCTGACTAATGCTCCCGCAACTTGGCAGCGGATTGTAGATAATATATTAGGTGCGGATCTCCAACCTAAGGTAATGGTGTACTTAGACGGTATTGTGCTGATTAGTAAGACGTTTGACGAGCATTTGAGTTTATGGGAAACTGTTTTCGAGAGGTTGTCTAAGGCAGGTTTAGTAGTGTCCAAGGACAAATGTAAATTTTGTATGGTTCAGCTAAAGTATTTGGGTTATATTGTCGATCGCAATGGTCTTAGGCCAGATCCTGAAAAAGTAGAGGCAATTTTGAATATTTCATCACCTGGTAATGTTAACGAAATTCGTAGGTTTGTTGGCACCGCCTCTTGGTATAGGCGTTTTGTCCCAAACTTTTCGTCTGTCATCTCTACATTAACGAATTTAATAAAGAAGTCGGTTCGTTGGTCCTGGACTCCGGAATGTGAACAAGCTTTCAGAAGTATTAAGGAACGTTTGGTTACCGCGCCTATATTAACTTGTCCTGATTTTAACAAAACTCTTCACAGACTTTCAAGTCTTGTAGACTGATGCTTCTAATTACGGGATAGGATCAGTACTAACACAGGAATATGATGATGGGGAAAAAGTAGTTTGTTATTTGTCACGATCCCTGACTAAGCAGGAGCAAAAGCTAACAGTTACTGAAAAAGAGTGTTTAGCCGTAATTTGGAGTGTAGAAAAGCTCAGGCATTATCTGGAGCACACACATTTTAAAGTAATCACGGATCATCATTCATTATTATGGTTACACAATCTGAAAGATCCACAGGGTCGTTTGGCTCGGTGGGCTTTAAGGCTTCAACCCTACGACTTTGAGTTAATTCATCGTAAGGGAAAGGAACATATAGTGCCAGATTTCTTGTCGCGTTCAGTGCCTGTTCTTGTTGATTTTCTGCAAGCAAATGAGGTTGATTTTGCTGAATCCGCTGATCGCTGGTATCGAAAAATGTTTGAGTTGATCGAGATTAACCCTAAGAAATATTCAGCTTGGCGAATTGAGAATGGTTTGTTGTATAAGTATATTAAGGACAGTTCACCGTTGAGCATAGCAGATAAATGAAAATTAGTGGTCCCGAAGGATAAGCGTAAAGCTGTATTGTCGCGTTGTCACGACCATGCATCTTCAGGACATGGTGATGTTTCTAAGACCTATTGGCGCCTACATGAAAAGTATTATTGGCCCAAGATGCGTTCTGATGTGGCGAATTATATCAAGTGTTGTAGTGATTGTAGTCAGAACAAAGTAGAACAAAGAAAACCAGCCGGATATATGGGAGATAGACCGGAGGTTAGAGAACCCTTTCAGGCCATAAGTTTGGATTTTGTTGGGCCTTTGCCGCGTTCAAAACGTGGAAATACCCAAGCATTAGTGGTGTCTGATTATTTTAGTAAATATGTTTTGATTTTTCCTTGTAGGGCAGCAAATGCTAAGGTATTAGTTAAGAACATTGAGGAAGGTGTATTTCTGACCTATGGAGCTCCACAGTATCTGACTTGTGATAATGGAACACCTATGAAATCCAAGGAATTTCAGAAGCTTTTTGACACATATAGAGTAAAAATTTATTATACAGCGCACTATAATCCTAGAGCAGACCCCGTCGAACGTGTAAACAGGGTAGTGAAAACTATGTTGCGGACTTATGTGAATCAAAGTGATCATAGGACTTGGGATGATCATTTGGCCAGTATCGCCTGTGCTGAAAGGACCGCGAGACATGAGACAACAGGGTATTCACCATTTGATGTAACTTGGGAGAAAATATAGATTGTACGGACAGGACTATAGTGATAGACCTAATACTGGGACGGAGAAAATGGATGTGGACGAATATGTTAGAGACAAGGTGAATAAAATGCAAGAGCTATATTCTAAGCTGATGAAGCGACACAAAGCAGCAGGAGTAAGAGCCCAGCATCATTACAATTTGGCGCCCAACGTGGGGCCACTTCATCAAAACTTTTAAGAGTGAACGGTTTTTCTTATTCTGTGTTGAGGTACTTACTTGATATATTGGTGAACATTAATTTTGCATCTTAAATGAGCAAAATTTTAATTTATATTTGCAGAATATTGTTTGAATTTACCACAGTAAATTCAGTACACATACTGTGGTGGGTTTTGCATATTGAAGTATAATACTTTGAATTATTTTTTTTTTGTAAAAAATGAGGATGTTTGTAGCAAAGGAGTTTGGCATGTCGAAAATCTCAAACCAGTAAATTCTCCAACTGTTTAGTCAAATTTGCATGAAGAATTCATGTCTATTTATTAACGTCCTAATATATTATAACAACTTCTTAGTCTCTGTTTTTGGGTCGGTGTCTTGTGATATGTCGGCGATTCATTTGTTGTTGATCCGTGTATTTTGTAATTATGTTTTGTTAACAGTTGGTAGGGTTTCATATCAAAATCTTGCGAAGTCTCATTTCTTTCAAGTATCACTAATCTGCAGAGGTAACTGCGAGGTAGTGTGTTGAGTGCTAGTAGATTGGCGTTGTTTTGTATAAAATACTAGTACATTGGCGTTGTTATGTATAAAATACTAGTACATTAGCGTTGATTTCTATGAAATGAATACCTGATAGTGTTGTTTAAATTTTGTGCACCTCTGAACTGTTGAGTTTTCTGGGAAGATGTGCGTTCTCGAACGTCGCATTCCTGTGTCAAGCTCTCAGCTGTGAGCTCAGTTCCCGGATTCTAAATGAGTAAAGTAAACCTAATTGTTTGTAGTGGTTTTAGTTGGAGCTAATTCTTCGATTTTTGAATGAACATCCAACTGCACACCATGGAGTGAGTAGCTTATTCTTTTTGTTTCTTTTTGGAAAAAGTTTTTTTGTTTGGGATTAGAGACCGTCATCGTCGGTCAACTTCAATAATTGAAGTTTCTCTCCTTCCTGGGAAGAGGGGGAATTGTAACGGTTGAAAACTGTCGCTAGAATTAGTCCTGCAAATGCGGATATTTGTCGTTTATTTGGGGCTGAAACGTTTGTTGTTCTGCTCGAGTGTAAAGATTTGAGGTTGTTTATTTACCTTTTTTGCTAACCTGTGGAAGGTGGATAGGGTTCACGTTTGGTCTTGTCAGGGGTCTCAGGACTGTGCTGGCAGTGATTTGCGCCCATTTTCCTTGCCTTTGTTTCAATAGGGGAGGCCACAGATTTTATTAAGTTTGGGAAATTATAACCCCAAAACTTGGAAAATAAGTAAACATCTGACTTATTTCAAATGTCGGATTGATTGACTGATATATTGACGGATTTGTTTTGGCAATGGGTGAATTATGTAGATATGGAGGTGACTGCCTATCAGCCTAAGTGCTTCGGTTTCTTGGCCGGAAGTCCGCCATGTTTGAGAGGACTTTGCAAATCCTTTGCTTGCACCTAATAGCCCATTGTTAGCTGTTCGTAAGTCAAACGTTATTTTATGATAATATCACTAGATGAAATGGAAAACATATGGGACAAACTTAAAGTGGTACATTTTGCTTATTTTCTGAGGAGTAAAAAGGGTAGCGAGTGCAAGTATTTTGGGTGTCGTCCTAAAACGCCTTTCGATAACAATGAGAGTTGTCATTCGTCAATTGTTCGTTGCGCGCTGGCGCTCTAGATCAATATCTTTTCCCCACCTCCACCTTTTATCTATTGAAAATCGGAATATTGGTGAAGACCTTTCTTTCTGGATCAAGACACGTGGAAGACACCACTCATCTCTTCTTCGCTGCTACTCATTTCGACGTAAAAGTGTAAACCACTACGTGGGATTTAGTCGATTTGGAGTAGTATTTCAACTTCCCTTAGTTGGTGTTAGTTTTGTGGTCATTCGACCAGTTTTTGGGACATTTTTGGATGAGGGAAGTTGAATCGAATTTCGGTATTGTGCAGCAAGAGAGTTTGGGCCTACAAGCAAAGCATTTGTCAACCTATACTACGATCCAGGGCCACATAAGCCACTGTACCACGTGTCAGCAAGGTTAATGTGAGGGCTGAAAGCAGCCACACCACGTGTTTATTTTGTTCTGTTTTTGGAAACCCTCGTGGACGAGGGTGTTTCCGAGGGGGCCTACCGCCACCAATTAGTGTTTCTAAGGGGGCCTACCGCCACCATTAGTGTTTCCAAGGGGGCCTACCGCCACCTTTAGTCTTTCCAAGGAGGCCAACAGCCACTTTAGTGTTTCCAAGGGGCTACCAGGCACCATTATTGTTTCTGAAGGTTATAACAATAATAGAGTTAAGTATACATTTTTAGCCATGTTGAAAACGTTTCAAACTGACTACCCTCTCTAGTGGAAGGTAGCCCTGAGGAAGACTAAATAAATAGTCGAAACGTTGGCCATTTTCCGATAAAGAAGAGGTGTATTATTTGTCCTAATCCTGCTACTTTCACCAGTATATAATATATTATATTGTAATCATAAAAGAATCTGTCAGACTGCCTTAACTTCCTAGTATTAACACAACGCCTCTGTTTAAGATTCAAATAGATAACTTTTTGACTTGATACCTTAAAACGCAGTTTGCAAGTGGAATGCAAAACCGTTTAATAGGTTATAAAACATCAACATAACAGTGTGAAACACCTTACTTTCCCTAAAAACACGGATAATTTATCATACACATTTACGAGTCGAAAGTAACGCTTTAAGCCACTAGTGCGTGTACAACTTTCTACCGCGCACAGGTTTTGAACAAATTCAGATTACGAATTCAGGCCAAAATCGGTTAAAAACTGCTCAAACCGTTAAAAAAAATGGAAATTAAAAGTTTCTGGAAAAAATCAGGTTGGAATTAGTGTTAAAATCGGTGTTTCATAACGCAAATTTGAAAAATTCAGGTTAATATTAAGACCAAAATTGGTTAAAAATGACCCAAAGCGTTTAAAAAAGCAAATTTGGAGTTTGTAGCAAAAATTAGTAGGACTAGAGCATTCAAAAAACACGCAGACGTTAAAAAAAGTATTTGGAGAACTTAAGGTTAAGACTGTGAAGGCTTTCACGGCCAACCAAAATACATTCTAAAGTGTCTGCCGGGCTTTGAAGCCGTGGTCCAATGGAATTCCTTCCTGACATTTCGTCTACAGCTGCGGCGGACATTATCAAAGGCGAACTTAAGGTTAGTTCAGGTAACATTGTCCAAAAATAAAAATTTGTCTTTTTTTTATCTTAAGGAAACATTTATTGAAATCTTCTATTTATTGTTTTTGGTAAAATTAATTTTTAAACCAAAATAAGTGAAATTTTACTAAAGATGTCCCAAAAGGATTTTCGATTAAAGTCAGTCAAAAAATCGATAAAAATTACTCCAATCGTGTAAAAATAAAAACTTCAAATATAAATATAATAAAATTCAAAATTACATTTTTGGACTAAAATAATTTGATTCAAAAATGCAATTTGGTATTTTGCATTTACGATAGCAAATTTGAAGTTTTTTGAGAAATTTAAGTAAGAATTAGAGCCAAAATTGTTTAAAAATATGAGCCAAAGTGTTTATTAATGCAAATTTGGTGCTTTTCAAGTCAATTACTTTAGATACAAAACTAAAATAGTTGAAAAATGTCTTAATGTTTATGAAAATACCAACTTGGAGAGACTGAAGAAATTCACATTAAAAATGGCCAAAACCGTTTTAAAAGTAGTCAGAGCCTCTAAAAATTCCCATATTCGGACTTTTTGATGCAACTCAGTTTAGGATTAACGATAAAATCGATTAAAAATATTTTGTAATGTCTAAATATAAAAATTTTTTATTTTCTTGGAATAACTCAGTCCTAAGACAAAATCAGGCAAAACTGAATCAAGCGTTCTAATTATTTGTGTTTTTTTTTTGTAAAATTAAAAAATTCCCACATTTTTGTACTAAAATAAATTAAATTTGGTTCAAAATACCTACTCCAAAATTTTCATATTTTGCATCTACAATAGTAATTTTTTAAAAAAATTGGAAGTAAGAATTGGGACCAAAATTGTTTAAAATTGCTCAAGGCGTTTTAAAATGCAAATTTAAAGTTTATAGAAAAATTACAATTAGAAGCAAAATTGATTAAAAGTGACTTAGAACAACTCAAGACATGTCTTGTCTTATAAAGACAAACATGTTAATAAAGAATACAATTAAACAGTACAAGAAAAGTTGGTTCAAGACAAGACGTCTTGTCGTGCCCTGCCTTGCGGCATTAGCATAACCGCTTACTACCCCTGTTTGAGGCGCCACTGGTACCCAACGGCAGCGCCCCCGTTAACGCATCGCGCCGACCCTTCAGTTTTTCCCTCGGGCACCGTACTATGGATATAAAAGGGTTCGCGAGCCCAGTTCGCTCCGAGCTCGCCCTGCGCCTCGAATACTTGGGGGGGGGAGGCCTTGCGATTAAAGGCCTTTTTCACAGTCCCCCGATCCACCCATCCCTGGGCCCTGCCTGCGCCCCTTATTCCTTCCACGAGTCGACCCGTCCCTCTAATGAAGGAGAGTATCCCATCCCATTTCAGAGTTGGAAGCTCCTCTCCATGGAGGAAGGCGGCTCCTGCTGTCCTGTGGCGCAGTCGCGCCCCCCTATAGCACACTCCCCAGAAAGTGGTATGACGACTCTTCCCCTGCTCCACAGTGGGTGCAGCGTCCACCATTCCTAGGAGGTGCATGCGTCTGTTTAGGCTGCATGATCAGATAAATCTCCCACGCACTGCCGACTTCTACCAAGTAACCACGGGGCCTTGGATCTATCCGGGTTCGGGTAGATTTCCATGATTAGTCTACATATTCCTGACTGAGTCCAGTTTGCCCTTGTCCACTCATTTAGAGTGTGGGAGACGTAGCTGTTGCTTATTACTAGATATGACTCCGGTCCAGTAAAGCACATCTGGGAACCACGCTTGGCCGATTCAGCAGCGCACTCGTTTCCCTCAATGCTCCTATGTCCAGGAACCATCCCACTCGCCTTACGCCTCCAACACTGCACCTTGGCCATTCCCTAGTACTTGTCTACATAGACTTAAGCCTACAGCCGTCTTCAGACTCCTTATCCCTTGTCTACATAGACTTAAGCCGTCTTCAGACTCCCTACCCCTTGTCTACACAAACTTAAGCCTGCAGCAGTTACTGCCGCCGTCTTCAGACTCCCTACCCCTTGTCTACACAACTCGAGTTCGGTAATTCCATCCGAGCGCTCCGGACACAGACCATCTCCTAAAATCTTAACAAGCTAGAGTGAGGTAGACTGATATTCCCAGCGCTCGGGATGTAATTACCGAACTCAACTATTGACTTAAGCCTGCAGCAGTTACTGCAGCCATCTTCAGACCCGCCTAATGGCGCCGCCCTACCGCAGCGGTCGCTCCAGACGCTCTAGACGCCGTTCTAGAGTAGCCGTCGCCCACACGCTATACACGCTGTCCACCGGCAACCAGTTCCCGACCCTCTGGATGCCGTCCACTTGCAGCCGTCTTTCCCGACGCCCCAGCTTGCCCCTGCCTGTACATATACTGACAACCACTTGTAGCAATATTCCACAATAAAACGTGCTTACAAATGTCTGGCCGCCCAAGGACCCCTACGCCTACACATATACAAGATGGTGCACACATGTGAAATTAAGAACGTTGTCACGCTCCATTATAGCAACTGGAAGCCTCTATATTCCATCTCTCTATGCTCTCTGTCTCTCTCTCGCGATGCGACCACACATTGGTAGCGTTTAAATGATGGGCCGTGCTATATTATATCGTGCTCTATACTCAAGCTGGAGTTTTATATCCAACATCGAAAATTTGTTACGTCTTAAAATTAGTTTTGCAAATGTTTTTAGCTAAACATACAAACGGGTAGATTAAACTCAATATCAGAAATTAACTCGAATAATTTAATACTTATTAGGAAGCTTTGTACAAGAAAGGACGAACTACAAAAATAAATAATATTGTTAATCGAGTCATCGAGACAATTGAATACAAAATAAATTAATACAAACATATCAACAATATTGTTATTAGCTATTTATATAAATAATGAACAAAAAAAAAAATAAATAAAAAATTTCATTTCTGCCTGCATCTCATGATATGGCTTCAAGATTGGATTGCATCTTTATCCATCAAGATAATAAAAAAATAACAAAACGTCGTTCAAACGAAGAAAGTTACTTTCCATTATTTTAAAGAAAAACTGTACATACAGTATTCTAGAGTCGTCTTTCCATTATTCATGAATTCGGGCGCATACATGCAAAACGAAAAACTACTTCTGCAAGCTGCTTTGTCACTGAAGAATAAAATTTGCAATCCCCGAGAAAAATTTATCTTTTGTGATTTATCCCATTCAAAAAGAACCATCACGTACAATACAAAGTTTCAGTTCTTTGCGAAGTTTCAGTGCAAACTGGCATCAAATCTTTCGGTTTCAGGTGAGGCAGAACTTGCGAGACGCCGGAGAGGACCATAAGAGGTTGCTGCTCGCCCTAAAGTTTGGTGGCGTTCCCAGTATCAACAATTTGAACGCTGTATACAATTTTCAGGTAATCACTGGCCTTGTAAAACTTGCAATCGATATGGTTTTCCTTAAGCAGCTCAAAGTTTTCAGTAAATCGATTTCAAATTCACAATGTGCCTTGTACGTGCTTTAGGGTAATGTTTTAACATATTTCGCATGCGAGCGCGTGTTGAAATTATTATCTAAATACGTGCAAAGCCTCTAGATTTGGTGTATTCACAATTGAATAATGTATGACACTCCCTTTGTTTTAAAGCGAAGCTTTGTTTTCAATAAACCAAAGGGAATTTACACAATATTGCTGATGAGATTTCTATGGTAAAAGATAAAAAGTGGCCCTACAGATTGGATTGCTTTAATAAAATGTCCATCTAGTGCGAAAAGCAATTTAGCAAGAAATCGAATTTCGTGCAAGTCTTTGCATTTTAGACAAGTCAGCTTTTTTTCTCGGTTTAGGACAAACCGTGGGTGTTCGGTCATCTAGTACAACTGCAACGTAATCTTGGAAAAGACAACTTTCCTTTGATCGACCAAACCTTCTATCCAGACCACACAGAAATGGTAAGTAGTAAAACATTAATAATAATTAAAAACAAAACTTTTGAACAAAATGATTTCTTATGTACTAACTCCGTCGCGTCTCTTCTATCCGAGATCGGCAAGACGTTAGCAGTTTGTTCTTATTCCACATGCAGGCGCCGTGCGACTGGCGTAAACAAATGCCCTACAAAAGATAACGTGTTTTTTTTTAAGAATTTAAGCATAAATCAGCAACTTCATACATTTTCGGTTTCACATTCGTGTTTCCAAACGCAGTTGTCTTTGGAACCGGATTTACACCAGCCGTATATGCAGTTTTTAACTTTGCAGTCGCATCCTTTCTTGTACACCATCCTTAGTCCCTTTCTTTGTCGTTTCGTGAGGAAGCTCCACTCGACCACCATGTTGCATACATTCACATTAGCCTGCAAAGGTAAATAAATCAAAACACAGGTTTTTACCGGGAAACAAAAAGCGGAATGGAAATAAATCTTCTAAAAGGCGACACATCTCTAAGCGGTTTTATCAGTGATATTCATTCTATAAATTGTGTTCTTTCGTCCTAGAGGGAGACGAAAATCGATCGAGTTTATCTCACAGTCAGTTTTATATTAGTTTCTACGTTTCTAAGCACGTAGAAAATGTCCCCGAATTTGACGTGAAAAGTTGTAAAATTGCTGTCAGGTTCAGGAATTTTTTTAGTTTCAAAAGTGCAATCAAAGGATAAGAAAGGCTCTGTATGAATGTAAAACTATATTTTGCAACATTTATTGCTTTTAAGTGTGGGGTATTTTTTTAATCTTCTCAATAGAGTACCTTCTTAATTATTTACTGTAGTGAGTGTAATTATTTTATAACACAGTGAAGGCTCTTCTCATGGCCGGTCAAAATACAATCTAAAGTGCTTTCCGGGGTTTGAATGGGCGAAGTGATCTCCCGTGCTTCCCGACGTTAACTGATTTGACTGGGATGAGCTCCGTGGTATTTATTCCGCCGTCGTCACGCTGCAATGGAGGGATTGGAGTGGGGGCAGTGGTGGCGGGGGGTTTCTGCGCACTTGAAGTATGTCGCAGAACACGCTTCCAGGGTGTATAACATATATAAATATATAAAATAAGAAAGATACGTCAGGAATAAGTCTCATTAGATTGCGAGAATGGGTAAATCACTACAAGGGCCTGTTAACTGAAGACCGAGTAAAATTAATTCAACAAAACCAACAAATCGATGAAGGGGATCTCATTAATAAAAACTTAACACCCATAACACCAGAAGAAATAAGAACAACATTAACTCAGACGAAAAACAAAAAGACCCCCGGCCCAGGCAATATCAACATTGAATTACTGAAGGCAGCGCCAAATGTAGTTTTGAACGTCTTAGCAGTCATCTTCAATCAATGTATAGAGGGCAACGAACCTCCAATTATCGGGAAATAAGTGTTATGTGTTCAGTGGCACGCCTTTATGGTAGGGTCCTAAAATGCAGGATTGGGCAACAATTTGCAGAATCTGAGGAGCAGAATGGGTTCAGGGCAGGAATGGTGTTTTCACATTAAAAAATTTGGTAGAAAAACGTGTCGAAAGAGGAAGGGCTATTCATTTGATATTCGTTGACCTATATAAAGCATACGATACAGTGCCATTAAACAACTTAACAACAACAAACTTAATCGCAATCTTAAATAATTGTCTGAAAAAACTGCACTGAAATTTTAAAGACTACAGGGACATCGAGGTTCAAACTGTTTCTTGACAGGAATTTTGAAAGCTACAGACACACCGGATTAAAAAAAATTAAATCTTGTTCAATATAGTGTAGTCAACTGAATTTCCGACACCAAGAGTAAAAAAGCGTCTCTAGGCAAGTATTCCGGCAATATAATTTCTCTGTAGCCTTTCTAAATCCATTGCTAGGGCTACAGAACACAGAAATTCCATTAATACTAAACACAAACTTAATCGCAATCTTAAATAATTGTCTGAAATAACTGCATTGAAGTTTTAAAGACTACATGGACAACGAGGTTTAAACTGTTTTTTGACAGGAATTTTGAAGGCTACAGAGACATCGGATTAAAAAAATGAAAGCTTGTTCAATATAGAGTAGTCAACTGAATTTCCGACAACAATAGTAAAAAAGCGTCTCTAGGCAAGTTATTTGGACAATATAATTTCTCTATAGTCTCCCTAAATCCTTTGTAATTCCTACAGAACATTGAAATCTCATTTAAAGTAACACAAACTTAATCGCAATTTTAAATAATTGTCTGAAAAAAACTGCATTGAAGTTTTAAAGACTACAGGGACATCGAGGTTCAAACTGTTTCTTGACAGGAATTTTGAAGGCTACAGAGACACCGGATTAAAAAAAAATTAAATACTGTTCAATATAGTGTAGTCAACAGAATTTCCGACAACACGAGTAAAAAAGCGTCTCTAGGCAAGTTATTCGGGCAATGTAATTTCTCTGTAGTCTTTCTAAGTCCATTGCTGTGCCTACAGAACACAGAAATTCCATTGAAACTAACACAAACTTAATTGCAATTTTAAATAATTGACTAAAAAAACTGCATTGAAGTTTTAAAGACTACAGGGACATCGAGGTTCAAACGGTTTCTTGACAGGAATTTTGAAGGCTACAGAGGCACCGGATTAAAAAAAAATAAATCTTTTTCAATATGGAGTAGTCAACTGAATTTCCGACAACAAGAGTAAAAAAGCGTCTCTAGGCAAGTTATTCGGGCAATATAATTTCTCTGTAGTTTTTCTACATACATTGCAATTCCTACAGAAAATTGAAATCCCATTGAAAGTAACACAAACTTAATCACAATCTTAAATAATTGTCCGAAAAAACTGCATTGAAGTTTTAAAGACTACAGGGACATCGAGGTTCAAAGTGTTTCTTGACGGGAACTTTGAAGGCTACAGAGACTCCAGATTAAAAAAATTAAATCTTGTTCAATATAGTGTAGTCAACTGAATTTCCGACGACAAGAGTAAAGTAGCGTCTCTAGGCAAGTTATTCGAGCAATATAATTTCTCTGTAGTCTTTCTAAATCCATTTCTGAGCCCACAGAACACAGAAACTCCAATGAAACTAACACAAAATTAATTGCAATTTTAAATAATTGTCTGAAAAATTTTAAAGACTACAGGGACATCGAGGTTCAAAGTGTTTCTTAACAGGAATTTTAAAGGCTACAGAGACACCGGATTATAAAAAATAAAATCTAGGGCAATATAATTTCTCTGTAGCCTTTCTAAATCCATTGCTAGAACTACAAAACACAGAAATTCCATTGAAACTAACACAAACTTAATCGTAATTTTAAATAATTGTCTGAAAGAACTGCATTAAAGTTTTAAAGACTAGAGGGACATCGAGGTTTAAACTGTTTTTTGACAGGAATTTTGAAGGCTACAGAGACACCGGATTAAAAAAATGAATTACTGTTCAATATAGTGTAGTCAACAGAATTTCCGATAACAAGAGTAAAAAAGCGTCTCTAGGCAAGTTATTCGGGCAATATAATTTCTCTGTAGCCTTTCTAAATCCATTGCTAGGGCTACAGAACACAGAAATTCCATTGAAACTAACACAAACTTAATCGCAATTTTAAGTAATTGTTTAAAAAAACTGCATTGAAGTTTTAAAGACTACAGGGACATCGAAGTTCAAAGTGTTTCTTGACAGGAATTTGAAGGCTACAGAGACACTGGATTAAGAAAAAATAAATCTTTTTCAATATAGAGTAGTCAAGAGAATTTCCGACAACAAGAGTAAAAAAGCGTCTCTAGGCAAGTTATTCGGGCAATATAATTTCTCTGTAGTCTTTCTAAATCCGTTGCTGAGCCCACAGAACACAGAAATGCCACTGAAACTAACACAAAATTAATCGCAATTTTAAATAATTGTCTGAAAAAACTGCATTGAAGTTTTAAAGACTACAGGGACATCGAAGTTCAAAGTGTTTCTTGACAGGAATTTTGAAGGCTACAGAGACACCGGATTAAAAAAAATTAAATCTTGGCACTATTCTAGGGCAATATAATTTCTCTGTAGCCTTGCTAAATCCATTGCTAGAGCTACAAAACACAGAAATTCCATTGAAAGTAACACAAACTTAATCGCAATTTTAAATAATTGTCTGAAAAAACTGCATTGAAGTTTTAAAGACTACAGGGACATCGAGGTTCAAACTGTTTCTTGACAGGAATTTTGAAGGCTACAGAGACACCGGATTAAAAAAAAATAAATACTGTTCAATATAGTGTAGTCAACAGAATTTCCGACAACAAGAGTAAGAAAAGCGTCTCTAGCAAGTTATTCGGGCAATATAATTTCTCTGTAGTCTTTCTAAATCCATTTCTGAGCCCACAGAACACAGAAATTCCACTGAAACTAACACAAAATTAATCGCAATTTTAAATAATTGTCTGAAAAAACTGCATTGAAATTTTAAAGACTACAGGAACATTGAAGTTCAAACTGTTTCTTGACAAGAATTTTGAAGGCTACAGAGACACCGGATAAAAAAAATAAATCTTTTTCAATATAGAGTAGTCAACTGAATTTCCGACAACAAGAGTAAAAAAGCGTCTCTAGGCAAGTTATTCGGGCAATATAATTTCTCTGTAGCCTTTCTAAATCCATTGCTAGGGCTACAGAACACAGAAATTCCATTAATACTAACACAAACTTAATCGCAATCTTAAATAATTGTCTGAAAAAACTGCACTGAAGTTTTAAAGACTACAGGGACATCGAGGTTCAAACTGTTTTTTGACAGGAATTTTGAAGGCTACAGAGACACCGGATAAAAAAACAACTTGTTGAATATAGTCTAATCAACTGAATTTCCGACAACAAGAGTAAAAAAGCGTCTCTAGGCAAGTTATTCAGACAACATAATTTCTCTGTAGTCTTTCTAAATCCATTGCTAAGCCTACAGAACACAGAAATTTCATTGAAACTAACACAAAATTAATCGTAATCTTAAATAATTTTCTGAAAAAACTGCATTGAAGTTTTAAAGATTACAAAGTTATCGAGGCTAGAATTGTTTCTTGACAAGAACTTTAAAGACTACAAAGACACCGAGTTTAAAAAAAGAACTTGATCAAAGTAGTGTATTCGACTGAATTTCCAACAAGAGTAGAAAACGTCTCTAGGCAAGTTATTCTGGCAATATAATTTCTTTGTAGTCTTTCGACATCCATTGCTACGCCTCCAGAACATTTGTGTTACTTTCAATGGGATTTCCATTGAAAGTAACACAATTCTTAAATAACTGTCCGAAAAAACTGCATTGAAGTTTTAAAGACTACAGAGGCATCGAGGTTCAAATTGTTTCTTGACATAAATTTAGAAGGCTCAAGACACACCGAGTTTTTAAAAAAAAATTGTTGAAAGCTGTTTAGAGAGTGACCTAACCTGAACTATCCTGAGCAAGGGAAAAACATAACTGAACTGAACTAACCGAAGCTAAAGATTAAGAGAACTCACCTAGACCAACCTAACCAAAGGGCCCCTCATAGAGAATTACTTCTCTGTCCATCGGCTCTCACTGTCCACTTTGCTCCCCGCAGGAAAACAACGGGGCTCTACATAACGGAGGAAACCTAAACTATCCTAACCAAAGGTAAAAATGTAACTGAACTAACCTGGACTAATCTCAACAGAGAAAATATGTAACTGAACTCACCTGAACTAACTTAACCAAAGGACTCAATGAAATATCAGATGAAAAAGCAGAATGGTCCTAACAGAAGAACACTTGGCAACGGCGAATTGATTTTAGAAATGTCACGCCCATGTATAAACCATTCACTTATTATTGACATCAATAAAGGCGTTGGAAATTTGACTTTAACATTTTTATCGTAAATTCTCTACATGTGTTGAAAGGAGATATAAAAAAAATTAGGATTTTAAAGATAACGAAATGTAAAAATCAAGTGAATGACTTATACTTTGTACTCAAAAATGCATATTTGAGTATATGAGACTACACAAGTACAATTGACTAAAAAATAGTACAGTCAACAAGCTTTGAATGGAGCAGGATTCAACAGCACGACGAGCAATAGGAGAAAGTGTCATTGTCAGAGTTTGAGGTAATAATTATCATCAACAAGGAAAAAGTTAAAGTAGTTGAAAATGCCACACTTCACATATTTACAATGTGGCAAATGCGTCAAATTAAAGTACATTCCCTACAGTACAGCCCCCAATATTGGTACACTTTCTTGCCTTTCTATAACAACCCTCCAGAAAATTATTACGAGACAGACTTTCAGTCAAGCAAGATGTCGTTCATGCAGCTGAAAACACGTAAACAATTAACTGAAAGCAATTTATTATAGTGTGTTTCTTTTTTCTTAGGGTTTTTGCAGTCATGCTTTCTGTATTCTGTGATGTATTGGTATATTTGTTGTTATCACTAGCAACTTATCTCAGTTTTTACAATTTTTTTTATTCATTTTTGACAAATTCGTTCGATTCATCGCAGAATTCAGACTTTATTCTACCTGCAAACTGAGGGTTAGTTATTTCATTCGTCAATATTTTTTTTTGTGCTGCAAACAGTACAAAACAAACAAAATGTGGGAAAGTTACAACATTTAAATGTCAATTCCATTAAAAGTCAAATGCAATAGTTAACTGATACTTGTAAAATCACTAAGAGCGATTAAGATAAACCAAAGATTTTGTCAGATAAACAATGCATTATACGTCAACTTTGGAGTTTAAACTTCAGGTAGAGTTCACGTTTAACTTGGAAAAGTGACACTAAATAATTTCTGTGGATCTCAAATTTTTAACCTCAGTTTTACCTGTAATTTAAACTGGATTTTTACAAATATGTAGTTGCGCTTACCCGTAAACTGTTAATCCTTCCAGAAATGACGTACAGTTTTCCAATTTGAAGGTCTACCCCACACATTGGGCCATATAACGAGGTGTGCAGTTTGCCCGACTTTAAAGCCGTCAACCCTTTCTCGGATACTTTGAAGTGCTTCCTTATCCGAACCTTGAACACCTTGGAACCGGTCGACTCGATTATTTGCTCCTTTTTTACTCTGGCCAAAATAACTGAAAGCAAAACAAAACGGCTTCATATTCGATTCTGCGAAATCACAATTCTCTCAGAAACACTAATGCACATGGGATAATAATTTAATGTTATTGTCCATGATGCAACAGGATATTTCGGTAGCTGCTGCTGCCACAGAGAATTTCGTGTTTAACCAACTCCCGCCACCCATTTAGATAATAAAATTTGCTTTTGGCTTTGATGCCGTTTCCAATAACCTAAATGTTACATTTCAAAATAGCGCGCAGTGTGTTATGCAAAAAAAAAACAAATTGCTGTAGCAAACAAGTTGTACCAGTAAAGCGTGAACATTTTATCGGACACATAACTCGCAATAATTTGCTATAAAAGTCCGTTTTAAGGGCCGAAAGCCACGAAAATCCGGCACATGCCACCAACGGCTCTTTAGATTTCCACTTTGAAATCCTGAGTAAAAGCTTTGTGCGAAGTCTTTTTGTGCTTCCTATAGCTTTCAAAAGCTAGGAGGTGCTTTTAATATCCACATGAAGGGCTTTACCCCAGTTTTCAGGTACGATTCATCGACAAGGTTTCTTTATAACTGGAGCGAAAATGTTGTTTACTGTTCAGCTGGATTTTTCATTAATGGATTCACGATAATTATTAGCATGGAGCTTTACATAATCGTGCATCTTTCAATAGAACTACAATTAATAATTGCCAATTGCGCAGCACTTCATATATTATGCTTCACCTTTCAGGCGATATTGTTTGCATAGGAATCCTAAATTGGCCTTTAATTTATTCGATTTTACTGTATATTATTGACTGAGTGACTGATATTGTAGGACATAATTGCTATCATTTAATAGTCTTGTAATAAATCTCTAGGCTTCAACTTAAAAAAAAAGAGCCGATAGCGCCACGCGGTCGCTATAATAAACGAATTTTAGAATGTCGATAAGTAGTGGAAAAATTACATTTTAGGCACCATCTTTAAGGGGAAGAAAGTTTTAGTTTTTTATATTTTTATTCTCTCTGCGATATGAGACTACTTTCAATAAAATCTGAGATAATTGATTTTTCCAAAAATTTTCACGACTACCCTCCTCACAATTTTTAAAATTTTCTGTTTTTCTTAGAAAATTGTCTTTCAATATGCATGTTAATATTTTGTATGAAATCTGTTAGAAGAAGGTTATTAAGGAGTATCAGACAGAGTAATCAAAACTAAGCCCTATGTCACAGTTTTTGAGAAAACTTAAAAAAAGTGCAAAATTTATACCTTAGATTTGGGCCACCCCTGCTCAGTTACTATTAAAGGTGGACATTCGACAAGTGGCTCAGTCTGTAGCTTTTTTCCTCTTATTTCGTAGCTCTTCTATAAATTTTCCAGTAGATTTTCATCAAACCGAAATATAAGGTGTTAAAGACCCACAGAAAGTATGTAGGAATATTCTAAAGTAACAAACATTTGCTATATTAACAAATATCTAATAACGCTACACTAACTTACGGAATTGAAATGGGAAAATCAAAAAACTCTTCCACTATCTAGAATGCATTGTTTAACAGCAAATTTTTGATAAATGAAAAAAAAATTATTATTTGGCATTTGACATACAGTAATTGGTAACTTATTATGCATAATGTAATAGGGGTTTGCTTTGTAGATTTCAAGTTGAAGTAGATCATACTGATAATTACTTCCAAATCTAGTTTCATATCCGTGATACAGATTTAAGGGTTTAAAAGCACGAGAATTTTGTCTGACGAATTTTAACAGTTCAAAAATAAATAAACATGAGAGAGTTTAGATAAATTTTAGTTTACCTGATTCGTTAAATTTTAGACTGCACAATATTCGAATTGTTCAATTTTGGATTATGAATATTCAACAAGATACAGAAGATGCATCCCACAGTATAACACCATACATTATTTGAGACTCAATGCTTGAAAAATAAAGTTTTTTTACAGCGTTTTTATTTCACCCTTTGAGGCCGGAATTATCTATCACAAGAAAAAAGTATATATTTTTGGAAAACCTAGTTGTTTAGAGGTAACTAAATGTTGTGTTGAGGTTTATTTCTGATTTTTGTTTCTGATTTTGTTTTTGAAGGGAGTGCTCACCATGAAGGCACTAGGCATTAGAGATCCTAAATATATATGACCCGCCAGTCGCTTTCACCCCTTTCAACCCTTTGTTCGCAGCCATATCTGTTGGTAGGTTTTTTCGTCCTTTTTCTAACCGTCCCTCAATCGTAAATCAGGTCAGCCTTCAAAACTTTTTGGCGTCCAACAGAGTTGAAAAAATTATCGTAATATATGTGGTAGCCCTTTCCAACTCTTGCAAGATCTTGAACCCCTCTACTGCTAAGATTTGTTTCTGAAATTTGACCTGCTTTTGCTGTATAAATTTGAAACTGGCAAATATATACTGAATCTTCGGCCCGAACCCAAACCTTATATCCCCTTTTGATCGGTTTGTTAGGCATATACTGCTTGAGCATGCTTCGACCTTTGAATCTAATCATCGATTTGTCTATGGATTGATGATTTTAGGGCTCTTTTCCCTGGTTGCATTGCGTTGTTAGGTAAACGAATGTTACTCAATAACCAAGAAAATCTCCAAAGGGGGGGGTATTACGACTTTTTTCCTAATTCTCAACTTTGACCGCCTGTAAGTTGAGAACGCATGGACCGATTAAAGTGACTCCAACTGTGTTGTCCTCTTCTTGATGTCCCCTTTCACCTCCCACCATCGGAAGTTCCGTAGGTCCAATATTTCCGGAGATAGACCCCTTCGGAGGTCGATTTTTAGGCACTTTTAGAATCGGTTGTTGAACCATTTTTAAAAAAACCTCTTTAGAGGTTATTTCCGTTCGAATTGAGTTTGTTATGTTCTCAGGGGATTGTAAACGTGCCATTCCGATCAGAAACAGCAAAACAAAATTTCCGAAATTTTTTTTAAAATCTCTAAAGGGGGGGGGGGGGTATTACGACTTTTTTCTCAATTCTCAATTTTGACCGCCTGTAACTTGAGAACGCCTGGACCGATTAGAGTGAATCCAACTGTGTTGTCCTCTTCTTGATGTCCTCTTTCACCTCCCACCATCGGAAGTTCCGTCGGGTGCAATATTTCCGGAGATAGACCCCTTGGGAGGTCGATTTTTAGGCACTTTTAGAATCGGCTTTTGGACCATTTTTAAAAAAACCTCTTTAGAGGTTATTTCCATTCGAATTGAGTTTGTTATGTTCTCAGGGAATTGCAAACGTGCCATTCCGATCAAAAACAGCAAAACAAAATTTCCGAAATGTTTTTGAAAATCTCCAAAGGGGGGGTATTACGACTTTTTTCTCAATTCTCAATTTTGACCGCCTGTAACTTGAGAACGCCTGGACCGATTAGAGTGAATCCAACTGTGTTGTCCTCTTCTTGATGTCCTCTTTCACCTCCCACCATCGGAAGTTCCGTAGGTGCAATATTTCCGGAGATAGACCCCTTGGGAGGTCGATTTTTAGGCACTTTTAGAATCGGCTTTTGGACCATTTTTAAAAAAACCTCTTTAGAGGTTATTTCCATTCGAATTGAGTTTGTTATGTTCTCAGGGAATTGCAAACGTGCCATTCCGATCAAAAACAGCAAAACAAAATTTCCGAAATTTTTTTGAAAATCTCCAAAGGGGGGGGGGGGTTACACGACTTTTTTCTCAATTCTCAATTTTGACCGCCTGTAACTTGAGAACGCCTGGACCGATTAGAGTGAAACCAACTGTGTAGTCCTCTTCTTGATGTCCCCTTTCACCTCCCACCATCGGAAGTTCCGTAGGTGCAATATTTCCGGAGATAGACCCCTTCGGAGGTCGATTTTTAGGCACTTTTAGAATCGGTTTTTGGACCATTTTTAAAAAAACCTCTTTAGAGGTTATTTCCATTCGAATTGAGTTTGTTATGTTCTCAGGGAATTGCAAACGTGCCATTCCGATCAAAAACAGCAAAACAAAATTTCCGAAATTTTTTTGAAAATCTCCAAGGGGGGGGTTATACGACTTTTTTCTCAATTCTCAATTTTGACCGCCTGTAACTTGAGAACGCCTGGACCGATTAGAGTGAATCCAACTGTGTTGTCCTCTTCTTGATGTCCTCTTTCACCTCCCACCATCGGAAGTTCCGTAGGTGCAATATTTCCGGAGATAGACCCCTTGGGAGGTCGATTTTTAGGCACTTTTAGAATCGGCTTTTGGACCATTTTTAAAAAAACCTCTTTAGAGGTTATTTCCATTCGAATTGAGTTTGTTATGTTCTCAGGGAATTGCAAACGTGCCATTCCGATCAAAAACAGCAAAACAAAATTTCCGAAATGTTTTTGAAAATCTCCAAAGGGGGGGTATTACGACTTTTTTCTCAATTCTCAATTTTGACCGCCTGTAACTTGAGAACGCCTGGACCGATTAGAGTGAATCCAACTGTGTTGTCCTCTTCTTGATGTCCTCTTTCACCTCCCACCATCGGAAGTTCCGTAGGTGCAATATTTCCGGAGATAGACCCCTTGGGAGGTCGATTTTTAGGCACTTTTAGAATCGGCTTTTGGACCATTTTTAAAAAAACCTCTTTAGAGGTTATTTCCATTCGAATTGAGTTTGTTATGTTCTCAGGGGATTGTAAACGTGCCAATCCGATCAAAAACAGCAAAACAAAATTTCCGACATTTTTTTTTAAATCTCCAAAGGGGGGGGGGGGTATTACGACTTTTTTCTCAATTCTCAATTTTGACCGCCTGTAACTTGAGAAGGCCTGGACCGATTAGAGTGAAACAAACTGTGTTGTCCTCTTCTTGATGTCCCCTTTCACCTCCCACCATCGGAAGTTCCGTAGGTCCAATATTTCCAGAGATAGACCCCTTGGGAGGTCGATTTTTAGGCACTTTTAGAATCGATTTTTGGACCATTTTTAAAAAAACCTCTCTTTAGAGGTTATTTCCATTCGAATTGAGATTGTTATGTTCTCAGGGGATTGTAAACGTGCCAATCCGATCAAAAACAGCAAAACAAAATTTCCGACATTTTTTTTTAAATCTCCAAAGGGGGGGGGGGTATTACGACTATTTTCTCAATTCTCAATTTTGACCGCCTGTAACTTGAGAACGCCTGCACCGATTAGAGTGAAACAAACTGTGTTGTCCTCTTCTTGATGTCCCCTTTCACCTCCCACCATCGGAAGTTCCGTAGGTCCAATATTTCCAGAGATAGACCCCTTGGGAGGTCGATTTTTAGGCACTTTTAGAATCGATTTTTGGACCATTTTTAAAAAAAACCTCTCTTTAGAGGTTATTTCCATTCGAATTGAGATTGTTATGTTCTCAGGGGATTGTAAACGTGCCAATCCGATCAAAAACAGCAAAACAAAATTTCCGACATTTTTTTTTAAATCTCCAAAGGGGGGGGGGGGTATTACGACTTTTTTCTCAATTCTCAATTTTGACCGCCTGTAACTTGAGAAGGCCTGGACCGATTAGAGTGAAACAAACTGTGTTGTCCTCTTCTTGATGTCCCCTTTCACCTCCCACCATCGGAAGTTCCGTAGGTCCAATATTTCCGGAGATAGACCCCTTCGGAGGTCGATTTTTAGGCACTTTTAGAATCGGTTTTTGGACCATTTTTAAAAAACCTCTTTAGAGGTTATTTCCATTCGAATTGAGATTGTTATGTTCTCAGGGGATTGTAAACGTTCCATTCCGATCAAAAACAGCAAAACAAAATTTCCGAAATTTTTTTTAAAATCTCCAAAGGGATATTACGACGTTTTTCTCAATTCTCAATTTTGACTGCCTGTAACTTGAGAACGCCTGCACCGATTAGAGTGAAACCAACTGTGTTGTCCTCTTCTTGATGTCCCCTTTCACCTCCCACCATCGGAAGTTCCGTAGGTGCAAAATTTCCGGAGATAGACCCCTTGGGAGGTCGATTTTTAGGCCCTTTTAAAACCGATTTTTGGACCATTTTTAAAAAAGCCTCTCTTTAGAGGTTATTTCCATTCGAATTGAGTTTGTTATGTTCTCAGGGGATTGTAAACGTGCCATTCCGATCAAAAACAGCAAAACAAAATTTCCGACATTTTTTTTTAAATCTCCAAAGGGGGGGGGGGGGTATTACGACTTTTTTCTCAATTCTCAATTTTGACCGCCTGTAACTTGAGAACGCCGGGACCGATTAGAGTGAAACAAACTGTGTTGTGCTCTTCTTGATGTCCCCTTTCACCTTCCACCATCGGAAGTTCCGTAGGTCCAATATTTCCGGAGATAGACCCCTTGGGAGGTCGATTTTTAGGCACTTTTAGAATCGATTTTTGGACCATTTTTAAAAAAACCTCTCTTTAGAGGTTATTTCCATTCGAATTGAGTTTGTTATGTTCAGGGGATTGTAAACGTGCCATTCCGATCAAAAACAGCAAAACAAAATTTCCGAAATGTTTTTGAAAATCTCCAAGGGGGGGGGGGGGGGGGTATTACGACTTTTTTCTCAATTCTCAATTTTGACCGCCTGTAACTTGAGAACGCCGGCACCGATTAGAGTGAAACCAACTGTGTTGTCCTCTTCTTGATGTCCCCTTTCACCTCCCGCCCTCGGAAGTTCCGTAGGTCCAATATTTCCGGAGATAGACCCCTTGAGAGGTCGATTTTTAGGCACTTTTAGAATCGGCTTTTGGACCATTTTTAAAAAAACCTCTTTAGAGGTTATTTCCATTCGAATTGAGTTTGTTATGTTCTCAGGGAATTGCAAACGTGCCATTCCGATCAAAAACAGCAAAACAAAATTTCCGAAATTTTTTTGAAAATCTCCAAAGGGGGGGGGGGTTACACGACTTTTTTCTCAATTCTCAATTTTGACCGCCTGTAACTTGAGAACGCCTGGACCGATTAGAGTGAAACCAACTGTGTAGTCCTCTTCTTGATGTCCCCTTTCACCTCCCACCATCGGAAGTTCCGTAGGTGCAATATTTCCGGAGATAGACCCCTTCGGAGGTCGATTTTTAGGCACTTTTAGAATCGGTTTTTGGACCATTTTTAAAAAAACCTCTTTAGAGGTTATTTCCATTCGAATTGAGTTTGTTATGTTCTCAGGGAATTGCAAACGTGCCATTCCGATCAAAAACAGCAAAACAAAATTTCCGAAATTTTTTTGAAAATCTCCAAGGGGGGGGTTATACGACTTTTTTCTCAATTCTCAATTTTGACCGCCTGTAACTTGAGAACGCCTGGACCGATTAGAGTGAATCCAACTGTGTTGTCCTCTTCTTGATGTCCTCTTTCACCTCCCACCATCGGAAGTTCCGTAGGAGCAATATTTCCGGAGATAGACCCCTTGGGAAGTCGATTTTTAGGCACTTTAGAATCGGTTTTCGGACCATTTTTAAAAAAACCTCTTTAGAGGTTATTTCCATTCGAATTGAGTTTGTTATGCTCTCAGGGGATTGCAAACGTGCCATTCCGATCAAAAACAGCAAAACAAAATTTCCGAATTTTTTTTGAAAATCTCTAAGGGGGGGGTTATACGACTTTGTTCTCAATTCTCAATTTTGACCGCCTGTAACTTGAGAACGCGTGGACCGATTAGAGTGAAACCAACTGTGTAGTCCTCTTCTTGATGTCCCCTTTCACCTCCCACCATCGGAAGTTCCGTAGGTGCAAAATTTCCGGAGATAGACCCCTTGGGAGGTCGATTTTTAGGCCCTTTTAAAACCGATTTTTGGACCATTTTTAAAAAAACCTCTCTTTAGAGGTTATTTCCATTCGAATTGAGTTTGTTATGTTCTCAGGGGATTGTAAACGTGCCATTCCGATCAAAAACAGCAAAACAAAATTTCCGACATTTTTTTTAAAATCTCCAAAGGGGGGGTTACTACCAATTACGACTTTTTTCTCAATTCTCAATTTTGACCGCCTGTAACTTGAGAACGCCGGGACCGATTAGAGTGAAACAAACTGTGTTGTGCTCTTCTTGATGTCCCCTTTCACCTCCCACCATCGGAAGTTCCGTAGGTCCAATATTTCCGGAGATAGACCCCTTCGGAGGTCGATTTTTAGGCACTTTTAGAATCGGTTTTTGGACCATTTTTAAAAAACCTCTTTAGAGGTTATTTCCATTCGAATTGAGATTGTTATGTTCTCAGGGGATTGTAAACGTTCCATTCCGATCAAAAACAGCAAAACAAAATTTCCGAAATTTTTTTTAAAATCTCCAAAGGGATATTACGACGTTTTTCTCAATTCTCAATTTTGACTGCCTGTAACTTGAGAACGCCTGCACCGATTAGAGTGAAACCAACTGTGTAGTCCTCTTCTTGATGTCCCCTTTCACCTCCCACCATCGGAAGTTCCGTAGGTGCAAAATTTCCGGAGATAGACCCCTTGGGAGGTCGATTTTTAGGCCCTTTTAAAACCGATTTTTGGACCATTTTTAAAAAAACCTCTCTTTAGAGGTTATTTCCATTCGAATTGAGTTTGTTATGTTCTCAGGGGATTGTAAACGTGCCATTCCGATCAAAAACAGCAAAACAAAATTTCCGACATTTTTTTTAAAATCTCCAAAGGGGGGGTTACTACCAATTACGACTTTTTTCTCAATTCTCAATTTTGACCGCCTGTAACTTGAGAACGCCGGGACCGATTAGAGTGAAACAAACTGTGTTGTGCTCTTCTTGATGTCCCCTTTCACCTCCCACTATCGGAAGTTCCGTAGGTCCAATATTTCCGGAGATAGACCCCTTCGGAGGTCGATTTTTAGGCACTTTTAGAATCGATTTTTGGACCATTTTTAAAAAAACCTCTTTTTAGAGGTTATTTCCATTCGAATTGAGTTTGTTATGTTCTCAGGGGATTGTAAACGTGCCATTCCGATCAAAAACAGCAAAACAAAATTTCCTAAATGTTTTTGAAAATCTCCAAAGGGGGGGGGGGGGGGTATTACGACTTTTTTCTCAATTCTTAATTTTGACCGCCTGTAACTTGAGAACGCCGGCACCGATTAGAGTGAAACCAACTGTGTTGTCCTCTTCTTGATGTCCCCTTTCACCTCCCGCCCTCGGAAGTTCCGTAGGTCCAATATTTCCGGAGATAGACCCCTTGGGAGGTCGATTTTTAGGCACTTTTAGAATCGGCTTTTGGACCATTTTTAAAAAAACCTCTTTAGAGGTTATTTCCATTCGAATTGAGTTTGTTATGTTCTCAGGGAATTGCAAACGTGCCATTCCGATCAAAAACAGCAAAACAAAATTTCCGAAATTTTTTTGAAAATCTCCAAAGGGGGTTACACGACTTTTTTCTCAATTCTCAATTTTGACCGCCTGTAACTTGAGAACGCCTGGACCGATTAGAGTGAAACAAACTGTGTTGTCCTCTTCTTGATGTCCCCTTTCACCTCCCACCATCGGAAGTTCCGTAGGTCCAATATTTCCGGAGATAGACCCCTTGGGAGGTCGATTTTTAGGCACTTTTAAAACCGATTTTTTTTTCAAACGGACTAAAAGTACGTCATTTGTTTTCTCCATACGCACACCTAAAGTGGGCTTTCAAATCCTGAGACCAAAAAAGTAGCAAAAAAGTCCTAGGCAGTAAAAGTAAAGTCAAAAGTCACCGCTAGTGTCATGGTGGCGCATATATAAACGATTTTCATTCACCATAATTATTTTAATAATAGATGACACCAAATAAACCGATCTGAGTGTATTGCCATCTTTACATTCTTGTTGAAAAAACAAAGGACAGAAATACTCTCAGAGCACTCAAGAGCACCATCTGAAACCGTTATTAGTCGAAATCGCATAGGTTCTCGAATTCTGAATTCGTCTGTTAAATGTCATGCGCGTCATCATATTTATCTGTCAATGTGACATTTATTAATTTAGTATTGAAAATAATGCTACAAATTCTTAGTTTACCATAATCATTGGTTATTAATTAATACATTAAAACCATTGAACATTGAAAACCACCATTCTAACATATTCTATGTATTTTACAAATAATATACACAATTGGGTAAGTACCTAGACCCGCTTAAAGAGGATGAGAGAAAATTGCAAAACTGAACCACTTTGAAATAGATTTCTTATTTCTTGCATGCTTGAAAAAAAAATAGTATATGTTACTCGGAGTAAAAGGTCTTTTTGTGCTTCGCCCAGTTGCAGGCCTCAGCTTCGCTTCGGCCGTCAATCTCTGGGCTCAGCACGAAAAGACCCACTTTTACTCCTAGTGACATAATCTACTATTTGGACCATTTTTAAAAAAACCTCTCTTTAGAGGTTATTTCCATTCGAATTGAGTTTGTTATGTTCTCAGGGGATTGCAAACGTGCCATTCCGATCAAAAACAGCAAAACAAAATTTCCGAAATTTTTTTGAAAATCTCCAAAGGGGGGGGGGGGATTACGACTTTTTTCTCAATTCTCAATTTTGACCGTCTGTAACTTGAGAACGCCTGGACTGATTAGAGTGAAACCAACTGTGTAGTCCTCTTCTTGATGTCCTCTTTCACCTCAAACCATCGGAAGTTCCGTAGGTGCAATATTTCCGGAGATAGACTCCTTCGGAGGTCGATTTTTAGGCACAGAGTAATTTCTTATTCAAAGCAATGTATTCGTCTGGTTCAAAATTAATTTATTATTGTAGAAATAATTAGATACTAGGCTTAAGTTTTCTGTTAAAGTTTCATTTAAATTAAGATCACTGGAAGCAAATGGGGTGTTTATTAAAAAACTTAATCTAGTTTTCTGTCAAAATTTCCTAGCCTGCTAGATGAAATCTATAATGAATACCCTGTATAGTTCTTTTAGTGTTGAACCAACGAGTCATTTTTTTAACTCAATATTTCGTGACGAATTAATCGATTTAGGCCCAGAAAGTCAGTTTCTTAATATTTTTTTTAGAAGAATGAAGTTTTGTCTAGAGTAGGTACCAATTTTGTTACAAAGATGAAATTCGGTCTGTTCATTTTAACACAACTGTAGATTTTGGTCCAAAACTGCGTTTCTCTGAAATATCGGAAGAAAAGCTTTTTCATGTTTTGAGTTTTTTGAATAACTTCGATTGAATTTTCCTTGTATTTAATGAACAAAAATCAAACGACAGAAACTTCCTCTTAAATTTGCTTGTTCAGTAAAATGTATAAACACACGTAGATAGTTTGTATACAAATGCAAACCCTTTTTTTGTCCTTCCAAGGCGAAGCTATAGGACTCCTTTTTCATGAACCTAGCTAGTGTGAGTAATACTAGTTCATTATAAAAGTTCATCTAGTTGGCTGTGAAATGTCAAAAGAAAAGGATGGGAAAAGAAAAGTCTATTTATTTTGATTATGTCATCCTTTTCTGTCAAAATTTCATAGCCTGCTAGATGAAGTTTTATAATGAACACCCCGTACTTATACAGTCGAGCGTTCAATAAGCAACACGCTGCATTTTTATTTAATATTTCCCATATTCCAACGAAAAGCAAAATAATTCTTTCGATTTTGATCTAAAACTTTAATTTTTTGAATATCGCTTTGAGATTTGTTTTGGTCGATTTAGTTTCTAAAAGCAAATGTCTTAATGAAGGAAGTTTTATAATGAACACTCCGTATTTCTTAGCATGCTTATTTCAATTTTTCCAATATAAATCTATAATAATCGATTTTATTTATAGCGTTTAGTAATTTCATGATATATTTATCCTTGATTTTTATTTCAGGTAGTATAAGGTCTCCCCAAAAATGGTGTAATATGCAATTATAGGTTTTTCCGCAAATAAATCTATACCAATTGATTTCCTTTGAAAGTTTTAAGAGCCTTATTTTCTGATATAAACAGTACAGAGTGTCCCAAAAACGGCAAATATTACATTTCTAGTAACCATTAAAGTTGAAAACATAAAATATCGAGTGTACGTTCTTTTTGAAATTACAACCAATATGTGTCACGGTCATTTCTTGCCATTAGTGTCACTTCTTAATTTTAATGTACCTTAACTGTCTGCATATATCCCTTTATTGAGTTTATGTTTCACACATTTGAATCACTTAATTTTACTTTCATTCTTGTGCTTACAAGTGTGCTTATCAAGTTTTGCTCCATTTTGCCATTGCTGTTCATTCAGTGAAGGAACTCTCTCGGTTTTTTGATGCTGTTGAAGTTTGGTTTCCCTTTGGCCTGTCTGATTTTTGTAAAACTGCTAGTTTTATGCAATAAAGAGTGCCTTTTTCTTACCTACTGGATTATATTTGTTTAAATTGCAACACATGTTGTGGCAATGCCATTCCTAGTTATTTTACTGTTCTTTCAGGACTCGTGATTTGTTTTTGCATAACAGTGAAAGGATATACAGTCTCTTCCTTGTTAATTTCATTATTTTCTGTTTTGATTAAATAACAATCAAACCTAACTTATCATTTTTATCTTTGTCAACATTGACAGTATTGACACTATTGACAGTATAATGACAATGACGTCCTTAAATTTAAATGTCACTTAATCACTGGTTAGGGCAACATTACCTACAGCGGAATTTGGTTAAAAGCGGCTTTACACCGAAAGTTTGACTTCAAAGAAATGTGAGAAATTAATTTGATCACATTTTGCCTGAAATCGTTCATATTCTTGGTGTCAGAGCCTAATCAAGGTTTTAAGTTAAAGCTGTCAATTATCAGTTTTGCCAACATTAAGGAAACAAATGACATTTTCTTTGTAGATATTTGATTTGATATGTATTTTAAATTTTCTGGTTTACCTTTAATTTAAATTTTACTCATATATTGTATTGAAATAAAATATTTGGAGTACGAAAAATTCTTTAATAATCCTATAAAACTATAATAAACCAAAAATAAAAAAATAACCTTCCTAACCTCACTTTTAAGTGTCTTGGCAATACCAAATCAGGAAATGTGCTGTCAAAGAATTGGACGAAATTAGAACAGGTTCTATTTACTTTTTTTTACAGTTTTGTTTGGTTACAAAATAATTTTTGTTTCTAAATACACTTTTTTACACTTTTTTTATTTTTATTTTTTATACGCTTATTTTCTATAATGTTTCCTACGCTTTTTTCCACAATTTTTTTCGCATTTTTTATAATTTTTTCTACCCTTTTTCCTACATTTTTTTTATGCTTTTATAACACTTTTTTACACTTAAAAAAAAATGTAATTTTTTTACCCTTTTTTTAGTTTTTTGTATATATTTTTTTTACACTTTTTAGTGTCAGAGTGATTTTTTCCTCGAGCTTTGCGAGAAAATTGCGATAAAATGCCTTTTAATGGTTACAAAACGTTTTTTGTGTAAATTTGAACCAAAAACTATATTTTGATCGAACAAATTGTGACGGTGTATAAAAACGACGGACAATAAAAAAAATGAAAAAAAAACTGAATTTTTTTTATTAACTGTGGCTGAATCAATTTTGGCCCGAGACATTGACGACGACTTGTGACCGTTTTAACCAATTATGACAATAAAATAAATGAATAAAAACTGATTTTTTTTAGTTGACTGTGGTTATTTTGATCAATTTTGGAAATTTTGTAATTATTTTTTCCGAAAAGTAAATTTTTGTCCCGGTATCGATTTTATTAAAAGAAAGAGATTTTTTTCAGTTGATTTTGAGCAATACCTACTTGATATTTCAGTCCACAAGTTGAGTTTCATTAAAATTTAAGAAAAAAATGCATTTTAATTGTTACAAAATGTTTTTGTGTGACTTTTTTAACCCAACAAAACTGTAGTTTTTTTGATTTTAAACAAAAAAATTTATCTTTTGATTGAACGGATTGTGACGGTTTTAACCAATTATGACAATAAAAGAAATGGATAAAAACTGATTTTTTTGTTAACTGTGACAATTTTGATCAATTTTGGCCCAAGAAATTAAATGTTGTAATTATTTTTTTTCCAAAAAGTAAATTTTTGTCCCAGTATCAATTTTATTAAAAGAACGAGATTTTTTTCAGTAATTTTGAGCAATACCTACTTGATATTTCAGTCCACGAGTTGAGTTTCGTTAAAATTTAAGAAAAAAATGCATTTTAATAGTTAGAGAACGTTTTTGTGTGACTTTTTTAACCAAACGAAACTGTAGTTTTTTTTTATTTTAAACCAAAAAATGTATCTTTTGATTGAACGGATTGTGACGGTTTTAACCAATTATGACAATAAAAGAAATCGTTAAAAACTGATTTTTTTTGTTAACTGTGACTATTTTGATCAATTTTGGCTCAAGAAATTACATTTTGTAATTAATTTTTTTTCCAAAAAGTGAATTTTTGTCCCAGTATCGATTTTATTAAAAAAACGAGATTTTTTTCAGTTGATTTTGAGCAATACTTACCTGATATTTCAGTCCAAAAATTGAGTTTCCTTAGAATTAAAAAAAAAAATACATTTTTATCGTTACAAAAAGTGCAAAATTTATACCTTGTTTTTGGGCCACCCGTTGCTCAGTTACTATTAAAGGTGGACATTCGAAAAATGACTCAGCCTGTAGCTGTGTTCTTCTGCTTTCTTAGCTCTACTTACAAATTGTCCGGTAGATCTTCATCAAACCGAAATATAAGGTGTTAAAGACACCATGATTTCTATCTCCAAATTTAGGTTTTCGAGCAGGCTTGAGAGCACTATCAATCCTAATCAAATCAAATCAAATCTTTATTCCCAAATATCACAGATCGGATGTAGAAATATTATAAAGTAACAAACATTTGCTATATTAACAAATATCTGATTACGCTGCACTAACTAACTGTATAAGAGCATTGTTCAGCAGCAAATTTTTGATAAATGAAAAACAAATTATTTTTGACTGACGATGGCTTGATGAGGATCAATGAAACTACAGGGTGTAGAAACGTTGTATAATGTCGACGTTTCGGCACTAAGTTAGTGCCATCTTCAGGACAATACAACACAAGCCACCTCCCGTGTGGCAGACTCAACAGCCATGCGAGACGTTCTCCTTTTTAATTATGATGTTCGAACAACGAGAAGAGAGGACCATTTAGCTACACAGTACAAGCAGAATTGAATTTTTACACCTTTCTACACCTTTTTGATAATTCTTTTCTATCCTTTTTTCTACAATTTTTTACCATTTTTCTATACACTTTTGTTACGCTTTTTTTGTACTTTTTTTACAGTTTTTTAAAAAAAAAAATTACATTTTTTTACACTTTTTGTTTGGTTACAAAATAATTTTTGTTTCTAAACGCACTTTTTTCAAATTTTTTAATTAATTTTTTCTACCCTTTTTTCTATACTTTTTTACGCTTTTATTGCACTTTTTTATAATTAAAAAAAAATGACATTTTTTTTACACTTTTTTAACAACATTTTTGACATTTTTTACACATTTTATGAAGTGATTTTTTCCTCGAGCTTTGCGAGAAAATTACGAAAAAAATGTCTTTTAATAGTTACAAAACGTTTTTTGTGTGAATTTGTACCAAAAACTATATTTTGATCCAACGAATTGTGACGGTGTTAACCAATAATAACAATAAAAAAAATGAAAAGAAAAACTGATTTTTTTTGTATTACCTGTGGCTGAATCAATTTGGCCCGAGAAATTTTGTAATTATTTTTTCCAAAAAATGCATTTTTGCCCCAGTACTGATTTTCTTTAAAAAAAAGAGATTTTCTCAGTTGATGTTGGAGCAAACTAGAGACTCTTAATCGTTACCAAACGTTTTTTGTTACTTTTTTAATTAAACGAAAATGCAGTTTTTTGATTTTGAATAAAAAACTATATCTTTTGATTGAACAAATTGTGACCGTTTTAACCAATTATGACAATAAAAGAAATTAATAAAAACTGATTTTTTTTTGTTGACTGTGGTTATTTTGATCAATTTTGGAAATATTGTAATAATTTTTTCCGAAAAGTAAATTTTTGTCCCGGTATCGATTTTATTAAAAGAAAGAGAATTTTTTCAGTTGATTTTGAGCAATACCTACTTGATATATCAGTCCACAAATTGAGTTTCATTAAAATTTAATAAAAAAATGCATTTTAATCGTTACAAAACGTTTTTGTGTGACTTTTTTTACCAAACGAAAAAGTAGTTTTTTTGATTTTAAACCAAAAGTTATATCTTTTGATTGAATTGATTGTGACGGTTTTAACCAATTATGAAAATAAAAGAAATGGTTAAAAACTTATTTTTTTGTTAACTGTCACTATTTTAATCAATTTTGGCCCAAGAAATGAAATTTTGTAATTTTTTTTTTTTTCAAAAAGTGAATTTTTGTCCTAGTATTGATTTTATTAAAAGAACGAGAATTTTTTCAGTTGATTTTGAGCAATACCTACTTGATATTTTAGTCCACAAGTTGAGTTTCATTAAAATTTAAGAAAAAGATGCATTTTAATTGTTACAAAATGTTATTGCGTGACTTTTTTAACCAAACGAAGCTGTAGTTTTTTTGATTTTAAACAAAAAAAAATATCTTTTGATTGAACGGATTTTGACGGTTTTAACTAATTATGACAATAAAAGAAATGGTTAAAAACTGATTTTTTTGTTAACTGTGACTATTTTGATCAATTTTGGCCCAAGAAATAAAATTTTGTAATTATTTTTTTTCCAAAAAGTAAATTTTTGTCTCACTACCGATTTTATTAAAAGAACGAGATTTTTTCAGTGATTTTGAGCAATACCTCCTTGATATTTCAGCCCACAAATTGAGTTTCATTAGAATTTAAGAAAGAATGCATTTTAATCGTTACAAAACTTTTTGTGTGACTTTTTTAACCAAACGAAACTGTAGTTTTTTTGATTTTAAACAGAAAAATTTATCTTTTGATTGAACGGATTGTGACGGTTTTAACCAATTATGACAATAAAAGAAATGGTTAAAAACTGATTTTTTTGTTAACTGTGACTATTTTGATCAATTTTGGCTCAAGAAATTACATTTTGTAATTAATTTTTTTTTTAAAGTGAATTTTTGTCCCAGTATCGATTTTATTAAAAGAACGAGATTTTTTCAGTTGATTTTGAGCAATACTTGATATTTCAGTCCAAAAATTGAGTTTCCTTAGAATTAAAAAAAAAATACATTTTAATCGTTACAAAAGGTTTTGGGTGACTTTTTTAACCAAACTAAAATGTATTTTTTTTTATTTTAAACCAAAACTCTATTTTTTGATTGAACGGATTTTGATGGTTTTAACCAATTATGACAATAAAAAAAATGAATAAAATTTTGGCCCAAGAAATTAAATTTTGTAAATATTTTTTTTCTAAAAAGTAAATTTTTGTCCCAGTATCAATTTTATTAAAAGAAAGAGATTTTTTCAGTGACTTTGAGCAATACTTCCTTGATATTTCAGTCCACAAATAGAGTTTCATTAAAATTTAAGAATAAAATGCATTTTAATCGTTACAAAACGTTTTTGTGTGACTTTTTTAACCAAACGAAAAAGTAGTTTTTTTTTATTTTAAACCAAAAATTATATCTTTTGATTGAATTGATTGTGACGGTTTTAACCAATTATGACAATAAAAGAAATGGTTAAAAACTGTTTTTTTTTGTAAACTGTGACTATTTTGATCAATTTTGGCTCAAGAAATGAAATTTTGTAATTATTTTTTTTCAAAAAGTGAATTTTTGTTCTAGTATCGATTTTATTAAAAGAACGAGAATTTTTTCAGTTGATTTTGAGCAATACCGACTTGATATTTTAGTCCACAAATTGAGTTTCATTAGAATTTAAGAAAAAATGCATTTTAATCGTTACAAAACTTTTTGTGTGACTTTTTTAACCAAACGAAACTGTAGTTTTTTTGATTTTAAACCAAAAAATGTATCTTTTGATTGACCGGATTGTGACGGTTTTAACCAATTATGACAATAAAAGAAATTAATAAAAACTGTTTTTTTTGTAAACTGTGACTATGTTGATCAATTTTGGCTCAAGAAATTACATTTTGTAATTATTTTTTTTCCAAAAAGTGAATTTTTGTCCCAGTATCGATTTTATTAAAATAACGAGATTTTTTTCAGTTGATTTTGAACAATACTTACTTGATATTTCAGTCCACAAATTGAGTTTCATTAGAATAAAAAAAATGCATTTTAATCGTTACAAAACGTTTTTGTGTGACTTTTTTAACCAAACGAAACTGTAGTTTTTTTGATTTTGAACCAAAAAATGTATCTTTTGATTGACCGGATTGTGACGGTTTTAACCAATTATGTTAATAAAAGAAATGAATAAAAACTGATTTTTTTGTTAACTGTGACTATTTTGATCAATTTTGGCCCAAGAAATTAAGTTTTGTAATTACTTTTTTTTTCCAAAAAGTTAATTTTTGTCCCAGTATCAATTTTATTAAAAGAACCAGATTTTTTTCAGTGATTTTGAGCAATACCTACTTGATATTTCAGTCCACAAGTTAAATTTCATTAAAATTTAAGAAAAAAATGCATTTTAATAGTTACAAAACGTTTTTGTGTGACATTTTCAACCAAACAAAAATGTATTTTTTTTTAATTTTAAACCAAAACTCTATTTTTTGATTGAACGGATTGTGACGGTTTTAACCAATTATGACAATAAAAGAAATTAATAAAAACTGTTTTTTTTTGTTAACTGCGACTATTTTGATCAATTTTGGCCCAAGAAATGAAATTTTGTAATTGTTTTTTTTTCCAAAAAGTTAATTTTTGTCCTAGTATCGATTTTATTAAAAGAACGAGATTTTTTCAGTTGATTTTGAGCAATACCTCCTTGATATTTCAGTCCACAAATTGAGTTTCATTAGAATTTAAGAAAAAATGCATTTTAATCGTTACAAAACGTTTTTGTGTGACTTTTTTAACCAAACGAAACTGTAATTTTTTTTATTTTAAACCAAAAAATGTATCTTTTGATTGACCGGATTGTGACGGTTTTAACCAATAATGACAATAAAGGAAATGGTTAAAAACAGATTTTTTTGTTAATTGTGACTATTTTGATCAATTTTGTTCCAAGAAATTAAATTTTGTAATTATTTTTTTTCCAAAAAGTAAATTTTTGTCTCAGTACCGATTTTATTAAAAGAACGAGATTTTTTCAGTTGATTTTGCGCAATACCACCTTGATATTTCAGTCCACAAATTAAGTTTCATTAAAATTTAAGAAAAAATGCATTTTAATCGTTACAAAACTTTTTGTGTGACTTTTTTAACCAAACGAAACTGTAGTTTTTTTGATTTTGAACCAAAAAATTTATTTTTTGATTGACCGGATTGTGACGGTTTTAACCAATTATGACAATAAAAGAAATCGTTAAAAACTGATATTTTTTTTTGTTAACTGTGACTATTTTGATCAATTTTAGCCTAAGAAACTAAATTTTGTAATTATTTTTTTCCAAAAAGTGAATTTTTGTCCCAGTATCAATTTTATTAAAAGAACGAGATTTCATTCAGTGATTTTGAGCAATACCTACTTGATATTTCAGTCCACAAATTGAGTTTCATTAGAATTTAAAAAAAATGCATTTTAATCGTTACAAAACGTTTTTGTGTGACTTTTTTAACCAAACTAAAATGTATTTTTTTTTTTTTTATTTTAAACCAAAACTCTATTTTTTGATTGAACGGATTTTGGCGGTTTTAACCAATTATGACAATAAAAAAAATTAATAAAAACTGATTTTTTTTTGTTAACTGTGACTATTTTGATCAATTCTGGCCCAAGAAATTAAATTGTGTAAATATTTTTTTTTTCTAAAAAGTAAATTTTTGTCCCAGTATCAATTTTATTAAAAGAACGAGATTTTTTCAGTGATTTTGAGCAATACCACCTTGATATTTCAGTCCACAAATTGAGTTTCATTAGAATTTAAGAAAAAATGCATTTTAATCGTTACAAAACTTTTTGTGTGACTTTTTTAACCAAACGAAACTGTAGTTTTTTTGATTTTAAACCAAAAAATGTATCTTTTGATTGACCGGATTGTGACGGTTTTAACCAATTATGACAATAAAAGAAATCGTTAAAAACTGATATTTTTTTTGTTAACTGTGACTATTTTGATCAATTTTAGCCTAAGAAACTAAATTTTGTAATTATTTTTTTCCAAAAAGTGAATTTTTGTCCCAGTATCAATTTTATTAAAAGAACGAGATTTTATTCAGTGATTTTGTGCAATACCTACTTGATATTTCAGTCCACAAATTGAGTTTCATTAGAATTTAAAAAAAATGCATTTTAATCGTTACAAAATGTTTTTGTGTGACTTTTTTAACCAAACTAAAATGTATTTTTTTTTTTTATTTTAAACCAAAACTCTATTTTTTGATTGAACGGATTTTGGCGGTTTTAACCAATTATGACAATAAAAAAAATTAACAAAAACTGATTTTTTTTTGTTAACTGTGACTATTTTGATCAATTCTGGCCCAAGAAATTAAATTGTGTAAATATTTTTTTTTTCTAAAAAGTAAATTTTTGTCCCAGTATCAATTTTATTAAAAGAACGAGATTTTTTCAGTGATTTTGAGCAATACCACCTTGATATTTCAGTCCACAAATTGAGTTTCATTAGAATTTAAGAAAAAATGCATTTTAATCGTTACAAAACTTTTTGTGTGACTTTTTTAACCAAACGAAACTGTAGTTTTTTTGATTTTAAACCAAAAAATGTATCTTTTGATTGACCGGATTGTGACGGTTTTAACCAATTATGACAATAAAAGAAATCGTTAAAAACTGATATTTTTTTTGTTAACTGTGACTATTTTGATCAATTTTAGCCTAAGAAACTAAATTTTGTAATTATTTTTTTCCAAAAAGTGAATTTTTGTCCCAGTATCAATTTTATTAAAAGAACGAGATTTTATTCAGTGATTTTGTGCAATACCTACTTGATATTTCAGTCCACAAATTGAGTTTCATTAGAATTTAAAAAAAATGCATTTTAATCGTTACAAAATGTTTTTGTGTGACTTTTTTAACCAAACTAAAATGTATTTTTTTTTTTTTATTTTAAACCAAAACTCTATTTTTTGATTGAACGGATTTTGACGGTTTTAACCAATTATGACAATAAAAAAAATTAATAAAAACTGTTTTTTTTTTGTTAACTGTGACTATTTTGATCAGTTCTGGCCCAAGAAATTAAATTTTGTAAATATTTCTTTTTCTAAAAAGTAAATTTTTGTCCCAGTAGCAATTTTATTAAAAGAACGAGATTTTTTCAGTGATTTTGAGCAATACCACCTTGATATTTCAGTCCACAAATTGAGTTTCATTAGAATTTAAGAAAAAATGCATTTTAATCGTTACAAAACTTTTTGTGTGACTTTTTTAACCAAACGAAACTGTAGTTTTTTTGATTTTAAACCAAAAAATGTATCTTTTGATTGACCGGATTGTGACGGTTTTAACCAATTATAACAATAAAAGAAATCGTTAAAAACTGATATTTTTTTTTTGTTAACTGTGACTATTTTGATCAATTTTGGCCCAAGAAATTAAATTTTGTAAATATTTTTTTTCTAAAAAGTAAATTTTTGTCCCAGTATCAATTTTATTAAAAGATCGAGATTTTTTCAGTGATTTTGAGCAATACCACCTTGATATTTCAGTCCACAAATTGTGTGTTCATTAGAATTTAAGAAAAAATGCATTTTAATCATTACAAAACTTTTTGTGTGACTTTTTTACCAAACGAAACTGTAGTTTTTTTTATTTTAAACCAAAAAATGTATCTTTTGATTGACCGGATTGTGACGGTTTTAACCAATTATGACAATAAAAGAAATTAATAAAAACTTTTTTTTTTGTAAACTGTGACTATTTTGATCAATTTTGGCTCAAGAAATTGCATTTTGTAATTATTTTTTTCCAAAAAGTGAATTTTTGTCCCAGTAACGATTTTATTAAAAGAACGAGATTTTTTCAGTTGATTTTGAGCAATACCTCTTTGATATTTCAGTCCACAAATTGAGTTTCATTAGAATTTAAGAAAAAATGCATTTTAATCGTTACAAAACGTTTTTGTGTGACTTTTTTAACCAAACGAAACTGTAGTTTTTTTTTATTTTAAACCAAAAAATTTATCTTTTGATTGACCGGATTGTCACGGTTTTAACCAATTATGACAATAAAAGAAATTAATAAAAACTGTTTTTTTTGTTAACTGTGACTATTTTGATCAATCTTGGCCCAAGAAATTAAATTTTGTAATTATTTTTTTCCCAAAAAGTGAATTTTCGTCTCAGTAACGATTTTATTAAAAAAAAAAAACGAGATTTTCTCAGTTGATTTTGGAGCAAAACTTGAGATTTAAGTCCACAAACTGAGTATCATTAAAATTTAAAAAAAAAATGCGTTTTAGTTGTTATAAAACCTTTTTTTTTTAACTAAACGAAAAAGTAATTTTTATCATTTTGAACCAAAAAAAATTTTCTTTTTGAATGCTTTCAGAAGGTTTTGATCGTCTTGGCGCACAAAGTTTATTTTTTAATGATTTTGCTAAAGACCCTGAACGAAAGATCGAACTTTTCTTTTACCTGATGTTGACGTAATGTCAAATAATTCGATTGATTCGCCGATTGATGATAAAATTACGTCACGGATACCTTAAAAATGGCGGACTTCTGGCCAAAAAACGGAACGATTTTTTGGGAGAAATTTGGCATTTGTTTGCTCTCTCCATATATCTTAAGTCATTGATTGACATAATAGCTTCACGCGAGTTCCAATGCCTTATTATTGAAGTGTTTTTCCAGTGACGTAGGAGGTGTAATCCCAGGGTTATTAACGATTCTAATTCACAATAATTTTTATTTATTTAATAGAAAGTCGATGTTGACTAATAATATTACGTATAATATTAGTAATATTACAAATAGTAATTTAGTTCCATTATTATTTTTAATAAAATATTTTCTTATGTGCTACAATTCCAATGCTACTTCACTGACATTTTCACACTTGACAGATTGGAGCAAACTGGTAACAGACGCCGGCGTCGTATTATACTTCCTCTCTCTCTACCTATTCTAAGCGAGCACCACACCTCGTTTGACGTTCAGCGTTCAGTGTTGCCACCCTTAGTACAATTGTACTAAATCTAGTCCTTTTGCTTCTCATTTAGTACTCTAATACCCAGAACCCCAAATCTAGTACAATGTTCACAGTTCGCGGGTATCCGGGCCGGGATCTGTCAGAACACTCAACACTATAAGGATTCACGTCAGTTGTCATTTTGACAAATATGACATGTACCTACGGGTGTTCCTTATAAAACGTCATCTGGTTGGCTATGATTTTTTTTAGAGAATAGAAGAGAGTTTTGAAGGCACTTCATCGCCATCATCTATTTCAGCTTTGAGTGCTTCAACCTTACTTACTAGTCGTCTTCTTGTTTTATTATGAAGTGATTCACGACATGCTTCAAAATAACAAATGCATTTCGTGGGTGGCTAGATGACACATGGTACATTGTATACGTTGGGTCCCAATATCTAGACAAGGTGAAGTGAGATACTACCAACTCGGACTCAAGCCGAAAGCAATTTCCCGATGCTGAATACAATTTCAATTTAAAAGGAATTGATATTGCAAAATGTTGCATAAGTAAACGTTTTCCATTAAATTGGAGATTAATATTTAATTCTCCATGATCCGGCGGCAGACACATAAATATCATTGATACCAGTAGCTTTTATGTTGTCAATTACTGCTACAGACTGAACAATAGACTGAAAGCAATACACGCTAATCAATTTATTCAGATGCAACAGGTAATAAATTTCGCTTGTGTTTGTATGTAAACATTGAGGTCATCAGAAAACTGTGCTTTGTAGTGCCTCGGGCAGGTTTTAACAACCGTTTAAAGTCTGATTAAAAATATGAATATAACATCGACATCTTGCTTACCAAAGTCAGAGGTGCAGTAGTGCTCCTGTGGATGTGCAGGCATGCAGCTGCAGCCATGACAGTACCCAATGGAGCTAACCAGCAGTGCTAAGGATAAAGTCCACATATTGTGCTTCATCTCCTAAAACAAAAATATATTTTCGAACATACATGCTTTTCTAAAATAGCAAAAGAAAAATTGTGCCAACCTGTATGTACTTGGAACTCAAAAACGCGTATTTTGGTATACGACAGTACAACTAACCAAAAAATAGTACAATCAATAAAACTTCAAGTGGAGCAGAATTCAGGAGCACTACGAGCAATCGGAGTAAGTGTCACTGAGAGAATTCTAGGACATAATTATTGTATAGTGCAGAACAAGGAAAAAATGAAAGAATTTGAAAATGCCAAAATTCACATATTGACACTATGGCGAATGCGCAGGCTAAAGTACATTTTAACCAAAAAAAAAAGTGTAATATAGTGTCCAATGCGGGTACACCTGTATAACAACCCTGACCCACAGAGGGTAAAAATAATAAGCCGACAGTATTAAAAGCACAGTTATAAAGTTAATCTGAGACGTGGTCTTGAATGGAGTTGGTTGGTTTAGAACGTATTAGAGAAAAGTACTCGAAACAAAGTTACGCCAAACTATTAAACGTGCATCATGTCGGTATAATGCCAGTTATATAGGCAAATTGGATTAAAAAGTTTCAAAAGTTGTAAATAATGTAAACTTGGCGCGTTTCAGAAACGTCGGCGTCGTCGTCGCTTCCACTGAAAGTTTATATTGAGTTTAACCGTTAACTTTGTTCACCAACATTTTGATTTTTTAATATTAAATATTTAATTATTTTTAACATTAAATATATATTTTAAGAATTACAATTTGTTTTAAACAAAAGGCTGAATAATTCAAATATTGTTTTCACAATATTGCTAAACAAACGAACATGTTGTGTTCATTAACATGCATGTTATCGCTGGCCGAAATCGAAATGAGCTTTGGAATAATTCCAGACACGTTGCAACTCATTGCATTTCATTTGCATGTGGTAACAAATTTTCGAAAGGTCGTAACCCATTTTCCTCTGTTTCAATTTAAAATGGTTTGGGAGAAGGAAAAATCAATTTTTCGTTAAATCGAACTATTACAGACGTCCTAAGGGTGGCTCTTACAACTATTAGTAAAACTTCAGTTTGAAGATAAAACACCAGTAATGACTTAGACTGCATTGTTACCAACAATGTAATGTTAAAATTATTCAAACCGTCTAAAAATGCAAAGTTGGAGTATTTAGAGAAATTCAGGTTGGAATTAGGGCCGAAATAGATTAAGAATTACACAAAACGTTTAAAAATGCAACTTTGAAGCCCTTGGAGAAATTCGGAGTACAATTTGGGCTCAAATAGTTTAATAATGACCTACATCGTCTAAAAATGCAATTTTTGATGTTTTTGTTTTTTGAAAAATTCAATTTTAAGCCAAAATAAAGAAAATTCGACTAAAAACGTCTCGAATAAATTTTTGGGGTTTTTGGAGAATCTCACGTTAAGATTAGAGACAAAATCGGATAAAAATTATCCAAACCGTCTAAAAATGCAAAGTGGGAGTATTTAGAGATATTTTTAGTTGGAATTAGGGACGAAATAAGTTAAGAATTACACAAAACGTTTAAAAATGGAAATTTGAAGCCCTTGGAGAAAATCGAATTTCAGTTTGGGCTCAAATAGTTTAATAATGACCTACATCGTCAAAAAATGCAATTTTTGAAATTTTTGTTTTTTGAGAAATTCAATTTTGAGCCAAAATGAAGAAAATTCGACTAAAAACGTCTCGAATAAATTTTTCGGGTTTTTGGAGAATCTCAGGTTAAGATTAGAGCCAAAATCGGTTAAAAATTATTCAAACCGTCTAAAAATGCAAAGTGGGAGTATTTAGAGAAATTTGGGTTGGAATTAGGGACGAAATAGGTTAAGAATTACACAAAACGTTTAAAAATGCAAATTTGAAGCCCTTGAAAAAATTCGGATTACAATTTGCGCTTAAATAGTTTAATAGTGACCTACATCGTCGAAAAATGCAATTTTTGATGTTTTTGTTTTTTGAGGAATTCAATTTTGAGCCAAAATGAAGAAAATTCGACTAAAAACGTCTCGAATAAATATTTCGTGGTTTTGGAGAATCTCAGGTTAAGATTAGAGCCAAAATCGGTTAAAAAATATTCAAACCGTCTAAAAATGCGCAAAGTGGGAGTATTTAGAGAAATTCGGGTTGGAATTAGGGACGAAATATGTTAAGAATTACACAAAACTTTTAAAAATGCAAATTTGAAGCCCTTGGAGAAATTCGGATTACAATTTGGGCTCAAATAGTTTAATAATGACCTACATCGTCTAAAAATGCAATTTTTGATGTTTTTGTTTTTTGAGAAATTCAATTTTGAGCCAAAATAAAGAAAATTCGACTAAAAACGTCTCGAATAAATTTTTGGGGTTTTTGGAGAATCTCACGTTAAGATTAGAGACAAAATCGGATAAAAATTATTCAAACCGTCTAAAAATGCAAAGTGGGAGTATTTAGAGATATTTTGGGTTGGATTACACAAAACGTTTAAAAATGCAAATTTGAAGCCCTTGGAGAAATTCGGATTACAATTTGGGCTCAAATTGTTTAATAATGACCTACTTTGTCTAAAAATGCAATTTTTGATGTTTTTGTTTTTTGAGAAATTCAATTTTAAACCAAAATAAAGGAAATTCGACTAAAAACGTGTCAAATAAATTTTTGGGGTTTTTGGAGAATCTCACGTTAAGATTAGAGACAAAATCGGATAAAAATTATTCAAACCGGCTAAAAATGCAAAGCGGGAGTATTTAGGGAAAATCGGGTTGGAATTAGGGACGAAATAGGTTAAGAATTACACAAAACGTTTGAAAATGCAAATTTGAAGCCCTTGAAAAAATTCGGATTACAATTTGGGCTCAAATAGTTTAATAATGACCTACATCGTCTAAAAATGCAATTTTTGATGTTTTTGTTTTTTGAAGAATTCAATTTTGAGCCAAAATAAATAAAATTCGACTAAAAACGTCTCAAATAAATTTTTGGGGTTTTTGGAGAATCTCAGGTTAAGATTAGAGCCAAAATCGGATAAAAATTATCCAAACAGTCTAAAAATGCAAATTGGGAGTATTTAGAGATATTTTGGGTTGGAATTAGGGACGAAATAGGTTAGAAATTACACAAAACGTTTAAAAATGCAAATTTGAAGCCCTTGGAGAAATTCGGAGTACAATTTGGGCTCAAATTGTTTAATAATGACCTACTTCGTCTAAAAATGCAATTTTTGATGTTTTTGTTTTTTGAGAAATTCAATTTTGAGCAAAAATAAAGAAAATTCGACTAAAAACGTCTCGAATAAATTTTTGGGGTTTTTGGAGAATCTCACGTTAAGATTAGAGACAAATTATTCAAACCGTCTAAAAATGCAAAGTGGGAGTATTTAGAGAAAATCGGGTTGGAATTAGGGACGAAATAGATTAAGAATTACACAAAACGTTTAAAAATGCAAATTTGAAGCCCTTGGAGAAATTCGGATTACAATTTGGGCTCAAATTGTTTAATAATGACCTACTTCGTCTAAAAATGCAATTCTTGATGTTTTTGTTTTTTGAAGAATTCAATTTTGAGCCAAAATAATTTTTTAAGTTTTTGTTTTTTAAGAATTCAATTTTGAGCCAAAATTAAGAAAATTCGACTAAAAACGTCTCGAATAAATTTTTGGGGTTTTTGGAGAATCTCAGGTTAAGATTAGAGCCAAAATCGGTTAAAAATTATTCAAACCGTGTAAAAATGCGCAAAGTGGGAGTATTTAGAAAAATTCGGTTTGAAATTAATGACGAAATAGGTTAAGAATTACACAAAACGTTTAAAAATGCAAATTTGAAGCCCTTTGAGAATCTGGGATTACAATTTGGGCTCACATAGTTTAATAATGACCTACATCGTCTAAAAATGCAATTTTTGAAGTTTTTGTTTTTTGAGAAATTAAATTTTGAGCCAAAATGAAGAAAATTCAACTAAAAACGTCTCTAATAAATATTTCGTATTTTTGGAGAATCTCAGGTTAAGATTAGAGCCAAAATCGGTTAAAAAGTATTCAAACCGTCTAAAAATGCGCAAAGTGGGAGTATTTAGAGAAATTCGGGTTGGAATTAGGGACGAAATAGGTTAAGAATTACGCAAAACGTTTAAAAATGCAAATTTGAAGCCTTTGGAGAAATTCGGATTACAATTTGGGCTCAAATAGTTTAATAATGATCTACATCGTCTAAAAATGTAATTTTTGATGTTTTTGTTTTTCGAGAAATTAATCTTTGAGCCAAAATGACGAAAATTCGACTAAAAACGTCTCTAATATATATTTCGTATTTTTGGAGAATCTCAGGTTAAGATTAGAGCCAAAATCGGTTAAAAATTATTCAAACCGTCTAAAAATGCGCAAAGTGGGAGTATTTAGAGAAATTTGGGTTGGAATTATTGACGAAATAGGTTAAGAATTAAACAAAACGTTTAAAAATGCAAATTTGAAGCCCTTGGAGAATCTCGGATTACAATTTGGGCTCACATAGTTTAATAATGACCTACGTCGTCTAAAAATGCAATTTTTGAAGTTTTTGTTTTTTGAGAAATTAAATTTTGAGCCAAAATGAAGAAAATTCAACTAAAAACGTCTCTAATAAATATTTCGTATTTTTGGAGAATCTCAGGTTAAGATTAGAGCCAAAATCGGTTAAAAATTATTCAAACCGTCTAAAAATGCATAAAGTGGGAGCATTTGGAGAAATTTGGGTTGGAATTATTGACGAAATAGGTTAAGAATTACACAAAACGTTTAAACATGCAAATTTGAAGCCCTTGGAGAAATTCGGAGTACAATTTGGGCTCAAATAGTTTAATAATGACCTACATCGTCGAAAAATGCAATTTTTGATGTTTTTGTTTTTTAAGAAATTCAATTTTGAGCCAAATGAAGAAAATTCGACTAAAAACGTCTCGAATAAATTTTTCGGGTTTTTGGAGAATCTCAGGTTAAGATTAGAGCCAAAATCGGATAAAAATTATTCAAACCGTCTAAAAATGCAAAGTGGGAGTATTTAGAGATATTTTGGGTTGGAATTAGGGACGAAATAGGTTAGAAATTACACAAAACGTTTAAAAATGCAAATTTGAAGCCCTTGGAGAAATTTGGATTGCAATTTGGGCTCAAATAGTTTAATAATGACCTACATCGTCTAAAAATGCTATTTTTGATGTTTTTGTTTTTTGAAGAATTCAATTTTGAGCCAAAATAAAGAAAATTCGACTAAAAACGTCTCAAATAAATTTTTGGGGTTTTTGGAGAATCTCAGGTTAAGGTTAGAGCCCAAATCCGTGAAAAATTATTAAAACCGTCTAAATATGCAAAGTGGGAGTATTTAGAGATATTTTTAGTTGGAATTAGGGACGAAATAGGTTCCGAATTACACAAAATGTTTAAAAATGCAAATTTGAAGCCCTTGGAGAAATTCGGATTACAATTTGGGCTCAAATTGTTTAATAATGACCTACTTCGTCTAAAAATGCAATTTTTGATGTTTTTGTTTTTTGAGAAATTCAATTTTAAGCCAATATAAAGAAAATTCGACTAAAAACGTCTCGAATAAATTTTTGGGGTTTTTGGAGAATCTCACGTTAAGATTAGAGACAAAATCGGATAAAAATTATTCAAACCGTCTAAAAATGCAAAGTGGGAGTATTTAGAGATATTTTGGGTTGGAATTAGGGACGAAATAGGTTAGAAATTACACAAAACGTTTAAAAATGCAAATTTGAAGCCCTTGGAGAAATTTGGATTGCAATTTGGGCTCAAATAGTTTAATAATGACCTACATCGTCTAAAAATGCTATTTTTGATGTTTTTGTTTTTTGAAGAATTCAATTTTGAGCCAAAATAAAGAAAATTCGACTAAAAACGTCTCAAATAAATTTTTGGGGTTTTTGGAGAATCTCAGGTTAAGGTTAGAGCCCAAATCCGTGAAAAATTATTAAAACCGTCTAAATATGCAAAGTGGGAGTATTTAGAGATATTTTTAGTTGGAATTAGGGACGAAATAGGTTCCGAATTACACAAAATGTTTAAAAATGCAAATTTGAAGCCCTTGGAGAAATTCGGATTACAATTTGGGCTCAAATTGTTTAATAATGACCTACTTCGTCTAAAAATGCAATTTTTGATGTTTTTGTTTTTTGAGAAATTCAATTTTAAGCCAATATAAAGAAAATTCGACTAAAAACGTCTCGAATAAATTTTTGGGGTTTTTGGAGAATCTCACGTTAAGATTAGAGACAAAATCGGATAAAAATTATTCAAACCGTCTAAAAATGCAAAGTGGGAGTATTTAGAGATATTTTGGGTTGGAATTAGGGACGAAATAGGTTAGAAATTACACAAAACGTTTAAAAATGCAAATTTGAAGCTCTTGGAGAAATTCGGATTACAATTTGGGCTCAAATAGTTTAATAATGACCTACATCGTCGAAAAATGCAATTTTTGATGTTTTTGTTTTTAAGAAATTCAATTTTGAGCCAAAATGAAGAAAATTCGACTAAAAACGTTTCTAATAAATATTTCGTGTTTTTGGAGAATCTCAGGCTAAGACCAAAATCAAACAAGATTAAATTTTTTTGGATGTCGCGTTCAAGGCTTATAGGTTTTCATTAAAATTGGCACCATAGACAAATATACAATATACAGGGTGATGCATTTAAATAGTGATTATTGGTGCAAGCGTGCCTTATCCGAAAATACAGTGATTGCTATCAGCTTTCAGATAAGAAGCTTTTGCGCCAACGGTCATCATTTTACTCGCAGAGTCTCCACGTTTCAGATTTTTCATTGCCAACAATGACAAATATGGTTCATACGAATTCATTGACACTGGGCATTTTGAACATGCATACAATATACAGAATCATGCATTAAAATAGTAACCATTGGCGCAAACGTGCCTTATCCGAAAATATTATCAACTTTCGGTTGAAGATTATTTGCTCCAATTAACACGCATAATTCAAATTTTTTGGATGTCGTGTTCAGGGCTCATAGGTTGTCATTAAAATTGGTGCTATAAACAAGTGTAGAATATACAGGATGATGCATTTAAATAGTGACCATTGGTGCAAGCGTGCCTCATCCGAAAATACAGGAATTACTATCAACTTTCAGATAAGAATCTTTTGCGACATTGGTCATCATTTTACTTGCAGAGTCTCCACTTTTAGGATTTTTTGAATCCTTGAACATGTAAAAAATATACAGGAGGATGCATTAAAATAGTAACCATTGGCACAAACGGAATATTTTCAACTTTCGGATGAAGATTATTTGCGCCAATTAACATGCTGAATTAATATTTTTTTGATTTCGCGTTCATGGCTCATAGAATTGTATTAAAATTGGCACCATGATCACATGTATAATATACAGGATGATGCATTTATATAGTGGCCATTCGAAAATACAGGGGTTATTATCAACTTTTAGATAAAAAAAAACCTTTACGCCAATTGTCGTCATTTTACTTGCAAAGTCTCTACTTTTCGGATTTTTCATTGCCGACAATGACTAATATGGTTCATACGAATTCATTGAAACTGGATACTTTGATCATGTATACAATATACAGGAGCATGCATTAAAATAGTAACCATTGGCGCAAACGTAGGAATATTATCAACTTTCGGATGAAGATTATTTGCGGCAATTAACATACAGAATTAACATTTTTTGGATTTCGCGTTCATGGTACATAGGTTTTCATTAAAATCGTACTATGATCACATGTACAATATACAGGATGACGCATTTACATAGTGACCATTGGTGCAAGCGTGCCTTATCCGAAAATATAGGGATTACTATCAACTTTTAGATATGAAGCTTTTGCGCCAATGGTCATCATTTTACATGCAGAATCTCCACTTTTTGCATTCTTCATTGACGACTATGACTAATATGGTTCAGACGAATTCATTGATACTGGACACCTTGAACATGTGTACAATATACAGGAGGATGCACTAAAATCGTAACCATTGGCGCAAACGTTGGAATATTATCAACTTTCGGATAAAGATTATTTGCGCCAATTAAGATACAGAATTAACATTTTTTGGATTTAGCGTTCATGCCTCATAGGTTTTCATTAAAATTAGGACCATGATCACATGTACAATATACAGGATGACGCATTTAAATAGTGACCATTGGTGCAAACGTGCTTTATCCGGAAATACAGAATTTCCTGTCAACTTTCAGATAAGAACCTTTTGCGCCATTGGTCATAATTAAGGTGTAGAATCTTATTAGTATTTAATACTTATGATAGGGCCCTTGCTGGTTAATTCAGTTACGATTTTCCTTTGTTTGGTTTAGTTCAGCTTAGGGTGCAAAGCTGCCCGTAAGGATTCAACTTTTACCAGAAGGGATTTTATGGTTAGGTAAGTCCAAGTCAGTTGTTGTTTTGGTTAGCTTAGATCAGTTATGATCTTCCTTTGCTTAGGTTAATTCAGTGACATCTTTCCTTTGTCTGGGTTAGTCCAGTTATTTTTTCCTTTGCTGCGGTATATTTTACATTTGGTTAAATTAGTTTAGGATCGATAGTTATGGAAGGCAAAGTAAGGGCCGCTCTCTTTTCTTTTGAGGGGTTCCAATGGTAAAGTTAGTCTAAGTAGTTCAGTTATATTTTTGCTTTGGTCAGGTTAGTTCAGTTGTTTTTTGTTTTTTTGGTTAGGTTGTAGCGCCATTTCGTTGGTTTAACAATAGTGGTTATTAAGTTCAACAATAGTTGTTAATAAATTCCTCGACTAACTCGGTCGCCATTCTTCGGAATAATGTGGTGAAGGGCCCACTTGCTTCAGTATAGCTTTCAAGCAGACGCAGAGAGAGTTCCAGTTCCAGTGGGGGTGTAAACCGAGCGATTCGCTGGAAAATGCCTATTAGGCTTTTGACAGGTTAAACAGTTGACATTCAATCTGTCTTTAACCCAGAACCACAACAAATTGTGAAACGGTGTTTATATTTATAAATACTAATAAGTTATAACGATAATTACAAACAAAACCCTATACACTACTAGAATTTCGGAATCAGAAATGGAATCAGGAGACAATATAAAGCGGGTTATGGTCGTGACTCTCAGCTGTCTCTTTCTTATATGAGATTTAAACGAAAATTCTCACGGATCAGCTGTTCCATAAGAATGTTAGTAGTATTTTGCTCCTAGTTTTGCATTTTTCGTGCATATGCAAGTTGTTTTTGGCCTACACTTGTATAATTAACAGTTCTGTGTCTTTTCTAAAGTATTCGCCCCAAAAGCTTTCCAAAACCTTCGGTTTTTGTTGCAGGTTGACGAATTGACAGACTAGTCCTATTCCATCCATGTAAATGTGTCATTTGTTAATGTCAATTTCTCAGCTTACATGAGGCATTTTCGTTTCACAGCGGTTCTGGTTCCGGTTGACATAAAAATGACAGACCAGCTGATTTCCACCAAAGCTGATTGGTTGAAAATCAGGTGGTCTGTCATTTTTATGTCAACCAGAACCAGAACTGGTGCGAAACAAAAATGACATAAATGAATATCTCTGGTCCATTTTAAATAGATATTCATCTACCAGGCTGACGAATTGACAGATTTGTCCTATTCCATCCAGGTAAATGTGTCATTTGTCAATGTCAATTTCTCAGCTTACATGAGTCATTTTTGTTTCACAGCGGTTCTGGTTCCGGTTGACATAAAAATGACAGACCAGCTGATTTCCACCAAAGCTGATTGGTTGAAAATCAGGTCGTCTGTCATTTTTATGTCAACCAGAACCAGAACTGGTGCGAAACAAAAATGACATAGATGAATATCTCTGGTCCATTTTAAATAGATATTCATCTAGCAGGCTGACGAATTGACAGATTTGTCCTATTCCATCCATATAAATGTGTCATTTGTCAATGTCAATTTCTCAGCTTACATGACTCTATTTGAAATGGATTCTAAAAAAAAATAGTAACTTTTGTAACAAGTTTGACAACATTGCAAACATAATTTGTTTCTGCTGCCATAATTTAGGAGTTTTCGTGTTGCATTCGAAATTAATTTTCATGATTTTGATGATCGTACTTTCGTTCAAAAGCTGTTTATTATAGCCAAACGTCGGTTGTAGAAAAATCTTCCGTGTAATTTTGAAATAATATTGAATACACTTTAGACAAGTTTCGAACCTGCAAACATACAATCAGAGACATTCAATATTTACCATTATACCATTTCAAACCCCCAAAGTTCCTCAGTTGTTCGTGATATTGCGATGGGAATTTATGTGGTTATAATATTCCCAGAAGTGAAGACAAGTTATTGACGGAACACATTTTTGTTGGTTGTTTCCATTACGTTTTACGCTTCTCCCTAGCCTTCTCAATATTACATTTCTATGTATCATCAAGCTCATGACAAAAAGAGGACAATACCGTTTTTCTTTTGTTTGAAATTGGAAAAAGGGAAAGTATAGTTTTTTAACTATTAGCAAAGCGAAAATAGAATTAGTTTATTCAACACGAAACAACTTTAAGTAGGAAGGTATAGACCAGCAAAATCTGCATATGAATATCTCCGCCCGATACGGTAAATGCAGTTTGTAGGTGTCGCCGATTAGCCTAGAAAACTAGACGAAAAAATCGGATTCCTTTTATGGGTCTGGGCTAAAAGCCATAAACCAAAGGATTTATTCGGACCATTCCGATTATTGTAGTTTATTTTTGTGATTGTACGTGTTGGCGTTTATTGGCTTGTTTATACGTTTCACCGGGAGCAATATTGAATATAAAACTTGATGCATTTCTGTCGGCAATAAAGTTAACACACATGTACATAATAATGTTCGTAGTAATAGTTTTCATTTTACAAAACATTATTAAAAACAAGGCGGGATTATTATTAATGGCCATTTACACCAAGTAAACTTAAAGTTAAGGGCCCTTAAGTCATAGCATGAGTAACCATAGTAATAATGGAGGCCTTAACTAAGTACGGGGAAATGGACTTTCGTTTCTCTATCCTTTTCTTTTGACATTTCACAGCCCACTAGATGAAGTTTTATAATGAACACCCCGTATACTTAAAAATTGCTTGATGCGAAGGGCCATAAGAGGAATTCTTACCGCTTTGATGTTTCCAAGACACTCTATAAAAAAAACGGTGGGTAGTTTACCGAAATCAAGTTCCCAGAACGTGCTTACATATAATTAAATGACTCAATTGAGTTTTGCTATAATTAGCTGCCAGTTAATTTATATATATATCAGTAAATTCTCCGGCTATCTTCAAAAGGATGCGAAAATTTCACGGTCGGACATGCTGGAGAGACGATTCCATTAACTTTTGGCAGCATATTAGAGTATCCGCCAGTTGTCGACGTAATACTGACTTCTGGTTTTCATTTCGCTCCGTTCACAATTGACAAACATGTCTTGACATGTTGACGTTAATTGTGTTCGGAATAATGTTTCTTTTAATACAATAAAAACACGCGGTTTGAGTTTTATCTGGTAAATATCAGATATTCACGCATTGTAAAAGTGCCGGCTTGCTCTAATCCCATTCTGGGACAGGTCAAGGTCCTCGATTGTCAATGTCAAATACTTGCCTCCATGGTAATTGTTCTTGGACGATTCATGGCAAACTTGAAACAGACATGAAATTAGTGCTGCCAAGCTGCTGTAACAAAATTACCCACTTTTACTCCCTTAAGTGCCTGAATTATTGAACTCAGTGAATTATACTGCTTTTTGTGTAACTACTGATGAAGATGCCAATCCGCATCGAAACGTCTAAAAATAAAAAATAAATAACTGAGGGGTTCAACAGAGGTGGTTTTTGTTTGTCCATTTGTCCTCATCATCATAGGACCGTATACCCAAAGAATTTCCCACCCCAATGTAACATTAGGTCGAGGACACAGGGCAAAATAAACGTAGCAATTAAAACTTAATAATTGTTGTTAAAAGGCGCTGAAACCAAATATTTCGACTTTTTGCTTACCGTACGCCATCATCAGGATATTCTTCTTTAACACAATTATTGCTTTATAAATGTGCTACGCACAATCAGTTTTTCGTATACGAGTGAAAAAATTGCTTTAACGAAGGCCTTTCTATTGGTGCTGATTATTCAGTTTTATCGCTTTTAAAAAGGATTAGTTTCTTATGCTCTAGTGGTTTATTATCAGAATGTTAAATCTTTTAATTCTGGTAAATTAACAGCTTTATCTAATCGAGTTGGGGATGCCGCAATTTTAATGAGAATTGCTTGAATAATATCAAGAGTTGGTAGCTGAAATTTTCTATTTTATTTTTTAGAAATAAAAGGTATATTTATTGTATCTTTTTTTTTAGTTTTAGCAGCTATTACAAAAAGTGCTCAGATTCCTTTTTTTATTTACTAGATTATATATTACTAGATATTTACTTTACTTTTGTTTACTAGATTTTATTAGTTAAATTTCTCATTGATAGGGGTATAGTGACATTTGCCATTTTATAGCAAAGCCGTTGATGACAATAGAACAACAGTATCTCAATTAACTGTGAGTCGTCTCAAATACTGCTCAAAACGTCTATTACTATTTTCCTTAGTTTAATAACAGTCTCATAGGAACTAAAAAACTGTTAAAATTGTGTGAAAATTACTTAATATTTTTATTTGATCGAACATTTGGTTGGAACAACTAAATTAACAACTTTGAATGACAAATTAAGTAGGTGTGGTCGCGAAAGCTCTATTCACTGGTGTCAATAGTATCGTTATACCATGTTTAGTTTTTGAATTATATAGACGTAAGTATTAAAATGTCGATAAATAGTGGAAAAAATACGTTATAGGCGCCATTTTGAAGGAATAGGAAATTACTGAAAATTCCAAAATTGCAAATTTTGTACATATTTTTGTTCCCCCCTTTCATTTGAGACTATTTTTGATAAAATCTATGACAATAAATTTTGGTCGAAAATTTTGACTCCCCTCTCCCTTTGATTTTTTTTAAATTTTTACATATTCCTGTTTATCTTGGAAATGGTAAGGTTTTTCGATATGCAGGTTAGTATGATGTATGAAGAGGTCATTGAGGACTATCAGATACATGAATCAGAAAGCAGCTACCTTTCATGGTTTTCGAGAAAAGTAAAAAAAAGTGCAAAATTTGTACCTTATATTTGGGCCACCCGTGCTCAGTTACTGTTCTAGACAAACTATCGAAAATGGGCTCTCCGTGTAGCTCTATTCTTCTGCTTCCTTAGCTTCTCTTATAGATTTTCGGATAAATCTTTATCGAAACGAGATATCAGCTGTTGAAGGCTGAAATGCACGATTTTGATCCCCAAAATTAGGTTTTTGGGCCGGTTTGAGTGGCCCATATGCTTAACATAGAAATATCGACTTTTTCCATCTAAATCAATAGTAATCGATTTTTTTCGTAGGTTCTAGTAGTTTTATGATAAATAGGGCATACATTTTCGTTTTAGATAGTACAGAGTGTCCCAAAAAAATGTTGTAACATGGAATTTTAAATCGATGTCAACTAATTTATTGCGTTAATTCGAGTAGTTTTATGACAAATAGAGCGTTGATTTCGGTTTTAAATTGTATACGCTGTCTCAAATAATGCTGCAACATTTAACGTTTTTTTGTTTAACAATGATTTTCTTTTGTAAGTTTTATTCCCTTGTTATAAACAGTGCTATGATTTCTAATTGAGATACTATAGGGTGTCTCAAAAATTTGCAAATATTACATTTTTAGGAACAATTAAAGCTAGAAAACTGAAATTTCAATTGTAGATTCTTTTCATAATATCAAACAATATGTCGTAAATGGGGAACTTTGATATGAGTACTCGTGGTACCATTTTACATCTTTTCATGAATTCTAGTAAACAATGATTCTAGCACGTTTTTTTTACCACACGTTAAAAGTTGTTAGGTTTGCGAATATGAAATAAAGTCTTACAGACGTTTCAACGTTTCAGCTACTTCTAGGCATCAGCAGGTTCTAATCAAATTATATAATCCCGGCCCAAACTTACAAAATGAGTAAAAAACAAAAAGTCGAGTTTTAATTAAATAATTTAATAACAATAAATTGAAAACTCTGTATAACATAATTAATAATCGCATGAAATAAAGTCACATAAACATATACGTTTGAACTTATCAAAAATAATTTCTCAAAGAATTAATTTTTAATAGCAAACATACCTGAAGAACTATTTACGTACATATAGCAAAAAAAACTCGAGGTACCTACCTAGGTATTTCATGGCTTATTAAGCAGGTAATGTCTTCTACATTGTAAATATTGGAAGTTACAAGGTAAGAAACATTTTACATTTAATTTAATCTTAGATTATAAATGCAAGGCCTCATTGTCATTATACCCTCCCAATCCCAGGAAATGTTTTATTTGTGGACATTTTAGGATAATTTTAATAATTCTGCTGGCGTTTGTTTATTTTTGTTAAATAACGTTTCCCTGAAGAAGGAATCAAGTATATTCCAAAAGCTTGATATCCACTAAACTAAAGTTTGGACTTTCCTCAGGACTAAAACCCTGAGAAATTTGTTCACTGTAAAATCAAAAATGATAAATACAGTGTTTCTCTATAGCCAAGAGGTTCAAAGGCCCGAAAATTCTACCCCTTAGGCTAGTCTACAGTTTGTTTTTTATACCTCCTAAAACATTTATCATTATCATATATACATAATAATATACAATCAGATATATTATTCTGCTTACGGTGCCTTGAAAAAACTGATAATCAATCAACGTTGAAAATTAAACGTATATACGTTCTACGTACTGTTAACAGAGTTATTAATAAATTATTAATGTTTTAATTAAATATATATATTAATTTTTGGCCATTTTCTTTTATCTGTCTCAGCTTCAACTCTCAATTCTCAAGAAGCGTTAACCGTTTTGCCTAACGTAGCCCTCTGTCAACCTTGAAATAAAATTCGAGTTTAGTTAGACAGAATTATGAAAGATGACATATTGTCAATGTCATTTGTCAGAAGTTTCTTGCCCATCCCCGTGGCGCCGCTAGTGTAGCATGTTTCCAATGCTGCCAATCCTTCTGGGCATCTTTCTTTTCTTGACGATCTGTGATGAAATGCTCACCAACTTTGCAAATCACTTTGAAAGAGAAATTAAAACTAGTGATGATGAGACTAGGAAATAGTACTTATCCAGAGGAGAGGGTATCCCGACTTCTTAATTAATTGTTAAAAGAAAACTAGTATTATTGTTTTACAAACATCATCAATTAGCCGTTCGATAAGAAGAATAACCAATAAGTGTATTAAAAATTTCTAGAACATGACAAAGCGTAGAAAGAAAATCAATGTTACACATAGGCTCGGTCAAAACTAAACCTGCGTGCACCAATTTACATTACGCAAGAATTCCTAAAATGGTGCGGCAGGCAAATTAGGAAGTAATAAATGGAAATAGAAATTTTGTCGACGTCCCACTATCTTTCATTTAAATTGCCACAGGCGACAATATTTAGAGAAACAAACCTCAGGTGATGTTATAATATTATATGGATACAAGAGGTACAATATTGTAATCTTTATGGTCGGGCATAGGTTGTCAAACCTAAAAGCGAAAATATGCCTAATTGGCGGCTTTTATGCCAATGAAAGGTTTCATTGCTTATTTGAAGCTTTGATAAGGACTGAAATATACAGTCGAAACGTCGGCGAATTATTGATTAATCCTGCTATGTAGATATATCTTTTTTGAGCCCTTTATTTATGTAAATAGAATACGATACACTTGATGCTTTCGTTTTGATCATAAATTATTTATTTCATTTTTTTTTACAGTAATGACTTTAATTGAAATAGAGATCCTAAGCGATGAAGAAAAAAGTTACAATTATATAAACCAGTTTCGTTTAAACCTTAAATTATGATGCCCAGACTTAAAGATTATAGTAGTTAAGACTGTGAAGGTTTTCACGGCCGGCCAAAATACAATCTAAAGTATTTTCCGGGCTTTGAAGCCGTTGTCCAATTGAATTGCTTCCTGACGTTTCGTCTACAGCTGCGGCACGCATTATCAAAGGCGATGAGGAAATGCCAAAAGCGATAACCCGTGCTTACAGACATTGACTGATTCGAATGTGGTCAGCTCCGTGGTATTTAATTCTCCGCCGTCGCGCTGTAGTGGAAAAACTGGGGTGGGGGTAGTAGTGACGCGGGGTTTCGGCGCACTTGAAGTAAGTCGTCGTGTTTAAAGATCTCAATGGCCCCTCTCCGTAGTATCGGATAGAAACGCTGCAATGGATATAAGATATCCATCTCGTTGAAAAGGATGTCGTCACACAGCTGCATGGAACTCGATAAACTCCGGATACTTTGGCTCTGCGGTCTTTGGCCGATCTCAAGCGCTGATGTATTGTGCGAGTGGGTTTAAAGACAGTTTTAACATTGTGCTTTTCCAGTAGCCTGCCGATCCTGTCCGTGTATGATAGACTAGTTTATCCGTGCTTTTCTTCATTTTCCCCGTTGTTCCTTCCTTGCGCTCTACTTTCTTGGATGGACGGTCCTATCGAACTCCTGCCACTGTATCCACACCAAATAGTTGGCTATTACGGGTTTAAGAGGGCTACCCATAGCTACACCATCCGTTTGTTCGTAGAAATCTTCCAAAGAGTGCAGTTTTTCGACGAAATGAGTGGACTTTTTTATAAAGCTGTCAGTACTTCCTCTTTTAGGTTGCAGCAGATTTGTAAAGTGTGTCACAATTTCGTAGATAATGCTCACGATGGGTCTCAGTGGTACATCCGGTTTGTGGATCTTTGACAAACCGTACAACTTTGGTGGCAAGAAGGCTTCTGGTTTTTTAAGCTTGGTCATTTCGTCTGATGCCACGTCCTTGATTCAATTGTTGGTGCCCCTCAGAATTCAGGCGGTTGAAACACGAGTTAGCTTCTTGTAGGAACAGTGTCCTGATTTTTTCTTCGTAATGTTAGGAAGAAATTCCATTGGCCCCGGCAGAAAACACTTTTCAAACGAAAGTTCACAATGAGAAGCAAAAAATGAATTGAAAATATGTTTTTTTTTTAAATAAGGCGCTTCAACTCGTATTTAACTACCTATTAATTATTATGAGTATCAAACCTATAACTTTAGGTTTTTCTGTAAATATACTCTTCAATATCTCTCCGAAAGGGTATCTCTATAAACGTCAATTTATCACTTTGAAACGTTCCCCCATAAAACTATTAATATAAAGAAATTTGACAGAATTTTAATAATGAAACGCTTCTTAACAGACTTTCTAAGAAAACTCTCGGCAAAATGAAAATTCCTCTGAACGTCCGCGTCGACTGGAAAAACTATTATTATATATATAAATTAATGTTAAAGTTTTATCTTACACAGGGTATTTTCGCGTATATTGACAACTTTTCCGATTTCTATAGAATACATAAAAATGCCTACATATGACGGGAGGCCCACAATACGACGGTTTTTTTTTGTAACTTCTTATATAGGGTGTTTTAAAAATCTGCTAAGAAACTTCACTGGAGTTAAACTAAAACTTTTGCTTATAAATTCCTATTCTCACCGTTTTCGTTGTAAACCGAAACCTTTTACCATTACTTTCAGACGTAACAGGCGGACGACCTTTTTTCTAAATGCCTCCAAAGCCACGATCTAAAAGTGCTTAAAAATCGACTTCCGATTTATCCCAAACTAGTGAACCCAAGGGACTTTTTGTTGGGAGATGAAAAAGGGACATCAAAAAAATTATAAGAAACAGACAGAGGGTCAAAGTTGGAAATTGGAACAAAATACCACCCCCCCCCCCCCCCCCCCGCCCTTTGAACATTTTTTTTTCAGGTTTTGATAGGGCTGAGGAGATTTCAATCCTTTGTAAATGTAACAAAAAAAAAATGCGGGGAAAATTTGTCCCCTAAGTGGACTTTTCTCTAAATGCTTCCAAAGCACTAAAAATCGGCCTCCGAAGGGTCTAACTCGCAAAATATTATACCTATGGGACTTTTTTTTAATGGGAGGTGAAAGAGGGCGTTAAGAAGAACAAGAAACCGTTAGATTTACTCCAGTCGGTCTACTCGTTCTAAAGTTACAAAGGCGGAATAAGGGGTATTCCCTTTTCTTTGGCCAAATTCGAAAAATTTTTTGAATTTTTTTTTTCTGCTTTTGATCGGATTGAGCCAATTTCCAAAATTTCCTGTGAACGTAACCAAGAGTGAAATTAGTACCACATAAGTGGATATTTTTTCTAAATGACTCCAAAGCCTACTCTAAAGGAGCCCAAAAATTCGACTTCGGAAGAGGTCTATTGGCGTACTTCATGAGTGTGAGAGAACGCTTTTTCATGTGTAAGTGGCGTAGATTTTGGGGTCCTCTAGAATTGTCTTTCACTTTAATAAGATTTTTGCTTCCAACTTTTATCGTTATAGACGTCCACCTGTCTAGCTCCTCACTGTACGTGCGGTGTTGTAATTACACACTCAAAAATATTATGTGAAATCAATTCCATTTACTTAAGTGAATAGATTTTCATTTTGTTTTCGAACTAACCAGAACTAACCCAAACTAACCTCGAGTAACCTTCTGAGAGATCTTTTACTGGCTCAAAGGCCATCATCAGTGCCCAAACGAGGGGAAGTGAAGAGTGAGGAGTCATCGCGCCAAGGCACTCTAAAAACGCAGTCAGTTAAACATTTTTGCTAATAAAAACATGTACTTGACACAACAGACCACACGTAACAGTAACGACAATTTGTGGGCGCTGATGATGGCCTTTTTCGGGCCGAAACTGGTCCGCCAATAAAGAATTTTTGAAGCAAATGCACGAATTATACACCTTCCCACACCTACCTATTTATTTGTCACCATGCACACGGCAGTTAACTTTTGATTTTGATAAAAACTAAGTACCTATATAAGATTTTTTTCTATAAACTCTCCTTATTTTGGCTAATTATCCTATATCGTTTCATAATTAGATTAACAATTAATTTAATAGTTTAGCTTCTAAAGCCACATAAAAACCGACCAATACAGATAACAATGTTTTAGACACCCAACTTGAACTCACTCGACACAGAGCGACTTTTATATAAGAGCCTAGGCAAGCCGACAGCTGATTGGTTATAATTGACGCGTCGCGTTTAAAGCCTTAAAAAAACGAAATAGGCGCGCTCGGAGTCGAAGAGCGCTAATATACGCCATTTTTGAGTTAAATGGTATTTTGTTATAAAAAAACTTGAGTAAAAAGCAAAAAAAATTCGGAAACAAACATTTTTTTTGCTGTTTTTGGTCGGACTGACACGCTCGCAATCCACTAAGAACGTAACAAACTCAATTCGAATACTTTTAACCTCTAAAGAAGTTTTTCAAAAACGGCAAAAAAAACGCGTTTCGAAAAGTGTTTAAAAATCCACCTCCGAAGAAGGCGCTCTCTGAAAATATTGAACCTACGGAGCTTCTGATGGTAGGAGATGAAAGAGGACATCAAGAAGAGGAAAAAAACAGTTGGATTCAGTCGGATCGGTGGAGGCGTTCTAAAGTTACAGGCGGTCAAAGTTGAGAATGGAGGAAAAAGTCGTAATACCTCTTTGGACATTTTCGATAAAATTTCGGAAACAATTTTTTTTGCTGTTTTTGATCGGAATGACACGCTCGTAATCCACTAAGAACGTAACAAACTCAATTCGAATAATTTTAACCTCTAAAGAAGTTTTTCAAAAACGGCAAAAAAAACGCGATTTGAAAAGTGTTTAAAAATCGACCTCCGAAGAAGGCGCTCTCTGAAAATATTGCACCTACGGAACTTCTGATGGTAGGAGATGAAAGAGGACATCAAGAAGAGGAAAAAACAGTTGGATTCAGTCGGATCGGTGGAGGCGTTATCAAGTTACAGGCGGTCAAAGTTGAGAATTGAGGAAAAAGTCGTAATACCTCCTCCCTATGGACATTTTCGAAAAAAATTCGGTAACAAACATTTTTTTTTGCTGTTTTTGGTCGGAATGACACGCTCGCAATCCACTAAGAACGTAACAAACTCAATTCGAATACTTTTAACCTCTAAAGAAGTTTTTCAAAAACGGCAAAAAAAACGCGATTTGAAAAGTGTTTAAAAATCGACCTCCGAAGAAGGCGCTCTCTGAAAATATTGCACCTACGGAACTTCTGATGGTAGGAGATGAAAGAGGACATCAAGAAGAGGAAAAAACAGTTGGATTCAGTCGGATCGGTGGAGGCGTTATCAAGTTACAGGCGGTCAAAGTTGAGAATTGAGGAAAAAGTCGTAATACCTCCTCCCTATGGACATTTTCGAAAAAAAATCGGTAACAAACATTTTTTTTGCTGTTTTTGGTCGGAATGACACGCTCGCAATCCACTAAGAACGTAACAAACTCAATTCGAATACTTTTAACCTCTAAAGAAGTTTTTCAAAAACGGCAAAAAAAAAACGCGTTTTGAAAAGTGTTTAAAAATCCACCTCCGAAGAAGGCGCTCTCTGAAAATATTGAACCTACGGAGCTTCTGGTGGTAGGAGATGAAAGAGGACATCAAGAAGAGGAAAAAACAGTTGTATTCAGTCGGATCGGTGGAGGCGTTCTCAAGTTACAGGCGATCAAAGTTGAGAATTGAGGAAAAAGTCGTAATTAGTCCTCCCTATGGACATTTTCGAAAAAAATTCGGAAACAAACATTTTTTTTTGCTGTTTTTGGTCGAAATGACACGCTCGCAATCCACAAAGAACGTAACAAACTCAATTCGAATACTTTTAACCTCTAAAGAAGTTTTTCAAAAACGGCAAAAAAAAACGCGTTTCGAAAAGTGTTTAAAAATCCAGCTCCGAAGAAGGCGCTCTCTGAAAATATTGAACCTACGGAGCTTCTGATGGTAGGAGATGAAAGAGGACATCAAGAAGAAGAAAAAACAGTTGGATTCAGTCGGATCCAACTGTTTTTTCTTCTGATCCGATTCCGATCTAAAAGTGCTTAAAAATCGACTGCCGACGGGTTCTCCCAAATTATCCCAAACTAGTGAACCCAAGGGACTTTTTGTTGGGAGATGGAAAAGGGACATCAAAAAAATTATAAGAAAGAGACAGAGGGTCAAAGTTGGAAATTGGAACAAAATACCCCCCCACCTAAACACTCAAACTCAACCTTAAACACTCAAAAATATTATGTGAAATCAATTCCATTTATTTAAGTGAATAGATTTTCATTTTTTTTTCGAACTGACCTGAACTAACCAGAACTAACCCAAACTAACCTCGAGTAACCTAAAAACTAAGTAGGTAGGTGTGGGAAGGTATATACTTTCTTGCATTTGCTTCAAAAATCTTTTACTGGCTCAAAGGCCATCATCAGTGCCCAAACGAGGGGAAGTGAAGAGTGAGGAGTCATCGCGCCAAGGCACTCTAAAAACGCAGTCAGTTAAAAATTTTTGCTAATAAAAACATGTAATTGACAACAACAGACCACACGTAACAGTAACGACAATTTGTGGGCGCTGATGATGGCCTTTTTTGGGCCGAAACTGGTCCGCCAATAAAGAATTTTTGAAGCAAATGCACGAATTATACACCTTCCCACACCTACCTATTTATTTGTCACCGTGCACACGGCAGTTAACTTTTGATTTTGATAAAAACTAAGTACCTATATAAGATTTTTTTCTATAAACTCTCCTTATTTTGGCTAATTATCCTATATTGTTTCATAATTAGATTAAAAATTAATTTAATAGTTTAGCTTCTCAACTCGAATTTAACTACCTATTAATTATTATGAGTATCAAACCTATAACTTTAGGTTTTTCTGTAAATATACTCTTCAATATCTCTCCGAATGGGTATCTCTATAAACGTCAATTTATCACTTTGAAACGTTCCCCCATAAAACTATTAATATAAAGAAATTTGACAGAATTTTAATAATGAAACGCTTCTTAACAGACTTTCTAAGAAAACTCTCGGCAAAATGAAAATTCCTCTGAACGTCCGCGTCGACTGGAAAAACTATTAAAGTAGCTGTTGAAAATGGTGACATTTAAATTAATGTTAAAGTTTTATCTTACACAGGGTATTTTCGCATATATTGACAACTTTTCCGATTTCTATAGAATACATAAAAATGCCTACATATGACGGGTGGCCCTCAATACGACGGTTTTTTTTGTAACTTCTTATATAGGGTGTTTTAAAAATCTGCTAAGAAACTTCACTGGAGTTAAACTAAAACTTTTGCTTATAAATTCCTATTCTCACCGTTTTCGTTGTAAACCGAAACCTTTTACCATTACTTTCAGACGTAACAGGCGGACGACCTTTTTTCTAAATGCCTCCAAAACCACGATCTAAAAGTGCTTAAAAATCGACTTCCGATTTATCCCAAACTAGTGAACCCAAGGGACTTTTTGTTGGGAGATGAAAAAGGGACATCAAAAAAATTATAAGAAACAGACAGAGGGTCAAAGTTGGAAATTGGAACAAAATACCCCCCCCCCCCGCCCCCCCCCCCTTTGTCTGTTTGGTCAATTTCGAAAAAATGTTTGAACATTTTTTTTTTCAGTTTTTGATAGGGCTGAGGAGATTTCAATCCTTTGTAAATGTAACAAAAAAAAAAATGCGAGGAAAATTTGTCCCCTAAGTGGACTTTTCTCTAAATGCTTCCAAAGCACTAAAAATCGGCCTCCGAAGGGTCTAACTCGCAAAATATTATACCTATGGGACTTTTTTTAATGGGAGGTGAAAGAGGGCGTCAAGAAGAACAAGAAACCGTTAGATTTACTCCAGTCGGTCTACTCGTTCTAAAGTTACAAAGACGGAATAAGGGGTATTCCCTTTTCTTTGGCCAAATTCGAAAAATGTTTTGAATTTTTTTTTCTGCTTTTGATCGGATTGAGCCAATTTCCAAAATTTCCTGTGAACGTAACCAAGAGTGAAATTAGTACCACATAAGTGGATATTTTTTCTAAATGACTCCAAAGCCTACTCTAAAGGAGCCTAAAAGTCGACTTCGGAAGAGGTCTATTGGCGTACTTCATGAGTGTGAGAGAACGCTTTTTCATGTGTCAGTGGCGTAGATTTTGGGGTCCTCTAGAATTGTCTTTCACTTTAACAAGATTTTTGCTTCCAACTTTTATCGTTATAGACGTCCACCTGTCTAGCTCCTCACTGTACTTGCGGTGTTGTAATTAAACACTCAAAAATATTATGTGAAATCAATTCCATTTACTTAAGTGAATAGATTTTCATTTTGTTTTCGAACTAACCAGAACTAACCCAAACTAACCTCGAGTAACCTTCTGAGAGATCTTTTACTGGCTCAAAGGCCATCATCAGTGCCCAAACGAGGGGAAGTGAAGAGTGAGGAGTCATCGCGCCAAGGCACTCTAAAAACGCAGTCAGTTAAAAATTTTTGCTAATAAAAACATCTGATTGACAACAACAGACCACACGTAACAGTAACGACAATTTGTGGGCGCTGATGATGGCCTTTTTTGGGCCGAAACTGGTCCGCCAATAAAGAATTTTTGAAGCAAATGCACGAATTATACACCTTCCCACACCTACCTATTTATTTGTCACCATGCACACGGCAGTTAACTTTTGATTTTGATAAAAACTAAGTACCTATATAAGATTTTTTTCTATAAACTCTCCTTATTTTGGCTAATTATCCTATATCGTTTCATAATTAGATTAACAATTAATTTAATAGTTTAGCTTCTAAAGCCACATAAAAACCGACCAAGACAGATAACAATGTTTTAGACACCCAAGTTGAACTCACTCGACACAGAGCGACTTTTATATAAGAGCCTAGGCAAGCCGACAGCTGATTGGTTATAATTGACGCGTCGCGTTTAAAGCCTTAAAAAAACGAAATAGACGCGCTCGGAGTCGAAGAGCGCTAATATACGCCATTTTTGAGTTAAATGGTATTTTGTTATAAAAAAACTTGAGTAAAAAGCAAAAAAAATTCGGAAACAAACATTTTTTTTGCTGTTTTTGGTCGGACTGACACGCTCGCAATCCACTAAGAACGTAACAAACTCAATTCGAATACTTTTAACCTCTAAAGAAGTTTTTCAAAAACGGCAAAAAAAACGCGTTTCGAAAAGTGTTTAAAAATCCACCTCCGAAGAAGGCGCTCTCTGAAAATATTGAACCTACGGAGCTTCTGATGGTAGGAGATGAAAGAGGACATCAAGAAGAGGAAAAAAACAGTTGGATTCAGTCGGATCGGTGGAGGCGTTCTAAAGTTACAGGCGGTCAAAGTTGAGAATGGAGGAAAAAGTCGTAATACCTCTTTGGACATTTTCGATAAAATTTCGGAAACAATTTTTTTTGCTGTTTTTGATCGGAATGACACGCTCGTAATCCACTAAGAACGTAACAAACTCAATTCGAATAATTTTAACCTCTAAAGAAGTTTTTCAAAAACGGCAAAAAAAACGCGATTTGAAAAGTGTTTAAAAATCGACCTCCGAAGAAGGCGCTCTCTGAAAATATTGCACCTACGGAACTTCTGATGGTAGGAGATGAAAGAGGACATCAAGAAGAGGAAAAAACAGTTGGATTCAGTCGGATCGGTGGAGGCGTTATCAAGTTACAGGCGGTCAAAGTTGAGAATTGAGGAAAAAGTCGTAATACCTCCTCCCTATGGACATTTTCGAAAAAAATTCGGTAACAAACATTTTTTTTTGCTGTTTTTGGTCGGAATGACACGCTCGCAATCCACTAAGAACGTAACAAACTCAATTCGAATACTTTTAACCTCTAAAGAAGTTTTTCAAAAACGGCAAAAAAAACGCGATTTGAAAAGTGTTTAAAAATCGACCTCCGAAGAAGGCGCTCTCTGAAAATATTGCACCTACGGAACTTCTGATGGTAGGAGATGAAAGAGGACATCAAGAAGAGGAAAAAACAGTTGGATTCAGTCGGATCGGTGGAGGCGTTATCAAGTTACAGGCGGTCAAAGTTGAGAATTGAGGAAAAAGTCGTAATACCTCCTCCCTATGGACATTTTCGAAAAAAAATCGGTAACAAACATTTTTTTTGCTGTTTTTGGTCGGAATGACACGCTCGCAATCCACTAAGAACGTAACAAACTCAATTCGAATACTTTTAACCTCTAAAGAAGTTTTTCAAAAACGGCAAAAAAAAACGCGTTTTGAAAAGTGTTTAAAAATCCACCTCCGAAGAAGGCGCTCTCTGAAAATATTGAACCTACGGAGCTTCTGATGGTAGGAAATGAAAGAGGACATCAAGAAGAGGAAAAAACAGTTGGATTCAGTCGGATCGGTGGAGGCGTTCTCAAGTTACAGGCGGTCAAAGTTGAGAATTGAGGAAAAAGTCGTAATTAGTCCTCCCTATGGACATTTTCGAAAAAAATTCGGAAACAAACATTTTTTTTGCTGTTTTTGGTCGAAATGACACGCTCGCAATCCACTAAGAACGTAACAAACTCAATTCGAACACTTTTAACCTCTCAAGAAGTTTTTCAAAAACGGCAAAAAAAAAACGCGTTTCGAAAAGTGTTTAAAAATCCACCTCCGAAGAAGGCGCTCTCTGAAAATATTGAACCTACGGAGCTTCTGGTGGTAGGAGATGAAAGAGGACATCAAGAAGAGGAAAAAACAGTTGTATTCAGTCGGATCGGTGGAGGCGTTCTCAAGTTACAGGCGATCAAAGTTGAGAATTGAGGAAAAAGTCGTAATTAGTCCTCCCTATGGACATTTTCGAAAAAAATTCGGAAACAAACATTTTTTTTTGCTGTTTTTGGTCGAAATGACACGCTCGCAATCCACAAAGAACGTAACAAACTCAATTCGAATACTTTTAACCTCTAAAGAAGTTTTTCAAAAACGGCAAAAAAAAACGCGTTTCGAAAAGTGTTTAAAAATCCAGCTCCGAAGAAGGCGCTCTCTGAAAATATTGAACCTACGGAGCTTCTGATGGTAGGAGATGAAAGAGGACATCAAGAAGAAGAAAAAACAGTTGGATTCAGTCGGATCCAACTGTTTTTTCTTCTGATCCGATTCCGATCTAAAAGTGCTTAAAAATCGACTGCCGACGGGTTCTCCCAAATTATCCCAAACTAGTGAACCCAAGGGACTTTTTGTTGGGAGATGGAAAAGGGACATCAAAAAAATTATAAGAAAGAGACAGAGGGTCAAAGTTGGAAATTGGAACAAAATACCCCCCCACCTAAACACTCAAACTCAACCTTAAACACTCAAAAATATTATGTGAAATCAATTCCATTTATTTAAGTGAATAGATTTTCATTTTTTTTTCGAACTGACCTGAACTAACCAGAACTAACCCAAACTAACCTCGAGTAACCTAAAAACTAAGTAGGTAGGTGTGGGAAGGTATATACTTTCTTGCATTTGCTTCAAAAATCTTTTACTGGCTCAAAGGCCATCATCAGTGCCCAAACGAGGGGAAGTGAAGAGTGAGGAGTCATCGCGCCAAGGCACTCTAAAAACGCAGTCAGTTAAAAATTTTTGCTAATAAAAACATGTAATTGACAACAACAGACCACACGTAACAGTAACGACAATTTGTGGGCGCTGATGATGGCCTTTTTTGGGCCGAAACTGGTCCGCCAATAAAGAATTTTTGAAGCAAATGCACGAATTATACACCTTCCCACACCTACCTATTTATTTGTCACCGTGCACACGGCAGTTAACTTTTGATTTTGATAAAAACTAAGTACCTATATAAGATTTTTTTCTATAAACTCTCCTTATTTTGGCTAATTATCCTATATTGTTTCATAATTAGATTAAAAATTAATTTAATAGTTTAGCTTCTCAACTCGAATTTAACTACCTATTAATTATTATGAGTATCAAACCTATAACTTTAGGTTTTTCTGTAAATATACTCTTCAATATCTCTCCGAATGGGTATCTCTATAAACGTCAATTTATCACTTTGAAACGTTCCCCCATAAAACTATTAATATAAAGAAATTTGACAGAATTTTAATAATGAAACGCTTCTTAACAGACTTTCTAAGAAAACTCTCGGCAAAATGAAAATTCCTCTGAACGTCCGCGTCGACTGGAAAAACTATTAAAGTAGCTGTTGAAAATGGTGACATTTAAATTAATGTTAAAGTTTTATCTTACACAGGGTATTTTCGCATATATTGACAACTTTTCCGATTTCTATAGAATACATAAAAATGCCTACATATGACGGGTGGCCCTCAATACGACGGTTTTTTTTGTAACTTCTTATATACGGTGTTTTAAAAATCTGCTAAGAAACTTCACTGGAGTTAAACTAAAACTTTTGCTTATAAATTCCTATTCTCACCGTTTTCGTTGTAAACCGAAACCTTTTACCATTACTTTCAGACGTAACAGGCGGACGTCCTTTTTTCTAAATGCCTCCAAAACCACGATCTAAAAGTGCTTAAAAATCGACTTCCGATTTATCCCAAACTAGTGAACCCAAGGGACTTTTTGTTGGGAGATGAAAAAGGGACATCAAAAAAATTATAAGAAACAGACAGAGGGTCAAAGTTGGAAATTGGAACAAAATACCCCCCACCCCCGCCCCCTCCCTCCCCCCGCCCTTTGAACATTTTTTTTTTCATTTTTTGATAGGGCTGAGGAGATTTCAATCCTTTGTAAATGTAACAAAAAAAAAATGCGAGGAAAATTTGTCCCCTAAGTGGACTTTTCTCTAAATGCTTCCAAAGCACTAAAAATCGACCTCCGAAGGGTCTAACTCGCAAAATATTATACCTATGGGACTTTTTTAATGGGAGGTGAAAGAGGGCGTCAAGAAGAACAAGAAACCGTTAGATTTACTCCAGTCGGTCTACTCGTTCTAAAGTTACAAAGGCGGAATAAGGGGTATTCCCTTTTCATTGGCCAAATTCGAAAAATTTTTTGAATTTTTTTTTTCTGCTTTTGATCGGATTGAGCCAATTTCCAAAATTTCCTGTGAACGTAACCAAGAGTGAAATTAGTACCACATAAGTGGATATTTTTTCTAAATGACTCCAAAGCCTACTCTAAAGGAGCCCAAAAATTCGACTTCGGAAGAGGTCTATTGGCGTACTTCATGAGTGTGAGAGAACGCTTTTTCATGTGTCAGTGGCGTAGATTTTGGGGTTCTCTAGAATTGTCTTTCACTTTAACAAAGATTTTTGTTTCCAACTTTTATCGTTATAGACGTCCACCTGTCTAGCTCCTCACTGTACGTGCGGTGTTGTAATTAAACACTCAAAAATATTATGTGAAATCAATTCCATTTACTTAAGTGAATAGATTTTCATTTTGTTTTCGAATTAACCTGAACTAACCCAAACTAACCTCGAGTAACCTTCTGAGAGATCTTTTACTGTCTCAAAGGCCATCATCAGTGCCCAAACGAGGGGAAGTGAAGAGTGAGGAGTCATCGCGCCAAGGCACTCTAAAAACGCAGTCAGTTAAAAATTTTTGCTAATAAAAACATCTGATTGACAACAACAGACCACACGTAACAGTAACGACAATTTGTGGGCGCTGATGATGATGGCCTTTTTTGGGCCGAAACTGGTCCGCCAATAAAGAATTTTTGAAGCTTTCTTCATTTCATCCCTGTTCCCAGCGGTGTGAATCAGTGTCTGTATGTTGTGCATTCCCGTCCAATGTCTAATATTCCGTAGCCAAGACATCTTTTTCCTTCCTACTCCTCTCCGACCCTCTGTGTTGTAATTAAACACTCAAAAATATTATGTGAAATCAATTCCATTTACTTAAGTGAATAGATTTTCATTTTGTTTTCGAACTAACCAGAACTAACCCAAACTAACCTCGAGTAGCCTTCTGAAAGATCTTTTACTGGCTCAAAGGCCATCATCAGTGTCCAAACGAGGGGAAGTGAAGAGTGAGGAGTCATCGCGCCAAGGCACTCTAAAAACGCAGTCAGTTAAAAATTTTTGCTAATAAAAACATCTGATTGATAACAACAGACCACACGTAACTGTAACGGCAATTTGTGGGCGCTGATGATGGCCTTTTTTGGGCCGAAACTGGTCCGCCAATAAAGAATTTTTGAAGCAAATGCACACCTTCCCACACCTACCTATTTATTTGTCACCATGCACACGGCAGTTAACTTTTGATGTTGATAAAAACTAAGTACCTATATAAGATTTTTTTCTATAAACTCTCCTTATTTTGGCTAATTATCCTATATTGTTTCATAATTAGATTAACAATTAATTTAATAGTTTAGCTTCTAAAGTCACATAAAAACCGACCAAGACAGATAACAATGTTTTAGACACCCAACTTGAACTCACTCGACACAGAGCGACTTTTATATAAGAGCCTAGGTAAGCCGACAGCTGATTGGTTATAATTGACGCGTCGCGTTTAAAACCTTAAAAAAACGAAATAGGCGCGCTCGGAGTCGAAGAGCGCTAATATGCGCCATTTTTGAGTTAAATGGTATTTTGTTATAAAAAAACTTGAGTAAACACCAAAAATTATTTCCTATTTTATTCGAATTTTTTACAAATTAATTTCTTAATAATTATCCAAAGTAGTTTTTTTTTATTTCATGCCTTTTTCATTGAAAACGTCAAAAAGAATTTAATTTGAAAAATATTTCTTGCAAAACACCTTGTAAAAATTTTTCACAATGTTGATTTTAATTAACGAATTAAACAAACATTTAACACAATTTCGGTACGAATACACTTTGTTACCTATATTCCTTATCTCATCGACTTATAAAGTGCTGACTTTGGGTCTAATATGAAACATTATTCATTCACTATTTAGGAGACGAAATTCAGCTGAACTTGATCCAATTAACAATAAGATAATTGTTGTTTACATTTGTTTTGTTTGGAAGAAAACTTATGAATATTAACGCATCTAGCGCCTTATAAAGACTGAGACAACTTCACAAATGGAAGTAGGTGACCTACACGACATATTGTTCTTGTAAAGTACACACCTATTTTAAGACCCATGTACATTGTCTCAGTAGGTATGCGAAACCACTTCAACCGGTCCACCCAGCAAAGTCAAAAATCTATCATTTTATTATCCCAGCAGCGGCCATGTGGATTTTCTTTTAGCCAATTTCTACGATAAGAGCGTTTTAAAAGTGCACAATAAAATTTACATAACTAGGAGCCTCAAGTGGCCTTTTTTACTTAGAGGCGATCAAGCTTTGACGCTGAAAAATAGGTCGTATTATACCGAAGTAATTTATTACGTTCTCCCTCAAAAACCAACAGAAATGGACCCTCCGGGGAAAAATTATGTTTCATACTTTTTCCTACCCTCTCGCAACCCCTTTAATTTATAAAGGAAAGTTAATTGAGTAATTGAATTTCGTGGAACGGTACACTCCGAGGACAGAAAGCGTTTTGCGAGTATTGAGGAAATGGCTTTTTAGGTCTTTTAGTCATCGCTGCCGTTTTATTAGCAGATGTGCGTTTGAAGGGATTGTTGTATAGTTTCGTGCATTTAACCAATTTTGGTTTAAATTGAAAAATTTGCAGCTCTTTACTTTTTTTTTTTTGCGTTTAACCACGCGCCCAGAGTGCCCATAATTTAGGAAATATCCGAACGCTCCTCTTATGTTGCCCAAACTACCGTAAAATTATGAAAAAAGAACCTGATGATGCCTAAAAGTAGATGAAATGTCGAAACGTCTGAAAGACTATTTCATATTCGCAAACCTAAAAACTTTTAAAAAATGGTAAAAAAAAAACGTGCTGGAATTAGAATGGAATAGAAACAAAATTTCAGGTTTCTAACTTTAATGGTTCCTAAAAATGTAGTATTTGCAATTTTTTGGGATATCCTATAGTAACTAAATCAGAAATCAAGGCACTATTTATAATAAGGCAATGAAACTTACGAAAGAAACTATACTGGTAAACAAAAAACTAAAGTCAAATGTTGCAGAATTATTTGGGACACCGTGTACTATTTAAAATAGAAATCAACGCTCTATTTGTCATAAAACTACTTGAATTAAAGCAATAAATGAATTCATATCGATTTACATGCTACAATCCAAAAAAATGCATGTTACAATTTTTTGGGACACTTCGGGAAACGTGGATATTTCTATGTTAAGCATATGGGGCTCTCAAACCGGCCCAATAACGTAAATTTTGAAATCAAAATCGTGCATTGAGGCCTTCAATACGTGATACCTCGTTTCGATGAAGATCTATCCAAAAATCTATAAGAAGAGCTAAGGAAGTAGAAGAACAGAGCTACACGTAGAGCTAATTTTCGAATGTCTGGCTAGAACAGTAACTGACCACGGGTGACCCAAAAATAAGGTACAAATTTGCAGTTTTTTTTTTAAATTTTCTCGATAACCGTGAAAGGCAGCTTTTTTCTGATTCATGTATCTGGTAGTCCTCAATAACCTCTTCGCCCAGTTGCAGGCCTCAGCTTCTCTTCGGCCGCCAATCTCTGGACTCAGCACGAAAAGACCCACTTTTACTCCTAGCGACATAATCTACTATTACATCCCACATATCTTGGCAATTTTCAACAAAAAAATTGTGGTGGATAGTTATTTTTCGTTGACGAGGCTTGTATAATAAACGCGTTATCTAGGAACTGAAATTCCAAAGTATTGTTATCCAATATGGATATTGCTTAAAATAAATCCTCTCAACACTAAACCTCCATATTAAGCGACAGGTCAGGCCTCGAAAATAGCATTAAATTTATAGTCACCTTCCGAAATACAGTAGAAAACATAAAAAGTTTAAAAATAAATCGATGCACAGTTGCAATGCCGAGCCGCCGGGCTTGGCCGGTGGTTATTTACAAAATCCCCATAAAAATTTATTGGTGACAGGTGACCGGAATCCCTTTACATTTTTCCACAATTTCGAGACGTGTCTCTATTTTTTAAACAGACGATTACGTGGCTGTTAACATGGTCGACGAAAGTTTATTGAACTGAAATAATTGTATAATGGGAGTGTAACCTCCTGCTTATATGCAGTACAAGTTTTTGCATATACAGGGTAAGAACTAATCATCATTGCGATCTTCTAAGCGGCAGTAATGGTTTTGAAGTACCCATTTCACATTCACAAAACCATCAGAAAAAGATACCGCATTCCAATATAATAATTTTGAAAAAAAGGTTTTTTCTTTTCTGCAAGAACTTGCCCCTACAATTCATTAGTATAAAAAGTCTTATCATTGCGCCCTTTTCTTCTAATTTAACCGCCTTCGTATCTTTTACCGTTTGCAAAATACTTCTGCCGTGAATCCTTATCTCCAACAAAATGTGCATACAATAATCAAAAAAAATCTTCGTTACGTGACGACTCCAAATCAAAAAATCCCGGCAGACTTACTTAATATTATTTCTCCTTAAAAAGGAGATTAAATAAGGGTTTTAAACTTCAAAAGCGCCCCATTCCTGCAACCAAGAAAGGGAAAACAAGAAATTGTTTTTCCTCTCTCAGAGTGCGAAACTCCGAATTAATTATCCGGAAATTGAATTTCCCTCCTTCGCTAATTCTTCAATTAAAAACACCGTCACCGGTCTGATTATGTTAATGAGGTCCTTTCATCTCTTGATATACGGTAAGTGGCTAAAGGCGAAATAGGAGACTTATCGTATTAATTAAACGTTTTTTTTCAAACTTTGTTGCAATTTTTAGTGGAGGTTTTCAGTGTTTAGCAAAACTCGAATAATTTTCAAAAATAGAATTTTATGATTATACTTTGCGCAACATTTTAAATTCACTAAATGTAACTTAGAATATTCAAAAAAAGCCCAGGAAATTTCCCAGTAACAGGGTATGAACAGAAAAAATGCTACAAAACTTAGTCAGTGGCGGATCCAAAGAGAGGGGGGGAGGGGGGAAGGGTGATCGCCCCACCCCCTTTTTTAGATTCACCTGGGATTTTTGCTTTATTGACTGATAAACGCAAACGCACTACTGAAAAGATTCATTTTGACTTTTTTAAGTCGACCTCTGAAGTGATCTATCTCTGAAAATATTGCACCTACGGAGCTTCCGATGATGGGAGGTGAAAGAGGACATCAAGAAGAGGAAAAAACAGCTTGATTCACTCCGATCGGTCGAGGTATTCTCACGTTACAGGCGGTCAAAGTTGAGAATTGAGAAAAAAGTTGGTACATTTCCCTTTAGACATTTTCGAAAAAAAATCGGAAACATTTGTCTGTCTGTGTCTTTTGCTGTTTGATAGGAATGGCACCCTTGCAAGCCCCTAACAACGTAACAAACTCAATTCGAATGATTTTAACCTACACAAGTTTTTTAAAAATGGTAAAAAAACGCGATTCTAAAATGCCTAAAAATCGACCACCGAAGGAGTCGCTTTCCGAAAATATTGTACCTACGGAACTTCTGGTGGCGTAAGATGAAAGAAGACATCAAGAACAGGAAAAGACAGCTGGATTCAGTCGGATCGGTGGAGGCGTTCTCAAGTTACAGGCGGTCAAAGTTGAGAATTGAGGAAAAAGTCGTAATACCTCTTTGGACATTTCGATAAAATTTCGGAAACAATTTTTTTTGCTGTTTTTGATCGGAATGGCACGTTTGCGATCCCCCTAAGAACGTAACAAACTCAATGCGAATAATGTTACCCTCTAAAGACGTTTTTCAAAAACGGCAAAAAAAAACGCGATTCGAAAAGTGTTTAAAAATCCACCTCCGAAGAAGGCGCTCTCTGAAAATATTGAACCTACGGAGCTTCTGATGGTAGGAGATGAAAGAGGACACCAAGAAGAGGAAAAAACAGTTGGATTCAGTCGGATCGGTGGAGGCGTTCTCAAGTTACAGGCGGTCAAAGTTGAAAATTGAGGAAAAAGTCGTAATGGACATTTTCGAAAAAAATTCGGAAACAAACATTTTTATTGCTGTTTTTGGTCGAAATGACACGCTTGCAATCCACTAAGAACGTAACAAACTCAATTCGAATAATTTTAACCTCTAAAGAAGTTTTTTAAAAATTGCAAAAAAACGCGATTCGAAAAGTTCTTAAAAATCTACCTCCGAAGAAGGCGCTCTCTGAAAATATTGCACCTACGGAACTTCTGGTGGTAGGAGATGAAAGAGGACATCAAGAAGAGGAAAAAACAGTTGGATTCAGTCGGACCGGTGGAGGCGTTCTCAAGTTACAGGCGGTCAAAGTTGAGAATTGAGGAAAAAGTCGTATAATCTCGGTCGCAATAATATCGGGGCGTTTCTTGTGTGTATCGTTTCTTTATCTCAAAATTCTTACACACTTTGACGGCAGCATCCATCTCAAAGGAGAAAGAAATGCATTTTAGAGCAAAGAGGATCATCCAAAGAGACCATCCCACCTTTATTGTGTCGTTAGCTCGGATTTTTATGTTAAAGTCGTTTTTCAAAATCGAGCTATCGACGCAATAAAGATTGGATGGTTTCCCTTAGTCCTCTGATTGTCAATATTTCATTTTACATTACGACGAACAGACAATTGTCAAACTTTCCAATATAAGCTTGATTCGTTAAGATCACCTCTTAACTCGTTTTGCTACCTTAATAAATGTATTTATTTATATTATTAATTATTGTTATTTATATGAGTTGGTTTTTTTAAGCAAATTACCCATTTGGTAACCTATGGCTGACCCTGTATAGAGAGTGTTTTAGGAGATACGTATTCAAGGTACCTACTACAGAATAATTAATATTGTTCTAATGATCGCAAGAATACAGGATGATTTCGAAGTTGGTGCAGTAAATGGGCTTCAAAAGATTTTTTTCTTTTGGTGTTTTCTTGAAATATTCAAGGGAGATAGAGTGAGATAGAGTGTCAAAATTTTATTTAAAAAAACAAAATTGATAACTTCCAAACCATTTGAAATAACTGAATCAAATTTTGTAGGTGATATTAAAATATTCGATAGAAACATCATACAATTTATCAAGTACAAAATATTGAGCAGATTGTAAAACAGTACATATTTTTTTTAATCTTTTTTTTTAATAAAAATATAAAAGTAAATTTGTTAAAATTATTATTTCTAAGAACAATGCAGCACTTTGTACTTACAGACAGCACATGCCACTTGCTGTGCGTCAAACTCAAAAACCATATGAAAAATTTTAATGTTTTATTAGTTTTATGTTTGCACTACTATAGACGAGTTTTCAGCTACATCCTCTGCAAATTCTTCTTCTCGAATTTTTTTTTATCTATCAGTGCAGCTTCCTCTTTAGTTTGGTCATTTTCTCCCTCTTCTTCAACTCTCCATCCATAGTGGAAATAAAAAATTTATTTTGCCATCTGGTACTGGCAATACTTGTTTTTTTTCCTCAAGCTTTGCTGGGTGGGTGATCTTAACCGAATCCTCTTCTCCTTCCTTCTTCTTCTTCTTTACACTTTTTAAGGATTGAATTCCTGGCTTACTTTGTGACCTCTTCCTGCCGAGGCTTTGATACATCTTCTTCGATAGTTGTTTCCTGGAGTTCAGATATATTTTTTCTGGTTTTCTTAGCTTTGTTTTCTTCTTTTCCCTTACATGTTTTTCCTTGTCATGTCTCTCAAGACTTTTAAGTTCGTATGCCTCCCATGCAGCTTAGAGACAATTACAAATGCCTGATTTTTCCGAATATAACGGTGAATAAGGTTTTTGCGCCATTATATTCTGAAAAATCAACATCGAAGGTTGTGACAAAAGGAAAAATGCTATTTGTTGTAAACGACTGTTCTTTATTAATTGGGGGAGTTGAGAATATTAATAAACTATCTCTTTTCTTTGGAAAAATGTCGACGTTTCGACTAGATTGTCGGTGTCTTTATGATCAAAGTTAAAAAAATTGAAATCTTGTATCTAAACGTTGTTAAAAGTATAAATTAAAAGGATCTGTTTCTTCTCGTATAATGAGTTTTATCTTATTAATCTCTACTGAAGTTTCCTCCTCTCGGAATTTCATATCTATCGGCCTTGTGGAATGTTCAGAAAAGATGTCTTCCTCCTCTTCATTCCCAACACAAAGTCGAAGTGGAACTTGCGTACCCCTGAAAGAATGTTTATGCAATCCGTCTCCACCGAAACCTTCTGATTTAGGTTTTTTCTTTGTTTTAAATATTTTATTAGTTGAAAAATTAATTATCAATAACCTGCAGTCTTATTACCTTTAAGAATTTTCTTAATTTTGATAATTTGTTCTAACAGTCTTTTTTGATACTTACTTTGATACACTAATAGCCTCTCTGAAAGTTCCGTTAGTGTTGTTTTTTGTTTAGAATTAACCAGATTAGAGGGATGAATAGGACTTTATGTTGTATACGGCTCGTGTTTGGAAGAAAACCAACAGAACTAGCACTCCACAATCTGGTGGTGAAAATCCAAGATACCCTGGATTCAAAGAGTGTCGGGGTTGGTATTTTTATAGACATCTAAGAGACCTTTAATAATGCACCTACAGACTCCCTCAGTATGGTATACCCGTGAGGTATACCATACTGATGAGCTCCAATAAGAGCGAAACCTGTCTATGGTTTCTCTGCCTCATAGAGAAATAAGTTTGATACTTTGATAGAGAAATGAGTTTGATACTCTGCTGAACGTCGTCCCCAGACAGTATCTATAGGTACGAATCTCGACCATCTGTCTGTGGGAAGCAACAATTTCAGCAGAAAACTGTCTGGGTTTCACGAGCTTCTGATGGTAGGAGATGAAAGAGGACACCAAGAAGAGGAAAAGACAGTTGGATTCAGTCGGATCGGTGGAGGCGTTCTCAAGTTACAGGCGGTCAAAGTTGAGAGTTGAGGAAAAAGTCGTAATACCTCCTCCCTATGGACATTTTCGAAAAAAAATCGGAAACAAACATTTTTTTTGCTGTTTTTGGTCGGAATGACACGCTTGCAATCCACTAAGAACGTAACAAACTCAATTTTAACCTCTAAAGAAGTTTTTTAAAAATGGCCAAAAAACGCGATTCGAAAAGTGCTTAAAAATCGACCTCCGAAGAAGGCGCTCTCTGAAAATATTGAACCTACGGAGCTTCTGATGGTAGGAGATGAAAGAGGACATCAAGAAGAGGAAAAAACAGTTGGATTCAGTCGGACCGGTGGACGCGTTCTCAAGTTACAGGCGGTCAAAGTTGAGAATTGAGGAAAAAGTCGTAATACCTCCTCCCTATGGACATTTTCGAAAAAAATTCGGAAACCAACATTTTTTTTGCTGTTTTTGGTCGGAATGACACGCTCGCAATCCACTAAGAACGTAACAAACTCAATTCGAATAATTTTAATCTCTAAATAAGTTTTTTAAAAATGGCAAAAAAACGCGATTCGAAAAGTGCTTAAAAATCGACCTCCGAAGAAGGCGCTCTCTGAAAATATTGAACCTACGGAGCTTCTGATGGTAGGAGATGAAATAGGACATCAAGAAGAGGAAAAAACAGTTGGATTCAGTCGGATCGGTGGAGGCGTTCTCAAGTAACAGGCGGTCAAAGTTGAGAATTGAGGAAAAAGTCGTAATACCTCCTCCCTATGGACATTTTTTTAAAATGGTCTAAAAACGCGATTCTAAACTTGTTTAAAAATCGACTTCCGAAGGAGTCGCTCTCCGAAAATGTTGCACCTCTGAACTTCTGGGGGTGGAAGATGAAAGAGGACATCAAGAAGAGTAAAAAACAGTTGGATTCAGTCCGATCAGTGAAGGCGTTCCCAAGTTACAGGCGGTCAAAGTTGAGAATTGAGGAGAAAGTCATCATACCTCCACCTTTTGGACAATTTCGAAAAAAATTTGGAAACTTTTTTGCTGTTTTTGGTCGGAATGGCACGCTTGCAATCCACTAAGAACGCACAGAACTCAATTTGAATGAAACAAACTTCGAAAAATTTTTTTTTTTTAAATCCTCAAAAAACGCGATTCTAAAAGTGCTTCAAAATCGACTTTCGAAAGGATTTATCTCCGAAAATGTTGCACCTACGGAACATCCGAAGGTAGGAGGTGAAAGAGGACATCAAGTTGAGGAAAAAATTGGATTCACTCCGATCCGACGAGGGGTTCTCAAGTTACAGGCGTTAAAATTATGATTAAACCCAAATAACAATTACTGACATCGTGTAAAACTGCAATTTTTATGTTTTTGGAGATATTTAACTTTAGAGCAAAACCAGCCAAAATTGATTAAAACGTTCTAATGATACGTCTTTTTTTTTGTGAAATTTTGTGTGAAAAAAAATACATATTTGGGCCAATATAAGTGAAACTTGACTCAAAACACTTAATAAAATAAAAATTTAGAGTTTTTCTCAAAGCGCGTAAAAGAATCCAAACTTGGAGTGTTTGGAGAAATTCAGGTTTTTAACTAAAATTGACTAAAAATTATACAAAGCTGTTAAAAATGCAAATTAAAACTTTTTAATTTTATTTAGGATTTAATAATTAATTATAAGAAATTTAGGTTAAAATTAGGGCTAAAATCTGTTAAATAGATCCCACATTATGTAAAAAACTGTGAATTTTTTCGTTTTTGAATTGACACAAAACACCTCGGAATGTAAATTTTCAGTGTTTCAAGAAAATTAGGTTAAGATCAAGGCCAAAATTGATGAAAAATGGCTAAAAGCGAATAAAAATATAAACTTTTGAGTATTCGGAGAAATTCCGGTTAGGATTGTGGCAAAAAAATTGTTAAAAAGTATTCAAAGCACTTAAATGTGCATATTAAAATTTTTTTAGAAAAATTCAGGTTATGATTAGGGTCAAAGTCATCTAAAAATGTAAATTTGGAATTTTTACAAAAACGCAGTTAAAATTCGGAACAAAATCGGTTAAAAATGACCTAAAATGTCTAATATGTAAATGAGGAGTTTTTCGAGAAATTCTGGTTAAGGTCCAAATCAAACAAAAATTATTCAAAGGGTTTAGAAATGCAAACTTTGTGGAAAAAATTACGTTAGAATTAGAGCCAAAATCGGTTAAAAATAACTCAAAGCGCCTCTAATGTGCATATGTAGAGTTTTTCGTGAAATCTATGTTGGAATTAGGGCTAACAATGACCCAAATTGTCAAAAAACAAATATTTGATTTTTTTTTATGAAATTCAATTTTAGAACTAAACCAGATTAAATTGATTCAAATCTTCTAATTTGTTGTTTTTAGTTAAACTAAATTTTTAAGTCATAGTAAATAAAATTTGAGTTTAAACGCCTTTTGCAATGCAAATTTGGAGTTTTTCCATAAAAATCGGTTAAAATAAAGAAAAAAATCGGTGAAAACTAACTTAAAGCGGGTAAAAAGAGTAGTTTACAGTTCTTGGAGTAATTCAGATAAAAACTAGAGAAAAAGAGAGAATTGACAAAGATTTAAAAAAGGCAAATTTGGAGTTTGTGGAATAACTCTATTTAGGAGTAATAATATAAAAGATCTAAACAATGTAAACTTGGAGACCTTGAAGAAATTCAGGTTAAAAATTAGGCCAAAGTCGGTTAAAAAAACGGCCCAGATTATCTAAAAATGCAATCATTTTATAATTTTGAAAAAAGCCAATTTTAGGACAAATTAGGCAAAATTGTTTCAAATCTTTTAATTTGTTGTATTTGGAAAAAGGTTACATTTTTGATCACATAAGCAAGATTTGACTGAAAACACCTCAATATGCAAATTTGGTGTTTTTCAAGAAATAGAATCAAGGCTAAAATTGGTGTGGGAAATGGCTCAAAGCACGTAAAAATACAAATTTGGAGTAAGTGGCGAAATTCAGTTTGGGATTATGGCCAAAAATAGTAAAAAAAGTAAAAAAATGTAAACTTGGAGACATTGGAAAAAATTCAGTTCAGAAATAAGGCCAAAATTTGTTAAAAAAAACGTCCAGATTGCTTAAAAATGCATTTGTTTATAATTTTGAAAAAGTCAATAGAAGGACAAATCAGGCAAAATTATTTAAAATCTCTTAATTTGTTGATTTGAAAAAAAAATACATTTTTGAACACTTGAGCAAGATTTGACTGAAAACACCTCAAAACGCAAATTTGGTGTTTTCCAAGAAAGTCAAATTAGAATCAAGGCCAAAATTGGTGTGGGAAATGGCTCAAAGCACGTAAAAATACAAATTTGGAGTAAGTGGCGAAATTCAGTTTGGGATTATGGCCAAAAATAGTAAAAAAAGTAAAAAAATGTACACTTGGAGACATTGGAGAAATTCAGTTTAGAAATAAGGCCAAAATCTGTTAAAAAAACGGTCCAGATTGCTTAAAAATGCAATTTTTTTATAATTTTGAAAAAGTCGATAGAAGGACAAATCAGGCAAAATTATTTAAAATCTCTTAATTTGTTGTATTTGAAAAAAAATACATTTTTGAACACTTAAGCAAGATTTGACTGAAAACACCACAAAAACGCAAATTTGGTGTTTTCCAAGAAAGTCAAATTAGAATCAAGGCCAAAATTGGTGTGGGAAATGGCTCAAAGCACGTAAATATACAAATTTGGAGTAAGTGGCGAAATTCAGTTTGGGATTATGGCCAAAAATAGTCAAAAAAGTAAAAAAATGTAAACTTGGAGACATTGGAAAAAATTCAGTTAAGAAATAAGGCCAAAATCTGTTAAAAAAACGGTCCAGATTGCTTAAAAATGCAATTTTTTTATAATTTTGAAAAAGTTTATAGAAGGACGCATCAGGCAAAATTATTTAAAATCTCTTAATTTGTTGTATTTGAAAAAAAAAATACATTTTTGAACACTTAAGCAATATTTGACTGAAAACACCTCAAAACGCATAAGGCCAAAATCTGTTAAAAAAACGGTCCAGATTGCTTAACAATGCAATTTTTTTATAATTTTGAAAAAGTCAATAGAAGGACAAATCAGGCAAAATTATTTAAAATCTCTTAATTTGTTGTATTTGAAAAAAAATACATTTTTGAACACTTAAGCAAGATTTGACTGAAAACACCACAAAAACGCAAATTTGGTGTTTTCCAAGAAAGTCAAATTAGAATCAAGGCCGAAGTTGGTGTGGGAAATGGCTCAAAGCACGTAAAAATACAAATTTGGAGTATGTGACGAAATTCAGTTTGGGATTATGGCCAAAAATAGTAAAAAAAGTAAAAAATGTAAACTTGGAGACATTGGAGAAATTCAGTTTAGAAATAAGGCCAAAATCTGTTAAAAAAACGGTCCAGATTGCTTAAAAATGCAGTTTTTTTATAATTTTGAAAAAAGTCAATAGAAGGACAATTCAGGCAAACTTATTTAAAATCTCTTAATTTGTTGATTTGAAAAAAAAAATACATTTTTGAACACTTGAGCAAGATTTGACTGAAAACACCTCAAAACGCAAATTTGGTGTTTTCCAAGAAAGTCAAATTAGAATCAAGGCCAAAATTGGTGTGGGAAATGGCTCAAAGCACGTAAAAATACAAATTTGGAGTAAGAGGCGAAATTCAGTTTGGGGTTATGGCCAAAAATAGTAAAAAAAGTAAAAAAATGTAAACTTGGATCCATTGGAGAAATTCAGTTTAGAAATAAGGCCAAAATCTGTTAAAAAAACGGTCCAGATTGCTTAAAAATGCAATTTTTTTATAATTTTGAAAAAGTCAATAGAAGGACGCATCAGTCAAAATTATTTAAAATCTCTTAATTTGTTGTATTTGAAAAAATAATACATTTTTGAACACTTAAGCAATATTTGACTGAAAACACCTCAAAACGCAAATTTGGTGTTTTCCAAGAAAGTCAAATTAGAATCAAGGCCAAAATTGGTGTGGGAAATGGCTCAAAGCACGTAAAACTACAAATTTGGAGTAAGAGGCGAAATTCAGTTTGGGATTATGGCCAAAAATAGTAAAAAAAGTAAAAAATGTAAACTTGGAGACATTGGAGAAATTCAGTTTAGAAATAAGGCCAAAATCTGTTAAAAAAACGGTCCAGATTGCTTAAAAATGCAATCTTTTTATAATTTTGAAAAAGTCAATAGAAGGGCAAATCAGGCAAAATTATTTAAAATCTCTTAATTTGTTGTATTTGAAAAAAAAATACATTTTTGAACACTTAAGCAAGATTTGACTGAAAACACCACAAAAACGCAAATTTGGTGTTTTCCAAGAAAGTCAAATTAGAATCAAGGCCGAAATTGGTGTGGGAAATGGCTCAAAGCACGTAAAAATACAAATCTGGAGTAAGTGGCGAAATTTAGTTTGGGATTATGGCCAAAAATAGTAAAAAAAGTAAAAAATGTAAACTTGGAGACATTGGAGAAATTCAGTTTAGACATAAGGCCAAAATCTGTTAAAAAACGGTCCAGATTGCTTAAAAATGCAATTTTTTTATAATTTTGAAAAAGTCAATAGAAGGACAAATCAGGCAAAATTATTTAAAATCTCTTAATTTGTTGTATTTGAAAAAAAAAATACATTTTTGAACACTTAAGCAAGATTTGACTGAAAGCACCTCAAAACGCAAATTTGGTGTTTTCCGAGAAAGTCAAATTAGAATCAAGGCCAAAATTGGTGTGGGAAATGGCTCAAAGCACGTAAAAATACAAATTTGGAGTAAGTGGCGAAATTCAGTTTGGGATTATGGCCAAAAATAGTAAAAAAAAGTAAAAAAATGTAAACTTGGAGACATTGGAAAAAATTCAGTTTAGAAATAAGGCCAAAATTTGTTAAAAAAAACGTCCAGATTGCTTAAAAATGCATTTTTTTATAATTTTGAAAAAGTCAATAGAAGGACAAATCAGGCAAAATTATTTAAAATCTCCTAATTTGTTGTATTTGAAAAAAAATACATTTTTGAACACTTAAGCAAGATTTGACTGAAAGCACCTCAAAACGCAAATTTGGTGTTTTCCGAGAAAGTCAAATTAGAATCAAGGCCAAAATTGGTGTGGGAAATGGCTCAATGCACGTAAAACTACAAATTTGGAGTAAGTGGCGAAATTCAGTTTGGTTTTATGGCCAAAAATAGTAAAAAAATGTAAACTTGGAGACATTGGAGAAATTCAGTTTAGAAATAAGGCCAAAATCTGTTAAAAAAACGGTCCAGATTGCTTAAAAATGCAGTTTTTTTATAATTTTGAAAAAGTCAATAGAAGGACAATTCAGGCAAAATTATTTAAAATCTCTTAATTTGTTGTATTTGAAAAAAAAAATACATTTTTGAACACTTGAGCAAGATTTGACTGAAAACACCTCAAAACGCCAATTTGTTGTTTTCCAAGAAAGTCAAATTAGAATCAAGGCCAAAATTGGTGTGGGAAATGGCTCAAAGCACGTAAAAATACGAATTTGGAGTAAGTGGCGAAATTCAGTTTGGGATTATGGCCAAAAATAGTAAAAAAAGTAAAAAAATGTAAACTTGGAGACATTGGAGAAATTCAGTTTAGAAATAAGGCCAAAATCTGTTAAAAAACGGTCCATATTGCTTAAAAATGCAGTTTTTTTATAATTTTGAAAAAGTCAATAGAAGGACAAATCAGGCAAAATTATTTAAAATCTCCTAATTTGTTGTATTTGAAAAAAAAATACATTTTTGAACACTTAAGCAAGATTTGACTGAAAGCACCTCAAAACGCAAATTTGGTGTTTTCCAAGAAAGTCAAATTAGAATCAAGGCCAAAATTGGTGTGGGAAATGGCTCAAAGCACGTAAAAATACAAATTTGGAGTAAGAGGCGAAATTCAGTTTGGGGTTATGGCCAAAAATAGTAAAAAAAGTAAAACAATGTAAACTTGGATCCATTGGAGAAATTCAGTTTTGAAATAAGGCCAAAATCTGTTAAAAAAACGGTCCAGATTGCTTAAAAATGCAATTTTTTTATAATTTTGAAAAAGTCAATAGAAGGACAAATCAGGCAAAATTATTTAAAATCTCTTAATTGGTTGTATTTGAAAAAAAAATACATTTTTGAACACTTAAGCAAGATTTGACTGAAAACACCTCAAAACGCAAATTTGGTGTTTTCCAAGAAAGTCAAATTAGAATCAAGGCCAAAATTGGTGTGGGAAATGGCTCAAAGCACGTAAAAATACAAATTTGGAGTAAGAGGCGAAATTCAGTTTGGGGTTATGGCCAAAAATAGTAAAAAAAGTAAAAAAATGTAAACTTGGATCCATTGGAGAAATTCAGTTTAGAAATAAGGCCAAAATCTGTTAAAAAAACGGTCCAGATTGCTTAAAAATGCAATTTTTTTATAATTTTGAAAAAGTCAATAGAAGGACGCATCAGTCAAAATTATTTAAAATCTCTTAATTTGTTGTATTTGAAAAAATAATACATTTTTGAACACTTAAGCAATATTTGACTGAAAACACCTCAAAACGCAAATTTGGTGTTTTCCAAGAAAGTCAAATTAGAATCAAGGCCAAAATTGGTGTGGGAAATGGCTCAAAGCACGTAAAACTACAAATTTGGAGTAAGAGGCGAAATTCAGTTTGGGATTATGGCCAAAAATAGTAAAAAAAGTAAAAAATGTAAACTTGGAGACATTGGAGAAATTCAGTTTAGAAATAAGGCCAAAATCTGTTAAAAAAACGGTCCAGATTGCTTAAAAATGCAATCTTTTTATAATTTTGAAAAAGTCAATAGAAGGGCAAATCAGGCAAAATTATTTAAAATCTCTTAATTTGTTGTATTTGAAAAAAAAATACATTTTTGAACACTTAAGCAAGATTTGACTGAAAACACCACAAAAACGCAAATTTGGTGTTTTCCAAGAAAGTCAAATTAGAATCAAGGCCAAAATTGGTGTGGGAAATGGCTCAATGCACGTAAAACTACAAATTTGGAGTAAGTGGCGAAATTCAGTTTGGTTTTATGGCCAAAAATAGTAAAAAAATGTAAACTTGGAGACATTGGAGAAATTCAGTTTAGAAATAAGGCCAAAATCTGTTAAAAAAACGGTCCAGATTGCTTAAAAATGCAGTTTTTTTATAATTTTGAAAAAAGTCAATAGAAGGACAATTCAGGCAAAATTATTTAAAATCTCTTAATTTGTTGTATTTGAAAAAAAAAATACATTTTTGAACACTTGAGCAAGATTTGACTGAAAACACCTCAAAACGCCAATTTGTTGTTTTCCAAGAAAGTCAAATTAGAATCAAGGCCAAAATTGGTGTGGGAAATGGCTCAAAGCACGTAAAAATACGAATTTGGAGTAAGTGGCGAAATTCAGTTTGGGATTATGGCCAAAAATAGTAAAAAAAGTAAAAAAATGTAAACTTGGAGACATTGGAGAAATTCAGTTTAGAAATAAGGCCAAAATCTGTTAAAAAACGGTCCATATTGCTTAAAAATGCAGTTTTTTTATAATTTTGAAAAAGTCAATAGAAGGACAAATCAGGCAAAATTATTTAAAATCTCCTAATTTGTTGTATTTGAAAAAAAAATACATTTTTGAACACTTAAGCAAGATTTGACTGAAAGCACCTCAAAACGCAAATTTGGTGTTTTCCAAGAAAGTCAAATTAGAATCAAGGCCAAAATTGGTGTGGGAAATGGCTCAAAGCACGTAAAAATACAAATTTGGAGTAAGTGGCGAAATTCAGTTAGGGATTATGGCCAAAAATGTTCAGTTTTTAAATTAAAGTGAAAACGAGTTAAAAGATACACATGGAGTCTAGAAACCTAAATTCAAAATTTTGCATTAGGCACCTGGATCGATTGGAGTGAATCCAACTGTTTTGTTCTCTCCTTGATGTCCTCTTTCACCTCCCACCATCGGAAGTTCCGTAAGTGCGATATTTCCGGAGATAGACCCTCTTGGAGGTTGATTTTTTAGCACTTTTAGAATTGCGTTTTTGGGCCATTTTTGAAAAAAAAAACCTGTTTAGAGGTTAATTTCATTTGAACTGAGTTGGTTACGGTCTTAGGGGATGGCAAACGAGCCATTCCGATCAAAAGGAGCAAAAAAAATCCGAATGGTTTTCGAAAATGTCCAAAGGGGAGGGGGTTATTAAGGCTTTTTTCTCAATTCTCAACTTTGACCGCCTGTACCTTGAGAACGACTGGATCGAGTCCAACTGATTTGTCCTCTTCTTGATGTCCTCTTTCACCATAACAAACATTACGGTACTTTTAATATTTTTCTGAGTTGTTTTTTAATCAAACAGAGTTACTGATTCTGAGAAACTTTTTTTCTGATTCTGGGTTTTTTTTTGTACAATATTTTGTCAAAATATTCATTTAGTTATTTTAAGAAACCTAGATCCAGTTTTTACAGATAATTTTTTTTACTAACAAATCACTGCATATTAAGTTTCATGAAAGCATTTGCTTTCTGAGAATTTTTTTTCGCGAAATAGGATAGTGTTTTATAAAGAAAAATTTTTCTCTCGTCTAACTTTTTTAGAAAAACGTAAATTTATCGAGTAATACTTTTTTGAGAAACAACATTTTTTGAGAAAATAGTCGAATTTTTCTGTGATGGCGCGCTTACATGTTTAACAATTTTATTTAATAGTTATCAATTTAATATAATTTGAGAACGTGTTTGCTTTATGAAAAACATTTTTTTGAGAAATTGTGTAGTGCGTATAACTCCTCAAAGCGTATTTCTTTTTTTGCAAAAGCCTATTTTTTGTCGAAAACGTGTTTTTCAAAAACAAAATTACAGTTTTTTCGAACTAACTGTATTGACTAACAATTTTCGAAAAACTACAATTCTTGAGAAGCAGAAAGAATTAATTTGTTCCATTTTCTATTGCACAATGTTTTGCGAAAACAAAATTTTGCGTAGTTCTGTCTTAAGAAATATTTGCGTATGTTTTAAGAAAATGTAGAAAAAAATCTTTTTTTTTTTCAATAGTTTACGGTGAGATTAAAATAACTCACTGCCTATTTTTGAAGATACGTTAAAGCGAAAAAGTTCACTTATCCAGAAAAAAAGCTTTTTAAAAAAGAATTTTGAGAAAATTTGTTGAGAAAGTATACAATTTTTTTGAGAATTTTTTTTTTAACGGCCGATTTTTAAGAAAAGTACGTTTTGGAATTTTTGACAATATTTTTTAATTAAATATTTGTTTTCTGAGAAATTTGTAGAGTTGTAATTGTGCAGGTTATGTGTTTCCATCCCCTCCTTTTGCAGTCTAAGGTCAGCAATGTCCTGTATATTATGGAAGTATGCGGTTTTAACCAACGAAGGAAAAATCGATATGGCGATTTACCAGATTCCTTCGCAAAATCTTCAAACTTAAATACGACATATTTCTGATTTTAGTAGCGTCGCAGACACCAGATGTCGCATAATATGTATTCTGCGACCTTTAGAGGTAGAGAATTTGGGAGCGTTAGTTAAATCGTATGACTAGGTATACGGGGTGTTAATTATAAAATTTCATCTAGTTGGCTGTGATATGTCAAAAGAAAAGGATGGAAAAACAAACGTCCATTTATTTTGATTATGTCATCCTTTTCTGTAAAAATTTCATAGCCTGCTAGATGAAGTTTTATAATGAACACCCCGCATATAGACAAGGGTAACACTTAACAAAGCACATTGTTACTACAATAATACCACAAGGAGCAGTACTAAGCAAAAATTAATAGTCGTTCTTTAAAGAATTTCATTCATCGGTCTGGCAATGATGTCATTTAATCACATATACACTGCGCTAATCTAAATGAGATTGAAGACATCAGCATAAACAACAACGTCTTGAATTCCTTGGGCCATTTGTTTGCGAATATTTGGCTGATTACACTTTTGTTTATGGTAGTTAAGTGAAAAGTGCGAACCGAGAAGTTTATTGGATTTTTGATTTGTTATTAATTGTCGCTGCTTGATAAGTGCTCAACTGCTGCGAAATGGAATTTGAAAGGAAATAAAGTGAAAGATACGACTTGAAAGTTTCCAATTAACCCAAGTTTTCCTCAGGGTTAGTTAAGAAGGGTTACACACTTTCAAAAGTTGTAGTAGTAGTTACAGGTGTTTTCTTTAATAAAAATAAGAAAAACAGGTTTTGTGATAATAAAATATGTGAGAGTTTGATGTAGCTTAAATTTAATGAGAAAACCAATTTGGACCACTAACTAAATGTTGAGAATTAACTCACGAAGTAACTACTTATGATCTAGTGCTTACCATTGTTATAAAAGAACACTTTTTATTTAACCGAATCTATGACCTTGAAGAATAATTTCCATCTAAAATTGTTCACTCCTCCCCTATTGTATACTATTTTTATAAGCAAAATTGATGACTATTATTAATAATGTTCTCGTGGTCGTAAGTTTACTTTGCACAATCTAAACAATTTTGAAGAGAGTAAATATTTGATTTTAACACCGGCATAACCAAATTTGTTCAATTAGAAAGCAAATTGCAAATCAAGCATTACCTACTAAACTAGCAGACTTTTGATTTTTTGTGGTGTTGTGTAATAAGTTTTCAGAATTGATTTTATAAAGATCTCATGTTTTTCAATTCTGGACGTAGATATTTGGTATTTTTTTGGTTCTGACGCTTAGGACTGGTAGTTTGAATTTCGATTTAATTATTTGAACACTGATTAACCTTTTAATCGCCTGAATGTTTTTAATCACCCCCTTTAATCGCAGATTTTTTGAAATTTTGGTCAAAAAACCCGAATGGTTCCGATTCACCTGCCATTAACTAGAGAACCAATCGGAATTGGGCTCCTGTCACTGAACGTCAACTGACAGCTAGGATTTTCCGAAATGTAAACATTAACTTTAAAGGCATGGCCGCCTGAAAAGTTTTGCTTTTAAGCTGATACCTCTGGAACGGTTTGAGCTAGAAGGGTGAAATTTGGTATGTGGCTACTTTATGAGAAGGGCTAGAGGTACTAAAGGGCCGGTATCGAAGGTTCTATATTGGAAACTTTTTAAATTTATTGCCACTTTTTTACTACATTTTACTTATTTGTGCTAAAATTCGCTGAAACCAAATATATCCGACGTTTCGACTTTGTGCTTACTATACGCCATCATCAGAGTATTCCCTTTTTACATTTATTGCTTAATAAATGTGCCACGCTCAAATAATTTTGTATAAATAGCTTTCACGAAGACCATTCGACTGCACTAACTGTTCGATTTTAACGTTTTTAGCTTCCGAGATTTAATTGATTTAGGGCTGGTAGTTTGAGTTTCGATTAATATATTTGATTATCTATGACTTATATATTATTATCACTGTAATATTTGACCGATGATTACGTGATCAAGTTCATGGTCGGGATTCAAAATACCGGCCCTAAGTTTCTGATTGATAATTGTAGAGTGACATTTGCCATTTTATAGCAAAGCCATTTATGACAATAGAACAACAGTGTCTCAACTAAGTGTGAATAGTCTCACATACTACTCAAAACATTAATTACCATTTTGCTTAGTTTAATAACAGTCTTATAGGAAGTGAAAAACTGTTAAAATTGTATAAAAATTACCTAATGTTTTATTTTGATCGAACATTGTGCCAACTAAAATTAAAAACTTGGAAAGACAAATTAAGCAGGTATTTTGTGGTCGTGAATTCTCTATTCATTGGTGTCAATAGCATCGTTATACCATGTTTAGTTTTCGAGTTAAATAGATATAAGTATTAAAATGTCCATAAAAAGCGAAAAATTACGTTTTAGGCGCCATTTTGAAGGGGAAAGAAGATAGTGAAAATTCCAATTTTTATTATTTTTATATATTTTTGCCTCCTCTTTCATATGAGATTATTTTTGATAAAATCTATGACAATAAATTTCGGTCAAAAATTTTGACGATCCACCCTTCGAAATTTTTGAAATTTTTACATTTTCCTGTTTATCCTGGAAACGGTAAGCTTTTTTGATATGCATGTTAATATGATGTATGAAGAGGTCATTGAGGACTATTAGATACATGAATCAGAAAGAAGCTGCCTTTCACGGTTTTCGAGAAAATAAAAAAAAAACTGCAAAATTTGTAGCTTATTTTTGGGCCACCCGTGCTCAGTTACTGTTCTAGGCAGATCTTCGAAAATATGCTCTGCGTGTAGCTCTGTTCTTCTACTTCCTTAGCTCTTCTTATAGATTTTCGGATAACTCATCATCGAAACGAGATATGAGCTGTTAAAGGCCGCAATGCACGATTTTGATCTCAAAATTTACGTTTTTGGGCCGGTTTGAGAGCCCCATATGCTTAACCTAGAAATATCGACTTTTCTCATATAAATCAATAGTAATCGATTTTAATCGTTGCCTCTAGTACTTTCATGATAAATAGGGAATAGATTTACGTTTTAGATAGTATAGAGTGTCCCAAAAAAATGTTGTAACGTGGAATTTTAGGATGTTAGATGTAGTAAAAAAAAGATGACGCACAGATAAATAAAAGCACACCATAAACAAACCAACTCAAGATTTCTGCTGACCAACTTGTTATTGCAGGCTACATGGACTTATTTTAAGGGACTTGTAACTGGAAATATTCATATTCTAGTTTTTTATTGACTTTATACAACCTAAAAGTGGCAAAAACTGACTACCGGAGCTTTTGGTTAGAGTCAAACCATCAATATTGATGCTAAATTGATTGAATCAGAATCTGTAATAAATATTTTGTTTTTTGGAAACATAAAAAATGGTTAATTTTACACCAAAGTAAGAAAATTATTTGATGTTTTGTAGAGTAAACAAAATGCAAACTTGTTTTGTGGTCCAAAATAAGTAAAATTTGACTAAAAACATCTTAAAATGCAAGTTTGGTGCTTTTCAAAAGCGTCAGTTAAGAATTATGGCCAAAAATCAGAAGCTACAAAAAATGCAAATTTGGAGTTTTTGAAAAAGAAATAAATTAAGATGAGAGCGAAAATTGGTTAAAAACGATTCAAAACGTTAAAAAATGCAAGTTTTCATGTTTGTGAAGAAATTCAATTGTAAGGCAAAATCAGGAAAAACTGACTAAATCTTATAGTTAATTGTTTTTGGTCCAAAATAAGTGAAATTTGACTGAAAAGGTCTCAAAATGCAAGTTTGGGGTTCTTCGAAAAAGTCAGTGAAAAATTAGGGCCAAAAATCAAAAACTTACAAAAGATGCAAATTTTGAGTTTTTGAAAAAAAAGGATTGGGGCGAAAAGTGGTTAAAACTGACTCAAATAAACGTCAAAAAATGCAAGTTTTCAGGTTTCTGAAGAAATTCAATTTCAAACATTTTTAGACGAAACATATAGCCGTAAAACATAATAAATTTGAGACTGTTGACTTAGAGTTGAGTAATTTTAAACTTGAATTTCTACCAGTCTCTTAGAGAAAAAATGATTTTTTCTACGATTTCATAATTAGTTGTTTTTGGTCCAAAATAAGTGAAATTTGACTTAAAACGTCTCAATATTCAAGTTTGATGTTTTTCGAAAAAGTCAGGAATTTGGAATTTTTGAAATAAAAAATATACTAAGGTTAGGGCGAAAATTGGTTAAAAACGACTCAAATAAGCGTCTAAAAATGCAAGTTTTTATGTTTTTGGAGAAATTCAATTGTATGACAAAATCAGGAAAAACTGATTAAATATTCTAATTTGTTGTTTTTGATAAAGTTACATTTTTGGTTCAAAATAAGTGAAATTTGACTGAAAACGTCTCAAAATGCAAGTTTGGTGTTTTTCGAAAAAGTCAGTTAAGAATTAGGGCCAGAAATCAGACACCACTTAAAACTACAAAAAATGCAAATTTGGAGTTTTTGAAAAAAAAATAGGTTAAGATTAGGGCGAAAATTGGTTAAAAACGACTCAAATAAGCGTCTAAAAATGCAAGTTTTTATGTTTTTGAAGAAATTCAATTTTATGACAAAATCAGGAAAAACTGATTAAATGTTCTATTTTGTTGTTTTTGGTAAAGTTACATTTTTGGTTCAAAATAAGTTAAATTTGACTGAAAACGTCTCAAAATGCAAGTTTGGTGTTTTTCGAAAAAGTCAGTTAAGAATTAGAGCCAAAAATCATAAACTACTTAAAACTACAAAAATTGCAAATTGATAGTTTTTTGAAAAAAAAAAACAGATTATGATTAGGGCGAAAATTGGTTAAAAACGACTCAAATAAGCGTCTAAAAATGCAAGTTTTTATGTTTTTGAAGAAATTCAATTGTATGACAAATCAGGAAAAACTGATTAAATCTTCTAATTTTTTGTTTTTGATAAAGTTACATTTTTGGTTCAAAATAAGTGAAATTTGACTGAAAACGTCTCAAAATGCAAGTTTGGTGTTTTTCGAAAAAGTCAGTTAAGAATTAGGGCCAGAAATCAGACACCACTTAAAACTACAAAAAATGCAAATTTGGAGTTTTTGAAAAAAAAATAGGTTAAGATTAGGGCGAAAATTGGTTAAAAACGACTCAAATAAGCGTCTAAAAATGCAAGTTTTTATGTTTTTGAAGAAATTCAATTTTATGACAAAATCAGGAAAAACTGATTAAATGTTCTATTTTGTTGTTTTTGGTAAAGTTACATTTTTGGTTCAAAATAAGTTAAATTTGACTGAAAACGTCTCAAAATGCAAGTTTGGTGTTTTTCGAAAAAGTCAGTTAAGAATTAGAGCCAAAAATCATAAACTACTTAAAACTACAAAAAATGCAAATTGATAGTTTTTTGAAAAAAAAAAACAGATTATGATTAGGGCGAAAATTGGTTAAAAACGACTCAAATAAGCGTCTAAAAATGCAAGTTTTTATGTTTTTGATGAAATTCAATTGTATCACAAAATCACGAAAAACTGATTAAATCTTCCAATTTTTTGTTTTTGATAAAGTTACATTTTTGGTTCAAAATAAGTAACTTTGACTGAAAACGTCTCAAAATGCAAGTTTGGAGTTTTGCGAAGAAGTCAGTTAAGAATTAGGGCCAAAAATGAGAAAATACTTAAAACTACAAATAATGCAACATTGAAGTTTTTGAAAAAAAAAACAGATTAAGATTAGGGCTAAATTTGGTTAAAAACGACTCAAATAAGCGTCTAAAAATGCAAGTTTTTATGTTTTTGAAGAAATTCAATTGTATGACAAAATCAGGAAAAACTGATTAAATCTTCCAATTTTTTGTTTTTGATAAAGTTACATTTTTGGTTCAAAATAAGTGAACTTTGACTGGAAACGTCTCAAAATGCAAGTTTGGTGTTTTTTGAAAAAGTTAGTTAAGAATTAGGGCCAAAAATCAGACACTACTTAAAACTACAAAAAAGGCAAAATTTGGAGTTTTTGAAAAAAAAATAGTTTAAGATTAGGGCGAAAATTGGTTAAAAACGACTCAAAGCGTCCAAAAATACAAGATTATATATATATAGTAAAGTTACATTTTTTGTCCAAAATAAGTGAAATTTGACTGAAAAGGCTTCAAAATGCAAGTTTGGGGTTCTTCGAAAAAGTCAGTGAAAAATTAGGGCCAAAAATCAAAAACTACTTAAAACTACAAAAGATGCAAATTTGGAGTTTTTGAAAAAAAAAAAGGTTGGGGCGAAAAGTGGTTAAAAATGACTCAAATAAACGTCAAAAAATGCAAGTTTTCAGGTTTCTGAAGAAATTCAATTTCAAAAATTTTAGACGAAACATATAGCCGTAAAACATAATAAATTTGAGACTGTTGACTTAGAGTTGAGTAATTTTAAACTTGAATTTCTACCAGTCTCTTAGAGAAAAAATGATTTTGTTCTACGATTTTATAATTAGTTGTTTTTTTGGTCCAAAATAAGTGAAATTTGACTTAAAACGTCTCAATATTCAAGTTTGATGTTTTTCGAAAAAGTCAGGAATTTGGAATTTTTGAAATAAAAAATATACTAAGGTTAGGGCGAAAATTGGTTAAAAACGACTCAAATAAGCGTCTAAAAATGCAAGTTTTTATGTTTTTGGAGAAATTCAATTGTATGACAAAATCAGGAAAAACTGATTAAATATTCTAATTTGTTGTTTTGATAAAGTTACATTTTTGGTTCAAAATAAGTGAAATTTGACTGAAAACGTCTCAAAATGCAAGTTTGGTGTTTTTCGAAAAAGTCAGTTAAGAATTAGGGCCAGAAATCAGACACCACTTAAAACTACAAAAAATGCAAATTTGGAGTTTTTGAAAAAAAAATAGGTTAAGATTAGGGCGAAAATTGGTTAAAAACGACTCAAATAAGCGTCTAAAAATGCAAGTTTTTATGTTTTTGAAGAAATTCAATTTTATGACAAAATCAGGAAAAACTGATTAAATGTTCTATTTTGTTGTTTTTGGTAAAGTTACATTTTTGGTTCAAAATAAGTTAAATTTGACTGAAAACGTCTCAAAATGCAAGTTTGGTGTTTTTCGAAAAAGTCAGTTAAGAATTAGAGCCAAAAATCATAAACTACTTAAAACTACAAAAATTGCAAATTGATAGTTTTTTGAAAAAAAAAACAGATTATGATTAGGGCGAAAATTGGTTAAAAACGACTCAAATAAGCGTCTAAAAATGCAAGTTTTTATGTTTTTGAAGAAATTCAATTGTATGACAAATCAGGAAAAACTGATTAAATCTTCTAATTTTTTGTTTTTGATAAAGTTACATTTTTGGTTCAAAATAAGTGAAATTTGACTGAAAACGTCTCAAAATGCAAGTTTGGTGTTTTTCGAAAAAGTCAGTTAAGAATTAGGGCCAGAAATCAGACACCACTTAAAACTACAAAAAATGCAAATTTGGAGTTTTTGAAAAAAAAATAGGTTAAGATTAGGGCGAAAATTGGTTAAAAACGACTCAAATAAGCGTCTAAAAATGCAAGTTTTTATGTTTTTGAAGAAATTCAATTTTATGACAAAATCAGGAAAAACTGATTAAATGTTCTATTTTGTTGTTTTTGGTAAAGTTACATTTTTGGTTCAAAATAAGTTAAATTTGACTGAAAACGTCTCAAAATGCAAGTTTGGTGTTTTTCGAAAAAGTCAGTTAAGAATTAGAGCCAAAAATCATAAACTACTTAAAACTACAAAAAATGCAAATTGATAGTTTTTTGAAAAAAAAAAACAGATTATGATTAGGGCGAAAATTGGTTAAAAACGACTCAAATAAGCGTCTAAAAATGCAAGTTTTTATGTTTTTGATGAAATTCAATTGTATCACAAAATCACGAAAAACTGATTAAATCTTCCAATTTTTTGTTTTTGATAAAGTTACATTTTTGGTTCAAAATAAGTAACTTTGACTGAAAACGTCTCAAAATGCAAGTTTGGAGTTTTGCGAAGAAGTCAGTTAAGAATTAGGGCCAAAAATGAGAAAATACTTAAAACTACAAATAATGCAACATTGAAGTTTTTGAAAAAAAAAACAGATTAAGATTAGGGCTAAATTTGGTTAAAAACGACTCAAATAAGCGTCTAAAAATGCAAGTTTTTATGTTTTTGAAGAAATTCAATTGTATGACAAAATCAGGAAAAACTGATTAAATCTTCCAATTTTTTGTTTTTGATAAAGTTACATTTTTGGTTCAAAATAAGTGAACTTTGACTGGAAACGTCTCAAAATGCAAGTTTGGTGTTTTTTGAAAAAGTTAGTTAAGAATTAGGGCCAAAAATCAGACACTACTTAAAACTACAAAAAAGGCAAAATTTGGAGTTTTTGAAAAAAAAATAGTTTAAGATTAGGGCGAAAATTGGTTAAAAACGACTCAAAGCGTCCAAAAATACAAGATTATATATATATAGTAAAGTTACATTTTTTGTCGAAAATAAGTGAAATTTGACTGAAAATGACTGAAGTAAATTTTGCGTTTTTCGAAAAGCTTACGTTATTGGGGCCAAGATCGGATGACTTAAAGGTTTTAAAAATGCAATTTTGGAAAAATTCAGGTTAGAATTAGTGCCAAAATTAGTTAAAAATGATCCACATGGTTGCCACATTCTTCTGTCTTTTTTGTAATATACTTTTACGTAATTTTCCAGAAAATTTCCGGAAATTTTACCGGTAAAATAGGGAACACTTGGAATTAAAAAATTTGTAGAATTTTTCATTGTGTTAACTGTTTCCTTTAGGAATAACGATACCAAAAAACCGGATACCTACATATAGTAAAATGAAATGTATGGAATTTCAATATTCGGCTAAAAACATTTTTAGTTTAGGAAATACTTATTTTGTTTGTAAATTGTGGCTCCCCAAAGCTAGAATTGTTAATATAATCATAATTATATTAAAAAATCCCGGAAAACTTTGACGGTTTGTTAAAAAAAAAGGCATTTAATTGCGGATTGACAATAATGATATCGACTTGTGACAAATGCAGAAAATTTCCATTCCAAGGAAGGAAATTTTTCCAGAAAATTACCGATTTCGGATAATTTCCGTTTGGAAAATTTCTTCTTTACATGACTGGTTGAAATTTGAAATGTCAAGAATGAAAAAAAATATATATCACTGTAAACGTCCAGTTTTTTAAATTTTAAATAAATTGGGTTTTTCTAATGTAGTTACACTTACAAAGTGCTACAAGTGAAACTTGGCATTTAAAAATACGTTTGCCTATTAAGAGGAGCAACAACTAAAAATGTAATTAGAAGATTATAGCAGTTTTAGTTTATTATATACCTATTAAAATAGCGGCAACAAAGCATCATCCCGCGCAGCGGCAACATTGGGTTGTAATTTAATTTTTAGCCATCCTCCTACTGTTAGGTTAGGTCAGCTTAACAATCAACGAGCTAGTATATTACATATTGAGACCCTCTCCTGTTTTCCAGTATTGGTCCCTCTTTTTAGCAGTGGAAATCTTAAAAATGGCGGCCGAAAGAGACGTCTCAGTGACGTCTTATTACATCAGATTATTGCAAAACAATTGCCACTGTCGTTATTTTTATTACTTCTCTTTACATCTCCTAAATAGAGTACTAGGCCCTTAATTGATCTAGCTCCAAGGTTTTCTAGTTCTTCGAGTTGTCAATTTATTTAACGTTTAGGTTACCAATGTTGAAAAATTTCCTTCCTATTTTTTCTCGTTTTTTGATGAGAAGTGTTACTTTTTTAAAAAAATTTCTTATTATCTCTAATTGTTTTTTATTTACCTTTTTAGCTAAGTGGTTGTCTTCTAAATCAACATAAAAAGTGAAAATAAATTCCAAAGTGTCAAATTTTTATTTTATTACCTAGTGTCAATATGTCAAATTGTTTCATTGGAATTGGTAGCAGATCGGCTTAATTTTCGAACATCTTTAACGTGCAATAAATTCTCTTTTAGCATCCTTCAAATGACCTACCTCGTATCGATAAAACTGAATCTCCGAAAGTGAAATCTACTCAATGACAATTTAAAAACAAACAAATGCCGCGTTCCGACATACGAGACGCGTAGCGTAGATACACGTAATTCGTGAGAAAAAACCGCGTCGCAGTCCTCGTCTCCGACCTACAAATCACCGGCACCGACTGACTCGTACGAAACCAGACCATACTGTTTACAAGATTTACTTACATCGACTTTATAAATAATACCACCTCCCTAAAATGCATTTTCAGTGTTTTTAATATGCGAATTTTGCGAACATCCGTCATGTTTAAATGCCGCTTGGGCCGGATTAAAGAGGGATTTCCACGCCGAGCCGTCCTAAGCCATCAATCGTACGTAATCTGTGCATTGTGCCCTCTATAGCACTTCTACGAAGAAGTGGATGGTGTTTCATTCATTACGTCATGTATAGCATATGTGTGATGTCATGACTTGACGCATCATTTAATCGAGAATGGTATGTGCGGTAGCGTTGTTATCTTGACAGCAAATCTACATATGCCACAGTATTTATCGTAATCTGGAAATGTTATTGAAGCTAATTAAATAACGTATTTACGATTTTTACAAAACCCATCTTACAGTGAGTATAAGCCATTCGCTTATTAAAGACATCGCGTAGGCGTTGGAAATCTGACTATAACATTTTTATCGCGTTTTCTCAACATGTGTTTAGTTGCCCCTCAAAGCAGTAAGGCTGACCTTGTGAAAGTCACATGCTCTGGAATAGTCACATATTGATATTCACTTGTTTCTATGTATCCTATAGGGTTAGTGATTATATTTTAACCATCCACTCATGGATTTTCCGTTAAAGTTGAAAAAAAAATGAAAACGAAAAGTGAGAACGAATGAGTCTTATTAGTGGTTTTGTAGTGCGGGTACTTTTGAAGTGTTCAGCTAAAATCAGTGCAAATCGACGTAAAAAGCCTTAAAACGTCTTAAAATGCGTCTAAATTGCGGTGTTTTTTTAGTGTAATTTTAAGTGTTTAGCTAAAATCAGTGGAAATCGACTTAAAACGCTTTAAAACGTCTTAAAATGCGTCTTTGAGTTTTATTAGTGTAATTTTAAGTGTTTAGCTAAAATCAGTGGAAGTCGACGTAAAACGTCTTAAAATGCGTCTTTGAGTCGTATTAGTGTAACTTTAAGTGTTTTGCTAAGATCAGCGGAAATCGACGTGAAACGCTTTAAAACGTCTTAAAATGCATTTTGAGTCTTATTAGTTTTTTTTTAGTGTAATTAAAGTGTTCAGCTAAAATTAGTGAAAATCGAAGTAAACCGCTTTAAAGCGTCTTAGAATGCTTTTTTGAGTCTGATTAGTAATTTTTTTTAATGTTATTTTAAGTGTTCAGATGAAATTAGTGAATATCGACGTAAAACCGCTTAAAATTTCTTAAAATGCGTCTTATTTGAGTCTTATTAGTGTTTTTTTATTGTAATTTTAAGTGTTCAAATAAAATCAGTAGAAATCGACGTAAAATGCCTTAAAACGTCTTAAATTGCGTCCTTTTGTCTTATTAGTGCACTTTTAAGTGTTCAGCTAAAATCTGTGGAAATCGATCCAAATAGCCTTAAAACGTCTTAAAGTGCGTCTTTGAGTCTTATTAATGTTTTTTTAGTGTACTTTTAAGTGTTCGGCTAAAATCAGTGAAGATCGACGTAAAACGCCTTAAAATGCGTCTTTGAGTCTTATTAGTGTTTTTTTAGTGTAATTTTAAGTGTTTAGCTGAAATCAGTGAAAATCAACCTAAAACGCCTTAAAACGTCTTAAAATGCGTCTTTGATTCTTATTAGTGTTTTTGTAGTGTAATTTTAAGTGCGCAGCTAAAATCAGTGGAAATCGACGTAAAACACCTTACATTGTCTTAAAATGCGTCTTTGAGCCTTATTAGTGTTTTTTAGTGTAATTTTAATTGTTCAGCTAAAATCAGTGGAAATTTACGTAAAACACCTTAAAGTGTCTTAAAATGCGTCTTTGAGCCTTATTAGTGTTTTTTAGTGTAATTTTAAGTGTTCAGCTAAAATCAGTGGAAATTTACGTAAAACGTCTTAAAGAGCTTTTTTTTGAGTGTAATTTTAAATGTTCAGCTGAAGTAGAAATCGACCTAAAACGTCTTAAAATGCGACTTCGAGTCTTATTAGTGTTCAGCTAAAATCAGTGGAGATCGACGTAAAACACTTCAAAATATCTTAAAATGCGTCTTTGGGTCTTATTAGTGTTTCTTTTTAGTGTAATTTTAACTGTTCAGGTGAAATCAGTGGAAATCGACGTAAAATGCCTTGAAACATCTTAAAATGCGTCTTTAAGCCTTATTAGTGTTGTTTTAGTGTAATTTTAAGTGTTCAGCTAAAATCAGTGGAAATCGACGTAAAACACCTTAAAATGTCTAAAAACGCGTCTTTGGGTCTTATTAGTGTTTCTTTTCAGTGCAATTTTAATTGTTTAGCTGAAATCAGTGGAAATCCACGTGTAACGCCTTGAAACGTCTTAAAATGCGTCTTTGAACTTATTAGTGTTTTTTTTGGTGTAATTTTAAGTGTTTTTCTGAAATCAGTGGAAATCGACGAAAAACGTCTTAAAATGGATCTTCGAGTCTTATTAGTGTAATTTTAAGTGCGCAGCTAAAATCAGTAGAAATCTGACTATAAAATTTTTATCGCGTTTTCTCAACATGTGTTTGGTTGCCCCTCAAAGCAGTAAGGCTGACCTTGTGAAAGTCACATGCTCTGGAATAGTCACATATTGATATTCACTTGTTTCTATGTATCCTATAGGGTTAGTGATTATATTTTAACCATCCACTCATAGATTTTCCGTTAAAGTTGAAAAAAAAAAAATGAAAACGAAAAGTGATAACGAATGAGTCTTATTAGTGGTTTTGTAGTGCGGGTACTTTTGAAATGTTCAGCTAAAATCA
>OX638305.1:3504301-3768765 GCA_951812265.1 Taphrorychus bicolor | reverse complement strand
TGTCGTATTTGAGTCCTGTTAGTGGTTTTTAAGTATAATTTTAAGTTTTCAGCTAAAATCAGTGGACATCGACATAAAACGTCTTAAAATGCGTCTTATTTGAGTCTTATTGGTGGCTTTTTAAGTGTAATTTTAAGTTTTCAGCTAAAAGCAGGTGAAATCGACGGAAAACTTATGCGTCTTATTGGAGTCTTATTAGTGGTTTTTTAGTCTAATTTTAGGTTTTCAGCTAAGATCTGTGAAAATCGACATACAACACGTTAAAACGTCTTAAAATGCATCTTATTTGAGTCCTGTTAGTTGTTTTTAGTGTAGTTTTAATTTCTCAGCTAAAATCAGTGAAAATCGACGTAAAACACCTTAAAATGCGTCTTATTTGAGTCCTATTTTTGTTTTTTAGTGTAATTTTATGTTTTTAGCTAAAATCAATAGAAATTAACGTAAAACACCTTAAAATGCGTCTTATTTGAGTCCTATTTTTGGTTTTTAAGTATGATTTTAAGTTTTTAGCTAAAATCAGTTGAAATCGACGTGAAACGCCTTAAAATGCATCTTTAAGTCTTATTGGTGTTTTTTATTTGTAATTTATGTTTTTAGCTAATATCAGTTGAAATCGACGTAAAACGCCTTAAAACGTCTTAAAATGCGTCTTATTTGAGTCTTATTAGTGTTTTTTATCATCTTTTGTGGGATATTTAAAAGAGTTGTGAGTTTATTAGGAAGAAAAGTGCGAAGGTTTTTTGATACTTAGCCACTAAATTGTGCGAAAATAATTACTAAATAATTACTATGCAAAGTAATACTAACTGACCTTTTACCAGTCCTCCAAACGCAAATTTGCTAAAACCGCAGATTTACTACGTGAGGAGGACCTGAAATATTAATCCCATTTACGGACCCAAGTACAAGGGCAAACATAATTTGACTACCGCACGTAGTAAACAGGGGGTCGTCTGGGTCGTCAGTAAGCCTTTTGTTGATTCTGCGAAGCAAATAATTTGATATTTGCGGGTATCAAATGCTATCTTGAAATTAACTTATAATTTGATCTGTTTGATAACCTTTTGCTAGCAAAATTGATTAAAGGCGACTTTTACAACTATCAGTTGTAAAAGTCGCCACTAATATGCAATTTACATCATATCCGGTGTTTTAACTTCAAACTGAAGTTTTACTGATATTTATAAAAGTTACTCTAAGGGATTTGTTGAACACTCAAATTTACTGATCAAAAATAGAATTCCCGAAAAAAGAGGTGATTTTAAAACTCTGTGCGCATTGATATTTTCAGACCCAAAAACCGGATTTGAACTGCAAATATAACACAAAACAAGAGCTAATTTTTAACGGAGCGGATACCATAAAGATGCAAGTGATATGAGAGTTTTTCAATAGTTTTCCGTTTATTTATTATCCGTGGGAGTAGACGCATTTGATATGGGTCACGTACGCAGCCTTGAAGCCAGTGTTTTAGAAAAGCAAAAATGTTTAAACTACCTAAAATAAACTACTCCGTGAGGCTGGATTATCGAAAATACTGTTCTCCAAGGATAAATGTTAAAAAAGAGAAATAAACCATAGTGAAAGTTGAAGGTTTTTGCATTGTTGATGCAATTTGTGGGAAATACCTAACTGTAACGGTAATAACACTCGCTTTTCTACTACAATGTGTATAAAGTTGGAAGTTCAATAGGAGAACGATATAGACAGGTATTTTGGTATCCATTCATGTACCACCAAAAAAAATAACAATATTTCGGTTAGAATTAAACGACTTTCTCTTTCCCCTTTGTCACGATACAAGACGATAAAAATTCCGATCTAATCCCGCTTTCTTTCTGTTCCAGATTACGGCGCCCCGATTCCCCGTAGTCCTGAAAATCGGTCACGCACACAGCGGTTTAGGCAAAGTCAAAGTGGACAACATTAACGACTTCCAGGTAATATCCAAGACCCGGCAACTTTACCAAAAAGGGTTATGCATTTCATAAAACCCAAGTTTCCGCTTATATTAGCGGCAGATTAATGATTTCGTTCGTCCTCAGTATACCTCAGGGCCTTAATAATTTATCTCTTATTATAGGACATGGCCAGCGTCGTCGCAGTGGCAAACACCTACTGCACCGTGGAACCTTACATCGATTCGAAGTACGACATTCATGTGCAGAAAATTGGGCACAATTACAAGGCTTTTATGCGAAAATCCATTTCGGGTTTGTACTGTAGCGAATACAGGGGTATGTGGCCTCAATGACTTGCTCTTAGGTTGCTGGAAAACGAATACCGGCTCAGCAATGCTCGAACAGATCTCCATGCCCGAGAGGTACAGAACCTGGATAGACGAGGTCGCCGACTTGTTCGGTGGCCTGGATATTTGTGCCCTGGAGGTCGTCGTCGGGAAAGATGGCAAGGAATTCATTATCGAGGTAAAATTCGTATTTTAAATTTCCTAAAAATGAGTCGGTAATGTTTTACTTACTGTAGATGGACAAAGAGGTTCTATATGGGGAATAGGTTTTGAATGAGAAAATCAATAATTTTTTCCTTCAACATATCGTTTTCCTTTGCTTAAGGGCGGTAGACGATGACTTCCATTGACTTTATTGAGTTTTTTACAATACGTTTCGAGCAGTGAAATCTTTGCTCGTTTTCAAGTGAAAGTGAGCGTTAAGCTCGATGCTACTTGCTTATGTACCAACACAGCTAACCGCGCCCACCTTTATTTGACGCGCGACGGTGGCGACGATCCGGCCAATAGGAACGGTGGGCGTGGCTTGCTGTGTTAGTACATAAGCAAATAACCGCAACCTTAATGCTCAGTATCACTTGAAAACGAGCAGAGATTCCACTGCTCGAAACGTCGTGTAAAAAAACTCAATAAAGAAAATTGAAGTCCAAGATGTTTCGCTTACTTTCAGTTTTCCTTAAACAAAAATAAATATGAAACAAGTCAATTCTAGTTTCAAATGGAATATATTTTCAGCCGAATTGTTGTTATCAGACTACATAATTAATTGGCTTTGGTGAACTTTTTCACCCATCCATTTTCTTTATTTTTAAACTGTTTCTGGGGATATACAGAATGGTTTAAAATAAAAAAATCTTGGATGAACAACTTTTAAAAGAAAAAATTATCTTCACAATCACGAACATTCACTTTCAATGCAATGCGAAAACTCTTAAACTATGACAGCAGGGACAAATTATCTGTGCAATAAAATTATGAAGGCTTTCAAGGCCGGTCAAAATACAATCTAAAGCGTTATCCAGGCTTTCAAGCCGTGGTCCCATGGAATTTCTTCCTGGCGTTTCGTCTACAGCTGCGGCAGACATTATGAAAAACAGGTGAGAGTGTTAAACTCTAAAAAAAAATACAAACGTAATTTTCTCCTTCCTGTTGGAATTGTTGCCGTGTTTAAGGATCTCAATGGCTTCTTACGTTAGTCTCGAATAGAAATGCAGCGATTGATCGCGTAGAGAAAGGAGGAAATTTCGATTCTAAATGCTGACTGAAAGCGAATTCTACGACATACTTTAAATGCGCCGAAACCCCGCGCCACCACTATGCCCACCCCAGTCCCTCAACTACAGCACGACGACGGAGAAATAAATACCACACAGACGAATCAGTCAACGTCAGATAGCCCAGGAGATCCCTTCGCCCATGGCCTTATCGCCTTTGATAATGCCTGTCGCAGCTGTAGAAGAAACGTCAGGAAGAAATTCCATTGAACCCGAAAACACTTTATATTGAATCCTGTCTATTGTATACATTTGGGCATTTGTATACAATAAATTCGTACGAACCCTGAGTTTAAATAGTGTTGTATTCTGCAAGTAAAATGATGACCATTGGCGTAAACGTTTTTTATCCGAAAATTGACAGTGATACCCTTTATATTTTCGGACAGAGCACGTTTGCGCCAATGGTCACTAGTTTAATGAATAACCGTGTATATTATAAGACTGTGAAGGCTTTCACGGCTGGTCAAAATACAACTTAAAGGGTTTTCCGGTCTTTGGAGCCTTGGTCGTCCACAGCTGCGGCAGACATTATCAAATACGATGAAGGAATGGGCGAAGTGATGTCCCGTGCTTCCCGACATTGACTGATTCAACTGTAGTGAGCTCCGTGTTACTTATTACCCCGCCGCGCCTTCGCGCTGCAGTTGAGGGACTGGGGTGGGGGTAGTGGTGGTGCGGGGTTTTGGCGCACTTGAAGTACGACGTAGAGTTTGCTTCCAGTCTGCATTTAGAAACGTAATTTCTTCCTTCCTGTTGATATTTTGTTTAAAGATCTCAATGGCCTCTCTCGTTAGTCGGGATCAATCCCAGCGTTTCTATCCGAGACTAACAGGAGGGGCCATTGAAATCTTTAAACACGGCAACAAATGCAACAGGAAGGAGGAATTTTCGTTTCTAAATGCAGGCAGAAAGCAAATTCTACGACATATTTTAAGTGCGCCAAAACCCCGCGCCACAACTACCCCCACCACAGTCCCTACACTGCAGCGCGACGGCGGGTGAATTAATACCACAAAGCTCACCACAGACGAATCAGTCAACGACAGAAAGCACGGGAGATTACTTCGCCCATTGCCTCATCGCCTTTGATAATGTCTGTCGCAGCTGTAGAAGAAGTCTCATTTGTTTGTCTTTTTTCATGCATTTGTCTTGTTTTGTAGTTATTTAAACCTAAACTTTCCCACTGTTTTCAAAAAAAGTTTCAACTTTTTCACAGTGTTGTCAAATATAGTTCTTTTCCAGGATAATCAAGATAATATCAAAATCATATTTTCAGCGACAAGAATCTGTTTTATGGTTTTATTTGTTAACCTTTGAACTTGCATCGATCCCGTTTGATAGTTACCTAAACCTAAACTCTTTCCACTGTTTCTGAAAAAGGTTTCAGAGCATTTCACGTCCTTTACAGTGTTGTCAAGTTTAGCTTCTTCTCCAGGATATTCAAGGAAATATGAAAATCACTTTTTTAACGACCGCAATCGTTTTTCTAGTTTTATTTGTCTGCATTTGCACCTTCATTGGTCTCGTTTTGGAGTTACCTAAGCCTAAACCTCTCCATGTTTCCAAAAAAAGTTTGAGAGCATTTTTCGTCTTTTACAGTGTTGTAAAATTTACCTTCCTTTGCAGGAAATTAAGAAGGACCAAAATTACATTTTTAATAACAGAAATCGATTTTTGGTCTCATTTGTTTAATTTTACTCCTGCATTTGCCTCGTTTCGCAGTTGCCTACTTAAACCTGTACTTTCTCACTCTGGGTTTCTCACGCCCTTCACAGTGTTGCCAGGTTTCTTTTCCACGATATTTTTTTTTCAGAAAACAATCGGTTTTCGGAAAAATTGAATCCTGTATATTGTATACCCTGCCCCCGTCAATGAATTCGTACGAATCCCGAGTTTAAATGGATAATGCAACGGATTTTAATAAGCGAGGGAAAAAGGGCCTGTTGTTGTTGACCTTTTGACGTCCAAGCTTGAAATAAAATTATTTCGGGCGCTACCCTTTAAGGGTTTTACGTGGTAGAGGGTCCACAGGAATGCCCATCGGGGAGCTTTTAAACAGTGGAGAAGGATGTCCAGGCGTTCCAACTCTATTTTCAAGATGCAGTGTCAACAAGGTTATAAAAGTATATCAGTTTAGGGACTTTAGGGCTTTTATGAATTAATTGGGTAAGTTGACGGTGAAATGTTTATGTGTGGGGCCCAACAAACGCTTTAACCCGTGCGTCCTGTATTAGTGGGGCCCAACAAACGCTAATCGGCGCCAACAAATGGTGACCATTGGCGCAAATAATCTTCATCCGAAAGTTGATAATATTTTCGGATAAGGCACGTTTGCGCCAATGGTTACTATTTTAATTCATCCTCCTGTATATTGCATGCATGCTCAAAGTGCTCAGTTTCAATGAATTCGTATGAACCATGTTAGTCATTGTCGGCAAAGAAAAAAATCCGAAAAGGGGAACTTCTGCAAGTACAATGATGACCATTGGCGTAAACGTTTTTAATCCGAAAGTTGACAGTGTCACCCTTTGTATTTTCGGACAGTGCACGTTTGCGCCAATGGTCACTAGTTTAATGAATAACCGTGTATATTATAGGACTGTGAAGGCTTTCACGGCCGGTCAAAATACAATCTAAAGTGTTTTCTGGGCTTTGAAGCCATAGTTCAATGGAACTTCTTCCTGACGTTTTGTTTACAGCTGCGGCAGATATTATCAGAGGCGATGAAGCAATGGGCGAAGTGATCTCCCGTGCTTCCCGACGTTGACTGAATCGACTGTGGTGAGCTTCATGGTATTTATTCCGCCGCCGCGCCGTCGCGCTGTAGTGGAGGGACGGGTGTGGTGGTGCGGAATTTCTGCGTTGAAGTATGTCATAGAATTCGCTTCCAGTTTGAATTTAGAAACGAAATTTCCTCCTTTCTGTTGAAATTGTTGCCGTGTTTAAGGCCTCTTCCGTTAGTCTCGCATAGAAATGCTGCGATTGATCGCAGACAGCAAGGAGGAAGTTTCGTTTCTAAATGCAGACTGGATGCGAATTCTACGACATACTTTAATTGCGCCGAAACCCCGCGCCACCACTATCCCCACCCCAGTCCTTCAACTAAACAACGACGACGGAGAAATAAATACCACACAGACGAATCAGTCAACGTCAGAAAGCCCAGGAGATCCCTTCGCACATGGACTTATCGCCTTTGATAATGTCTGTCGCAGCTGTAGAAGAAGTCTCTTTGTTTAACTTTTTTCATGCATTTGTCTTGCTTTGTAGTTATTTAAACCTAAGCTTTCCCACTGTTTCCAAAAAAAGTTTCAACTCCTTCACAGTGTTGTCAAATATAGTTCTTTTCCAGGATACTCAAGATAATATCAAAATCATATTTTCAACGACAAGAATCTGTTTTATGGTTTTATTTGTTAACCTTTGAACTTGCATCGATCCCGTTTGATAGTTACCTAAACCTAAACTCTTTCCACCGTTTCTGAAAAAGGTTTCAGAGCATTTCACGTCCTTTACAGTGTTGTCAAGTTTAGCTTCTTCTCCAGGATATTCAAGGAAATATGAAAATCACTTTTTTAACGACCGCAATCGTTTTTCTAGTTTTATTTGTCTGCATTTGCACCTTCATTGGTCTCGTTTTGGAGTTACCTAAGCCTAAACCTCTCCATGTTTCCAAAAAAAGTTTGAGAGCATTTTTCGTCTTTTACAGTGTTGTAAAATTTACCTTCCTTTGCAGGAAATTAAGAAGAACCAAAATTACATTTTTAATAACAGAAATCGATTTTTGGTCTCATTTGTTTAATTTTACTCGTGCATTTGCCTCGTTTCCCAGTTGCCTACTTAAACCTGTACTTTCTCACTCTGGGTTTCTCACACCCTTCACAGTGTTGCCAGGTTTCTTTTCCACGATATTTTTTTTTCAGAAAACAATCGGTTTTCGGGAAAATTGAATCCTGTATATTGTATACTCCATCTGGATTACCCGTCAATGAATTCGTACGAACCCCGAGTTTAAATGGATAGTGCAACGGATTTTAATAAGCGAGGGAAAAAGGGCCTGTTGGTGTTGACCCTTTGACGTCCAAGCCTGAAATAAAATTATTTCGGGCGCCACCCTTTAAGGGTTTTACGTGGTAGAGGGTCCACAGGAATGCCCATCGGGGAGCTTTTAAACAGTGGAGAAGAATTTCCAGGCGTTCCAACTCTATTTTCAAGATTCATCGTCAACAAGGTTATAAAAGTATATCAGTTTAGGGACTTTAGGGCTTTTATGAATTAATTGGGTAAGTTGACGGTGAAATGTTTATGTGTGGGGCCCAACAAACGCTTTAACCCGTGCGTCCTGTATTAGTGGGGCCCAACAAACGCTAATCTGCGACAACAATGGTGACCATTGGCGCAAACAATCTTCATCCGAAAGTTGATAATACTTTCAGATAAGGCACGTTTGCGCCAATGGTTACTATTTTAATTCATCCTCCTGTATATTATATGCATGTTCAAGGCGCCCCAGTTTCAATGAATTCGTATGAACCATATTAGTCATTGTCAGCAATGAAAAATCCGAAAAGTGGAAATTCTGCAAGTAAAATGATGACCATTGGCGTAAACGTTTTTAATCCGAAAGTTGACAGTGTCACCCTTTGTATTTTCGGACAGAGCACGTTTGCGCCAATGGTCACTAGTTTAATGAATAACCGTGTATATTATAGGACTGTGAAGGCTTTCACGGCCGGTCAAAATACAATCTAAAGTGTTTTCTGGGCTTTGAAGCCATAGTTCAATGGAACTTCTTCCTGACGTTTTGTCTACAGCTGCGGCAGATATTATCAGAGGCGATGAAGCAATGGGCGAAGTGATCTCCCGTGCTTCCCGACGTTGACTGATTCGACTGTAGAGAGCTTCATGGTATTTATTCCGCCGCAGCGCCGTCGCGCTGTAGTGGAGGGACGGGTGTGGTGGTGCGGAATTTCTGCGTTGAAGTATGTCGTAGAATTCGCTTCCAGTCTGAATTTAGAAACGAGACTTAGAAACGAAATTTCCTCCTTCCTTCCTTCCTCCGACAGGAAGGAGGAAGTTTCGTTTCTAAATTCAGACTGGAAGCGAATTCTACGACATACTTCAACGCAGGAATGCAGCACCACCACTTTCCCCACCCCAGCCCCTCCACTGCAGCGCGACGACGGAGGAATAAATACCACACAGACGAATCAGTCAACGTCAGAAAGCCCAGGAGATCCCTTCGCCCATATCGTCTTTGATAATGTCTATCGCAGCTGTAGAAGAAGTCTCATTTGTTTATCTTTTTTCATGCATTTGTCTTGCTTTGTAGTTATTTAAACCTAAACTTTCCCACTGTTTCCAAAAAAAGTTTCAACTCCTTCACAGTGTTGTCAAATATAGTTCTTTTCCAGGATACTCAAGATAATATCAAAATCATATTTTCAACGACAAGAATCTGTTTTATGGTTTTATTTGTTAACCTTTGAACTTGCATTGATCCCGTTTTGTAGTTGCCTAAACCTAAAATTTTTTCACTGTTTCTGAAAAAGGTTTCAGAGCATTTCACGTCCTTTACAGTGTTGTCAAGTTTAGCTTCTTCTCCAGGATATTTAAGGAAAATCACTTTTTTAATGACCACAATCGTTTTTCTAGTTCTATTTGTCTGCATTTGCACCTTCATTGGTCTCGTTTTGGAGTTACCTAAACCTAAACCTCTCAGTGTTTGCAAAAAAAGTTTGAGACCATTTTCCGTCCTTTACAGTGTTGTAAAGTTTACTTTCCTTTGCAGGAAATTAAGGAGAACCAAAATTAAATTTTTAATAACGGAAATCGATTTTTGGTCTCATTTGTTTAATTTTACTCCTGCATTTGCCTCGTTTCGCAGTAACCCATTTAAACCTGTTCTCACTCTGTTTCTGAAAAAGGGTTCTGGGTTTGTCACGCCCCTCACAGTGTTGCCAGGTTTTGATTCTGTTTAGATTCTTTTCTGCGATATTTTTTTTCAGAAAACAATCGGTTTTCTGGAAGATTGAATCTTGTATATTCTATACTCCATCTGGGTACTGTGCCCACGTCAATGAATTCGTACGAACCACGAGTTTAAATGGATAGTGCAACGGATTTTAATAAGCGAGGGAAAAAGGGCCTGTTGGTGTTGACCCTTTACGTCCAAGCTTGAAATAAAATTATTTCGGGCGCCACCCTTTGAGGGTTTTACGTGATAGAGGGTCCACAGGAATGACCATCGGGGAGCTTTTAAACAGTGGAGAAGGATTTCCAGACGTTCCAACTCTATTTTCAAGATTCAACGTCAACAAGGTTATAAAAGTATATCAGTTTAGGGACTTTAGGGCTTTTATGAATTAATTGGGTAAGTTGACGGTGAAATGTTTATGTGTGGGGCCCAACAAACGCTTTAACCCGTGCGTCCTGTATTAGTGGGGCCCAACAAACGCTAATCTGCGACAACAATGGTGACCATTGGCGCAAACAATCTTCATTCGAAAGTTGATAATATTTTCGGATAAGGCACGTTTGCGCCAATGGTTACTATTTTAATTCATCCTCCTGTATATTGTATGCATGTTCAAGGCGCCCCAGTTTCAATGAATTCGTATGAACCATATTAGTCATTGTCAGCAATGAAAAATCCGAAAAGTGGAAATTCTGCAAATGATGACCATTGGCGTAAACGTTTTTTATCCAAAAGTTGACAGTGACACCCTTTGTATTTTCGGACAGAGCACGTTTGCGCCAATGGTCACTAGTTTAATGAATAACCGTGTATATTATAGGACTGTGAAGGCTTTCACGGCCGGTCAAAATACAATCTAAAGTGTTTTCTGGGCTTTGAAGCCATAGTTCAATGGAACTTCTTCCTGACGTTTTGTTTACAGCTGCGGCAGATATTATCAGAGGCGATGAAGCAGTGGGCGAAGTGATCTCCCGTGCTTCCCGACGTTGACTGATAAGACTGTGGTGAGCTTCATGGTATTTATTCCGCCGCCACACCGTCGCGCTGTAGTGGAGGGACGGGTGTGGTGGTGCGGAATTTCTGCGTTGAAGTATGTCGTAGAATTCGCTTCCAGTCTGAATTTAGAAACGAGACTTAGAAACGAAATTTCCTCCTTCCTGTTGAAATTGTTGCCGTGTTCAAGGCGTCTTCCGTTAGTCTCGGATAGAAATGCTGCGATTGATCGCGGACAGGAAGGAGGAAGTTTCGTTTCTAAATTCAGAATGGAAGCGAATTCTACGACATACTTCAACGCAGGAATGCAGCACCACCACTTTCCTCACCCCAGCCCCTCCACTGCAGCGCGACGACGGAGGAATAAATACCACACAGACGAATCAGTCAACGTCAGAAAGCCCAGGAGATCCCTTCGCCCATATCGTCTTTGATAATGTCTATCGCAGCTGTAGAAGTCTCATTTGTTTATCTTTTTTCATGCATTTGTTTTGTTTTGTAGTGATTTAAACCTAAACTTTCCCACTGTTTCCAAAAAAAGTTTCAACTACTTCACAGTGTTTGTCACATATAGTTCTTTTCCAGGATAATTAAGATAATATCAAAATCACATTTTTAACGACAAGAATCTGTTTTATGGTTTTATTTGTTAACCTTTGAACTTGCATCGATCCCGTTTGGTAGTTACCTAAACCTAAACTCTTTCCACCGTTTCTGAAAAAGGTTTCAGAGCATTTCACGTCCTTTACAGTGTTGTCAAGTTTAGCTTCTTCTCCAGGATATTCAAGGAAATATGAAAATCACTTTTTTAACGACCGCAATCGTTTTTCTAGTTTTATTTGTCTGCATTTGCACCTTCATTAGTCTCGTTTTGGAGTTACCTAAACTTGAACCTCTCAGTGTTTCAAAAAAAAGTTTGAGAGCACTTTTCGTCCTTTTACACTGTTGTAAAGTTTACCTTTCTTTGCAGGAAATTAAGAAGAACCAAAATTACATTTTTAATAACAGAAATCGATTTTTGGTCTCATTTGTTTAATTTTACTCCTGCATTTGCCTCGTTTCGCAGTTGCCTACATAAACCTGTACTTTCTCACTCTGGGTCTCTCACGCCCTTCACAGTGTTGCCAGGTTTCTTTTCCACGATATTTTTTTTTTTAGAAAACAATCGATTTTCGGGAAAATTGAATCCTGTATATTGTATACTCCATCTGGGTTACCCGTCAATGAATTCGTACGAACCCCGAGTTTAAATGGATAATGCAACGGATTTTAATAAGCGAGGGAAAAAGGGCCTGTTGGTGTTGACCCTTTGACGTCCAAGCTTGAAATTAAATTATTTCGGGCGCCACCCTTTAAGGGTTTTACGTGGTTGAGAGTCCGCAGGAATGACCATCGGGGAGCTTTTAAACAGTGGAGAAGGATTTCCAGGCGTTCCAACTCTATTTTCAAGATTCAATGTCAACAAGGTTATAAAAGTATATCAGTTTAGGGACTTTAGGGCTTTTATGGATTAATTCGGTAAGTTGACGGTGAAATGTTTATTTGTGGGGCCCAACAAACGCTTTGACCCGTGCGTCCTGTATTAGTGGGGCCCAACAAACGCTAATCGGCGCCAACAAATGGTGACCATTGGCGCAAATAATCTTCATCCGAAAGTTGATAATACTTTCAGATAAGGCACGTTTGCGCCAATGGTTACTATTTTAATTCATCCTCCTGTATATTGTATGCATGTTCAAGGCGCCCCAGTTTCAATGAATTCGTATGAACCATATTAGTCATTGTCGGCAATGAAAAATCCGAAAAGTGGAAATTCTGCAAGTACAATGATGACCATTGGCGTAAACGTTTTTAATCCGAAAGTTGACAGTGTCACCCTTTGTATTTTCGGACAGAGCACTTTTGCGCCAATGGTCACTAGTTTAATGAATAACCGTGTATATTATAGGACTGTGAAGGCTTTCACGGCCGGTCAAAATACAATCTAAAGTGTTTTCCGGGCTTTGAAGCCATGGTTCAATGGAATTTCTACCTGACGTTTTGTCTACACCTGCGACAGACATTATCAGAGGCGATGAAGCAATGGGCGAAGTGATCTCCCGTGCTTCCCGACGTTGACTGAATCGACTGTGGTGAGCTTCATGGTATTTATTCCGCCGCAGCGCCGTCGCGCTGTAGTGGAGGGACGGGTGTGGTGGTGCGGAATTTCTGCGTTGAAGTATGTCGTAGAATTCGCTTCCAGTCTGAATTTAGAAACGAGACTTAGAAACGAAATTTTCTCCTTCCTGTTGAAATTGTTGCCGTGTTCAAGGAGTCTACCGTTAGTCTCGGATAGAAATGCTGCGATTGATCGCGGACAGGAAGGAGGAAGTTTCGTTTCTAAATTCAGACTGGAAGCGAATTCTACGACATACTTCAACGCAGGAATGCAGCACCACCACTTTCCCCACCCCAGCCCCTCCACTGCAGCGCGACGACGGAGGAATAAATACCACACAGACGAATCAGTCAACGTCAGAAAGCCCAGGAGATCCCTTCGCCCATATCGTCTTTGATAATGTCTATCGCAGCTGTAGAAGAAGTCTCATTTGTTTATCTTTTTTCATGCATTTGTCTTGTTTTGTAGTTATTTAAACCTAAACTTTCCCACTGTTTCCAAAAAAAGTTTCAACTCCTTCACAGTGTTGTCAAATATAGTTCTTTTCCAGGATAATTAAGATAATAACAAAATCACATTTTCAACGACAAGAATCTGCTTTATGGTTTTACACTGTTTCTGAAAAAGGTTTCAGAGCATTTCACGTCCTTTACAGTGTTGTCAAGTTTAGTTTCTTCTCCAGGATATTTAAGGAAAATCACTTTTTTAATGACCACAATCGTTTTTCTAGTTCTATTTGTCTGCATTTGCACCTTCATTGGTCTCGTTTTGGAGTTACCTAAACCTAAACCTCTCAGTGTTCCCAAAAAAAGTTTGAGAGCATTTTTCGTCCTTTTACGGTGTTGTAAAGTTTACCTTCCTTTGCAGGAAATTAAGAAGAACCAAAATTACATTTTTAATAAGAGAAATCGATTTTTGGTCTCATTTGTTTAATTTTACTCCTGCATTTGCCTCGTTTCCCAGTTGCCTACTTAAACCTGTACTTTCTCACTCTGGGTTTCTCACGCCCTTCACAGTGTTGCCAGGTTTCTTTTCCACGATATTTTTTTTCAGAAAACAATCGGTTTTCGGCAAAATTGAATCCTGTATATCGTATACTCCATCTGGGTACCTTGCCCCCGTCAATGAATTCGTACGAACCCCGAGTTTAAATGGATAATGCAACGGATTTTAATAAGCGAGGGAAAAAGGGCCTGTTGGTGTTGACCCTTTGACGTCCAAGCTTGAAATAAAATTATATCGGGCGCCACCCTTTAAGGGTTTTACGCGGTAGAGGGTCCGCAGGAATGACCATCGGGGAGGAGCTTTTAAACAGTGGAAAAGGATTTCCAGGCGTTCCAACTCTACTTTCAAGATGCAATGTCAACGAGGTTATAAAAGTATTTGAGTTTAGAGACTTTAGGGTTTTTATGAATTAATTCGGTAAGTTGACGGTGAAATGTTTATGTGTGGGGCCCAACAAACGCTTTAACCCGTGCGTCCTGTATTAGTAGGGCCCAACAAACGCTAATCGGCGCCAACAAAAGGTGACCATTGGCGCAAATAATCTTCATCCGAAAGTTGATAATATTTTCGGATAAGGCACGTTTGCGCCAATGGTTACTATTTTAATTCATCCTCCTGTATATTGCATGCATGCTCAAAGTGCTCAGTTTCAATGACTTCGTATGAACCATGTTAATCATTGTCGGCAGTCATAATTCCGAAAAGTGGAAATTCTGCAAGTAAAATGATGACCATTGGCGTAAACGTTTTTAATCCGAAAGTTGACAGTATCACCCTTTGTATTTTCGGACAGAGCACGTTTGCGCCAATGGTCACTAGTTTAATGAATAACCGTGTATATTATAAGATTATGAAGGCTTTCACGGCCGGTCAAAATACAATATAAAGTGTTTTCCGGGCTTTGAAGACATGGTTTAATGGAATTTCTTCCTGACGTTTTGTCTACAGCTGCGGCAGATATTATCAGAGGCGATGAAGCAATGGGCGAAGTGATCTCCCGTGCTTCCCGACGTTGACTGATTCGACTGTAGAGAGCTTCATGGTATTTATTCCGCCGCAGCGCCGTCGCGCTGTAGTGGAGGGACTGGTGTGGTGGTGCGGAATTTCTGCGTTGAAGTATGTCGTAGAATTCGCTTTCAGTCTGAATCGAAATTTCCTCCTTCCTTCCTTCCTCCGACAGGAAGGAGGAAGTTTCGTTTCTAAATTCAGACTGGAAGCGAATTCTACGACATACTTCAACGCAGGAATGCAGCACCACCACTTTCCCCACCCCAGCCCCTCCACTGCAGCGCGACGACGGAGGAATAAATACCACACAGACGAATCAGTCAACGTCAGAAAGCCCAGAAGATCCCTTCGTCCATGGCCTTATCGCCTTTGATAATGTCTGTCGCAGCTGTAGAAGAAGTCTTTTTGTTTATCTTCTTTCATGCTTTTCTTGTTTTGTAGTTATTTAAACCTAAACTTTCCCACTGTTTCCAAAAAAAGTTTCAACTCCTTCACAGTGTTGTCAAATATAGTTCTTTTCCAGGATAATCAAGATAATTTCAAAATCATATTTTCAACGACAAGAATCTGTTTTATGGTTTTATTTGTTAACCTATAATAAACTTGCATCGATCCCGTTTGGTAGTTACCTAAACCTAAACTCTTTCCACTGTTTCTGAAAAAGGTTTCAGAGCATTTCACGTCCTTTACAGTGTTGTCAAGTTTAGCTTCTTCTCCAGGATATTCAAGGAAATATGAAAATCACTTTTTTAACGACCGCAATCGGCTCTTTGACGTCCAAGCTTGAAATAAAATTATTTCGGGCGCCACTCTTTAAGGGTTTTACGTGGTAGAGGGTCCACAGGAATGCCCATCAGGGCAATGTCAACAAGGTTATAAAAGTATATGAGTTTAGGGACTTTAGGGCTTTTATGGATTAATTCGGTAAGTTGACGGTGAAATGTTTATGTGTGGGGCCCAACAAACGCTTTGACCCGTGCGTCCTGTATCAGTAGGACCCAACAAACGCTAATCGGCGCCGACAAATGGTGACCATTGGCGCAAATAATCTTCATCCGAAAGTTGATAATATTTTCGGATAAGGCACGTTTGCGCCAATGGTTGCTATTTTAATTCATCCTCCTGTATATTGCATGCATGCTCAAAGTGCTCAGTTTCAATGAATTCGTATGAACCATGTTAATCATTGTCGGCAGTGAAAATTCCGAAAAGTGGAAATTCTGCAAGTAAAATGATGACCATTGGCGTAAACGTTTTTAATGCGAAAGTTGACAGTATCACCCTTTGTATTTTCGGACAGAGCACGTTGCGCCAATGGTCACTAGTTTAATGAATAACCGTGTATATTATAAGACTATGAAGGCTTTCACGGCCGGTCAAAATACAATCTAAAGTGTTTTCCGGGCTTTGAAGCCATGGTTCAATGGAATTTCTTCCTGACGTTTTGTCTACAGCTGCGGCAGATATTATCAGAGGCGATGAAGCAATGGGCGAAGTGATCTCCCGTGCTTCCCGACGTTGACTGATTCGACTGTAGTGAGCTTCGTGGTATTTATTCGGCCGCCGCGACGTCGCGCTGTAGTGGAGGGCCGGGTGGGGGAAGTGGTGGTGCGGCATTTCTGCGTTGACGTATGTCATAGAATTCGCTTCCAGTCTGAATTTAGAAACAAAATTTCCTCCTTCCTGTTGAAATTGTTGCCGTGCTTAAGGCCTCTTCCGTTAGTCTCGGATAGAAATGCTGCGATTGATCGCGGACAGGAAAGAGGACGTTTCGTTTCTAAATGCAGACTGGAAGCGAATTCTACGACATACTTTAAGTACGCCGAAACCCCGCGCCACCACTACCCCCACCCCAGTCCCTCAACTACAGCACGACGACGGAGAAATAAATACCACACAGACGAATCAGTCAACGTTAGAAAGCCCAGGAGATCCCTTCGCCCATGGCCTTATCGCCTTTGATAATGTCTGTCGCAGCTGTAGAAGAAGTCTTTTTGTTTAACTTTTTTCATGCATTTGTCTTGCTTTGTGCCACCTCTAGGAGGTAGGAGTTTTGGCACAGCCTTTGTCCATTTGAGTTGGTCTTGTGAAATTGAGCAACTGCAACTTTCTTCTTATGGCTTGCTATGGGTATTTCTTCTGTGGAGCAGGGTATAATGAGGCCGGAGGTCATAGCTTTTGAGGCGGAAGCTGGATTCCCCATCTTAAAAGCCATAATTGTTCTTTCCTAATCAAGTTGTATGTGTTGTTACTTTTATAATTATGTATATTGATTAATAATACTTACAAGAAGGAACTATCACCACAGACATTTATGCTCAGTCTTGTTTTCCTACTTTGAGTTTCCAGATATTTTGTTGAAAGTCAAAGTCGCATATTGAAGTTGTGTAATTTAAATTATTGCAGTTAGTCGATTTTTAATCAGTCTGTGAAAGTCGAGTTAGTGGTTTCTACCTCCATCATTTCACTTGATGCGTTACTATTTATTGACAAATCATCTGTGTCTGAATCTGAGTCTTCAAGTGAAATGATAAAGGGAGGAATATTGTCGATTGACAGATTGCCCATGTGTTTATACCAGTCAGAAGTTATTAGTCGTTCGCAGTGGTCACAGTATTTTGTCCACAAGTCTCCGTTACATTTTGAAAGGCACTCCTTCCAGACATGTTCAACCCTACCTTTCGATGAGGGTTGACGATGAGGGTGGCCAACAATGGTGACCATTGGCGCAAACAATCTTCATCCGAAAGTTGATAATATTTTCGGATAAGGCACGTTTGCGCCAATGGTTACTATTTTAATTCATCCTCCTGTATATTGTATGCATGTTCAAGGTGCCCCAGTTTCAATGAATTCGTATGAACCATATTAGTCATTGTTGGCAATGAAAACATCCGAAAAGTGGAGAAACAACAATCATGTTGTGCTTTGACGGCTAATCACGATTTCGAATTATTTGACGTAAGATGTCACGTGACTTGGATTTGCAAGAAGTGATGCCGTATTCCATTGGTACCCACGGCTAAAAGGGGGGGGGGGGGGGGGTTGGTAAAACTGTAAACAGCAGAGTGTCTGCAGTGTAATATACTAGCTCGTTTAAACTAATGAGTGAGCTACAATATTACATCTGGAGAGACCCTCTTGACACCTGCCACATCTGGAGAGACCCCAAAACAGTTTTGGTTTGCAGTGGGTACCTTAAAAATGGCGGCGACATACGCTTGAATTGACGTCACGACGTCTTAGGTCAAATAATTTGAAGTTGTGATTCTCTGACGATAAAGTGACGTCATGCATAACATTAAACTGGCGGACTTCCAGCCAAAAAACGGGACCGTTTTTTCCATATCTCCTAGGTCATTGAAACTATTTATATACTTAAAAGACTTGTTATTTTTTTTTAGTTATTTTTGATTTCTTGTAATAATTTTTATTTTTGTTTTTGTTAATTTTTATTGGTCTCGAGGAGCCCCATTGTGTGGGGCCCTGTATAATTGATACAGCAGATATAGGGGTTGCTACGCGTCTGCGGACCTGATAAATGCTCAAAAAAACTTGATTTTTCGCTAAAAAAAAATTATTTTTCAGGTCAATGATAGCGCTCTGACCCTTCTTGGCGACTCGCAAGAGGACGACCGAAGACATATCGCCGACCTAGTGACGTCCAGGATGCAGGCGATCTGCAGGCCCAGGACTCCGCCGAACGAGGAACCCATTCCGCCACCAGTGGGTCCTCGCGGCATCTTGAGCAGTATTAGCAGTCTGACTCACTCCGATACACCACCACCAAGTGCTTCCGATCATCCCTCTTTGAGTAGCGTTGGGAGAAGAGATAGCCAAGGTAACTTCAATTTGGCTGCACTTTAATATTAATGAATCAAGACACATTTGAATTCGGTAATTGAGCCATCACATAGTAGGTACTTTTGTCATTGAATATGTACGAAAAAGGTCAAGCAATATACAAACAGTGCCACTGATTCTTCAGTCAGTCTAAAACCAGTACCGTGATTTTAGTTCACAGCGGTTTTGGTTGCGGTTGACATAAAAATGACAGACCAGCTGATTTTTATCAAAGCTGATTGGTTGTAAATCAGCTGGTCTGTCATTTTTATGTCAACCAGAACCGGAAAAATGACGCAAAAAATTGAAAAAAAAATCAGAATGTAGTACCTAGAAGAATACTTAGACTTCAATTACTTTATGTAAAGTTAATGACATTTATTCCAGGATTGAAATGACATTTTTTTGCTCCAAGTAACAGTATGAATGAGCGAAAAGATCTGCGAAAATCTCGCTTGCACCCTAAAAAATTAAACAAATCGAACGAGATCATTAAAACTTGGGAGGGGTTTTGGCATCGCTATATTTTTAACAAATTTTATTTACCTAATTAGGTCATTATATCACTAGGATGATTATATATTTAGATAACTACAAAAAAAAAACCTTACTGAGGCGTAATTTTTTATCAGTCTTTAAAACAAATCTTTGATCAAACATTATGATTAGAGTAAACTGAGTAAATTGAGTTCTGAAAATGTTATCAATAAGGATAGTAGGTACAGGTTTAATATGTTACAACGAGTAGTAATCTGTCTGTCAAATGTCAATGAGTAAAAAGTAAGGTTTTTGAAGTTAAAAAAAAATGAATAACAAGAAAAGGACTGTTGATCTTATTATTAATTATTTTATTCATCAAAATAAGTAGTTGGTCTTGAAAAGTCTCCCGAAAATTGTTTTCCACCCAGTGTCTAACGCTCCCAATTATTTACATTCCTAACCATTTAAAACTTTGAAAATACTTCCGAAAAGTTTGAGGAAGCACGTAGTTGGTTCGAAATTAAAATGAAACTTCACCGAACGGGACAAATTACAAGTTTGATTCCGAATTTAAAGCTCACGAGGCCCCATTTGCAGAGCCCTCTTTCGTTACCACAATGAGAAACGATCATTAATATTTAACCGCCGGATACGCTCTTCAATGGCCCAAGTTGCATTCGATTTGAGGGTTTAATTCGAAGTGGCTTCGACGGAAGAGCTACTTCTGGTTTAGACGTATTCAAATTGGAGCAATATTTCACCTTGGGTGGCTATCGATCGATTTGATTAATGAGTAGACATTTGTCACCTGTAGCTTGTTATAGTAGCTAGCGCTTATATCCTAGTTACTAACAACAAAAAGTACACATTATTTACTTGGAGAAGGAAATTTACCGCGATGATTCGAAAGCAAAAATATATATCCATTAAATCTGAACATCTAATTAAAATCGATTTAAATACTCTGTGGAAACGTTGTAGTCTACTACGTTTCCTTGGTGTCTTGAAAATCTATTCATATTTATTTTTTTATAATGGTGTCTTATGGAATGAAAGTGAAAACTTCAATTGAATGGGTGTGATTTGGATATGCCGTGGAAATGCATGTCACCTTCTTCCTAAAAATTAGTAATTTACCACGTTTCCTGAGTGTGTTTAAATCGATTTGAAATGGACATACTAACTGTGCACAATAGACATACTAACTTGGTCATGAAACATCCATTCCTTACGTGTTATACAATATATAATTTTTCTGTCGACTGACTAATAACAGGTTTGTTTAAGGTGCGATTTCTTTGCCAAAATCGTTCATTAATGACTCCTATTAATGAACGGTTCTGTCACTTTAAAAAACGGTTATGTCAATGTCAATTCTATTTCTCTGTATGCAAAATCAACAAAACACTGAGATCATTGCTGAGTAAATACCAGGACCGTGTATATTGTCATCTTACTTGATATTTACTCGACAGAGAGAGATAGACAAACTCAATTTTTATTTTTTACGGATTGATAGGCATTGGATAAACCATTCCAGAAAAGCTGATTTTGATTAGGTCCGCCATACTGATTTGTGGGACAAACAAACCATGTAGCCAAACATACGAAACTTTTCGTATTTATACGGAAATGGTCAACAAGGATCTTGACAATTCAGATGTTGTTGGTAGTTTTAGGGTGATAGATCTTTTATTAAAATAATATTTTCCTATTGGCATTCGCATTTTTGACATTATTTTTCACCTTACCCAATTTAAAACAACGTAAATAAATTTAAGTATAAACAAAAATGGTAAGAATGGCAACACAACAATGCTGCATACTGATAAAGATCGATTTTTAAGTTTCGTCTGACATTTTCGAAGGTTGATCCGCCATATTGCCTTGAGGGGCAAACATGTCAAATGACGTAATCTTGGAACGATCTATAGAAAAAACCTGACATCTGTCATTTTGGATTGATTCTGTCACTGTCATCGTATTTGACATATAGGGGGACGAATTTCGAATATTTAAACTAAGTATTCTGATTTGATTGTATTGAATGACTAAGTTGCAGCCGACGGAAAAGTATTGTAACCAACTCGTATATTAATGGGCGATTAATAATCTCAACTCTATCCACATAACAAACCATCTCGATTATTAATACACTAATTCGTTAAATAACTATTATCCACGGCCATACTATAATTAGCACATTATTCTAGTACATTCTCAAGATTAATGCTAATCTTTATTCACTTGTGAATAATGTTCATAATCACAGAGTTGTCATGGAAACGAAATTTGTCGTACGCAACTGACAACTCAAAAAGTAAACTGCCCTAAACATTAAATCAATATTTACCACTGGTTCATTCAAATAATTATCCTTCTATTAGGATGTATTGAGACAAATTTAGGTTGCAGTGTCTCTTTTTTCACTAAAAAATGTACTTTTCACTGAAAAATACTTAAAATAGGCCTTAAAATGAAATAATTTACCGTCCACCCTCGTAGCAATAAAATGAACATGCGCGGGCCACTAGACCGCGCTCCGGCCACCGACCATCTATCTGGCGCATCAAACGTCGCGCCGTCGATTAGCGAAACCAGTCGTGGTCGTGGTTTTAAAATTGTGAATTACTTTTCTGTTTCAATCATACTTGAGAGAACCCAGAACCTAAAACTGTTCTAACTCGTTTTTTTTTCGTATCTTAGCTTCTCAGTCCAGCACCATAAGCAGTGCTCCAAGTACTGGCCGCCTTCCAGACCCTCCACCCCGCCCTTTCCAACGACAGGGCAGCCAACAAGCGTCCGTCGCCGAAGACGCCGAAGACACCATGAAAAACCTCAGGAAAACGTTCGCCGGAATATTCGGAGACATGTAATTTAGAAATCGCTCGGTTGTCGAAATGAGTGCAAATACCGATATACTATTATAGAGATCCATCATCGGAATTAGCTAAGATTTCTTCTTTCATGTGTCTAATGTAAGTATAAATTAAGGTTATAAAGTGCTAAGCCGTAGCAAGCTGTGGAATTAAAACTCTTGTCTGAGATATGTACGTAAAAAAAAATGAAAATCTGAACATTTTATGACATTTTCCACTTTAAATTTTATTTTATGAAGTCATCTTAGATTCACTCTTTTAATTCCATGGCCTACTTGAGGTTGTTTACAAATGAACACATGATACTATAAGGGCGACGTCACATACAGCGGAATTCGCTTAAAACCGGAACGGAGCGTAATTTGACAGTTGAATTTAAACCAATCACATAAAAGCTAAAATAGGAATTGACATGTGCAATGACGTTATTGACATATGTAATGACGTTATTGACATTTCTGCTGCGTTCCGCTTTTAACCAAATTCCGCTGTATGTGACGTCGCCCTGGGAGTTAGCGGCGGAATTGGCTGAAAACAAAAAATTTCGCCCAAGAAATTTTGATTTGTGATTGGTTAGTTCCTTTCTTGACATATTTCAAACTTAGCAGGCCTGTTACCACTGTTTAATATTAGTTATTTACATAACAAGTTAAACAATAGTGACTCTTCTTAATACACGAACGTCAAAGTGTGTGGGAATGAGGTGAAAGTGTTTAGAAACTTTCTTGCGACCTTTGTACACTATTTTTTGTTGACGTTGCACAAAAACGTAAAAATAAGTGTCGGAACTGGGAATTGAACTCAACATTGAGGGGAGAAGTGAATTTCTGTTGGCTACGCAGTCGATCACCGTTGCAATCGTTCTGTCAAGGTTTATTAAACCGCCAGTTTTATAGGGTTGACCCACTCAGAACTCACGACTATCTTAATCCAACGATGAAAACTCAGTAGTATACCCAAATCTTGTTCATAAATGTTCGTGATACTTTTACTTACCCTCCTTTGTTACTTCCAGTGTTTAGCTAACGTCAATGCCGCGGTAAACGCCTCCTACTGGCCACCTTTAGCGCCAGACGTATTATTATCAAGTACGTCAATAATGTACAGGACATTCCTTAGCGACCTTGATGCCAAAGTATGTGGACTCGGATCCGATTCATTATGCGCGTATGCGTGGGTTGTTGCCAAATCTCGAAACGTACTTGGTTAGAATCACATACTTCCGTATGGAATATTTTTCCGTCGCACTCATTTACGTCGAGCAACTCGTGAAAATATCGGCAACATTGGATGTGACGAATCACGAACCAAGTGCTTCCTCGGCCTAGTTCGTGATTCGTGGAGAGTACGTGAATCTGACTGCACGTGGGTCTAGGCAATGTCCTGTATGTTATATAAACCGCGCGGGGAGCCCATAGTTTAGGAAATCCGAACGCTGTGGTCAAAGTGCTGCAGAAGCTCTTTGGAGTGAAGACCACCACGCGCGCGGAGCGCCCTTAGTTTAGGAAATCCGAACGCTGTGGGCAGAGACATATTAACAAAGAACCTGAAGATACCTAAAAGTAACTGAAATGTCGAAACGTTTATATATAATAATACTTTACTTCATATTCGCAAACATAACAGCTTTTGAAAAATGGTAAAAAACGTGCTAAAATTCATAAAAAGATATAAAATGATACCACGAGTACCCCTATCAAGGTTCCCATTTATGACATATTGTTTGTGAGTATGAAACGAATCTACAATTGAAATTTCAGTTTTATAGCTTTGATTGTTCCTAACTGTTTATAATAAGGGAATAAAACCTACAAAAAAATATTGATAAACAAAAAAACTAAAGTTAAATGTTGCAGCATTATTTGGGACACCGTATACTATTATACATGACAAAATCCTAAAATTCTAGGTTACAACACTTTTTTGGGACACTCTATACTATCCACAACGTAAATATATGCCCTATTTATCATACGACTACTAGAACCTACAAATAAAATCGATTACTATTGATTTCTAAGGGAAAAGTCGATATTTCTATATTAAGCCTATGAGCCAACTGGCCCAAAAACCTAAATTTTTAGATAAAAATCGTGAATTTCAGCCTTCAACAACTTATATCGCGTTTTAATGAGGATTTATCCCAAAAGCTATAAGAGGAGCCAAAAAAGTAGAATAATTTTAGTGTTTTTTAACAATTTGTGGATAAAATGACGAAGGAATTATTTCGCAGTAATTACTCATAAATATCAACACCAGACTCCTTGCATAATTATAAAATTGCTTTCATTGGTAAGTTTTAATAAAGCTTTCATCGCCTATATCTAACATCTTATTCTGCTTAGTCTACGTACTTAATAATACATCCTTTTTATGTAAAATACACACTATGTATGGACCTTTTATGCATTATTAGCATATATTAGCTTCTTGCATCATTTTTTGAGCCACCCTATACTACCTAAAACAGAAATCAACGTTCTATTCATTATAAAACGACTCGAAGTAACAAATAAAATCGATTACTATAGATTTAAATGACACATATTAAAAATTCTATGTTAAACATACGGGGCTCTCAAACCGGCCCAAAAAACTAAATTTTGAGATAAAAGTCGTGCATTGCTGCCTTTAACAGCTAATATCTCGTTTCAATGAAGATTTATCAAAAAATGTATAAGAACAGCTAAGGAAGTGGAAGAATAGAGCTACACGTAGAGCCCATTTTCGAAGCTCTGACTAGAACAGTAACTGAGCACGGGTGGCCCAAATATAAGGTACAAATTTTGCACTTTTTTTTAATTTTCTCGAAAACCGCGAAAGCTAGCTTCTTTCTGATACATGCATCTGATAGCCCTTGATGACCTCTTCATACATCATATCAACTTGCATATCGAAAAACCGTACCGTTTCCAAGATAAACAGAAAAATGTAAAAATTTCAAAATTTTCAAAGGGGGGTAGTCGTCAAAATTTTCGACCGAAATTCATTGTCATAGATTTTATCAAAAATAGTCTCATATGAAAGATTAGACAAAAATATGGAAAAAATTTGCAATTCTGTAATTTTCAGTAATTTCCTTCCCCTTCAAAATGGCGCCAAAAACGTAATTTTTCCACTTTTTATCGACATTTTAATACTTATATCTATATAACTCGAAAACTAAACATGGTATAAGGAAGCTATTGACACCCATGAATAGAGCATTCTCGACCACAAAATACCTGCTTAATTTGTCGTTCAAGATTTTTAATTTAGTTGACGTAATGTTCGATCAAATAAAAATATTAGGTAATTTTTACAAAATTTTAATAGTTTTTCACTTCCTATGAGACTGCTATTAAACTTAGCAAAATAGTAATTAACGTTTTGAGCAGTATTTGAGACGACTCACACTTAATTAAGACACTGTTGTTCTATTGTCATAAATGGCTTTGCTATAAAATGGCAAATGTCACTCTACCCCTGTCAATGAGAAATTTAATCAGTTAAATCTCGGAACCCAGAAACGATAAAATCGAACAGTTAGTGCCAGTCGAATGGGCTTCGTTAAATCTATTTTGTCAGTCATATACGAAAAACTGATTGTTTGGGCGTGGCACATTTATACAGCAATATTTGTAATAAAAGAGAATACCCTGATGATGGCTTATGGTAAGCGTAAAGTCGAAACGTCGGATATATTGGGTTTCGGCGCCCTTTAGCAACAGTCAGTAAGTTGTAGCAAAAAAATGTCATTTTAATAAAAAAAGTTTCTAAAATGGAACCTTGGGTACCCACGGCCCCAAGGTTCTGGACCTCAGATACCTCTAGCCCGTCTCATAAAATGGCCACGTACCAAATTTCAGCTTTCTAGCTCGAACCGTTCCAGATATATCGCCTTAAAACCAAAACTTTTCAGGCGGCCATCTTTGATTTTTAGAAATGTCACTTTTAGCGAATTTTACATAAGGGCAACCTACCATTCGATTTTCAACTGGATAACATTATCGGTTCATAAAACAGCTATAACCTAGCTATGGTCAGCTACATAGCTTTGTCAGCTATAGTACCATTCATGGTACTCCCATGGACACCCAGCATCCAAAGTTGAACCATGTATCATTAACAGTTCTTTAAATACTAACGTTACTCAGCTATTGTAGCTATGATAGCTGAGTCAGCTATATCACAATTTATGATACCCTCATAGGTACCCCCCATCCAAATTTGAACTATGTACCATCAATTGTATCCCAAATATTTGTGTGACCAACGTTTTTCTTATGAGAAATACACGTGCAAAAGCCTGAAAACTTATATGCAAAATTTCGTTAATGGTACCCATGGGTTTGGTACCATAAATAAGGTTTCGACCCATGGCAACTTGCAGTCCATTCCCTAATGAACCATGGTACCCAATTTCAGCTCTCTAACTTTATTCGTTTCAGAGATATCCCCATTTTTTAATTACCCTGTCTACGGCGGCCATTTTTTTTTCGCCTCCATATTTTATTTATGACGAAATCAATATTGTTCCATTTAAAAAGCGTTGCACAGTGTATTTCTTATGGGAAATACACGTGCAAAAGCGTGAAAAGTTATATGCAAAATTTCGTTAATGGTACCCATGGGTTTGGTACCATAAATAAGGTTTCGACCACTGGCAACTTGCAGACCATTCCCTAATGAACCATGGTACCAAATTTCAGCTCTCTAACTTTATTCGTTTTAGAGATATCCCCATTTTTAAATTACCCTGTCTACGGCGGCCATTTTTTTTCGCCTCCATCTTTCATTTATGACGAAATCAATATTGTCCCATTTAAAAAGCATTGCACAATGTATTTCTTATGGGAAAACGGAAGAAATGGCAAAAAAAAATATAACTACGCCCATGTCTGCCGAAAAATCGAAAAAATACATTTTTGCCCGAATTTGTAACCGCCACTGTCTGGGCGAAAACCGCATGGTCTGGCTTCGACGTCATCAGCCAAAAATGAATCCCGACATGAAATTTTCAAATCGACCAGTCTTTGTGAAAAAGACCTCGAGGACTGGGCATTTTGCCAATAATCTTCCTAGAAATGTTCAAATTTTCCCCGGCCAGACAGTTTTCCACGCTTTTCAGCCGATTTTCCTTAGTCTGAGGCTTTAAAGTTAATGTTTACATTTCGGAAATCTCAGCTGTCAGTTGTAGATGGGCGCGGCCGCCGAATGCTTCCGATTACTAGTTAGTGGCTGGCGAATCGGAACCATTCGGGATTTTCGGCCAAAATTTGAAAAATTTTGCATCGTTCGTTTCGAAATTCAATTAAGACCATTTCGCGACGTCCCAGCTAAAAGTGGTTCCTAAGTCCCAAAAAGAAAACATACCAACGTATCCCCTGGGATAGAAAACCATTCGATTAGATGCACGGTCTCCGGACAAATATACCTCAAAGTGGCAATTTGAAATTTAAAGTTTAAAAATTCGTCAAAATTTCAAATTCAAAGCTAGGTCCTTAATTTTTGGCACTTTTTTGACCACTCTGTATTAAAGTGACACCTTTGGCGGGATACGATTAAAAGTAGCCAAGGATATGCCCTTTCCCCTGGTACCATCGTTATTGGACCAGTCGTCTAACTAAGGGGGTCCAGAAGGCCGAGAAGTTGACCATTGCAAAAAATTTTCCAAAAAACCGTCCCAACTTTGTGATTTTTTGTAGATTTTCCTATTTAACTTATCGGAATTAGACGTCAAAATTGTTCGTCTACACATATGAGGAAATCTACCAGTGGGGAGTCCTGTACCCCACATAGTCCCGGAGTTTCGGCAAAGACGCCGTAAATTTGGGTACCTACACACATAAAAAAACCGCATTTTTTACTTTGGTACGCCACTGGTCAGCCCCCCCCCCCCCCCCCCCCGCGTTTACCGTCAAATCGTCTACATTTTTGAAAAGTCCGTTCATTTCTGTATCGCTCCGTTGGCTGGGCTTTATAATCCTCACTGGCGTTCGGAAAATGACATAGTTTCGATGATGTTTTTATGACGTGAGCAAGATGACGTCATTATTTGGTCATCGATCTGAAACAGACCAGCGCAACCTTAAACTGACGTCATTGCGTCAAAGCCTTAGTTGTATGACAATTTTGAGAGTCACTAAAATCACTAAGGGCCGGTCGCATCAAACAATTTTTAAGTACACTTAGTTAAGGCTTCCATTATTACCATGGTTACTCATGCGAACAGCTATGCCTTAAGGGCTCTTAACTTTAAGTTTACTTAAAATTTGCTTGTTGGAAATGGCCAGTAGATATTTTATTTTAAATTTTACCTGCTAGATTTGAAACTATATATACAGGGTGTCCGAAAATTGCTGTGCCAAAAACTTATGGAATGAATGTTCATTAAAGCATTAAAAACTATTACAATCGTGTCAAGACATGATATGTCTTTATAGGGTGTCCTGAAAGTATACATGTCGTACGATAAACATGAATTTGCGACGCCTTTTCTCAGGTTGGCTGATAGGTACTTACTTCAAGGGCGCCACCCTTTGGGATTTATAAGGCGGCAAAAGGATCGCTGACGCTTTCAAGGTAGGTTTTAAACAGGGGAGATGGTATCCAGGGATTCGTAAGAATTAAACAACAAATAATTTAACTTGTTTCTATTTACAGTGATGAACAAGAGAAATGGACAGAGAAAAGACAACTTGGACAAAGAGACCTCTTAATACTAAGAACTACCTCTTCTTATGTCTTCTTCTTCTTCTATTGCCCTGTCCGATTACGGACGTTGGCTATCATCATAGCTATGCGGATCTTGTTGGCTGCGCATCGAAACAGTTCAGTAGATGTTGCTCCAAACCATTTTCGCAAGTTAGCCAGCCAAGAAATTCTTCTTCTCCCAGGCCCTCGTCGGCCATCAACTTTGCCCTGAACTATGTTTTGGAGAATTCTGTACTTGCTATGTCTCATGATATGGCCAAAATACTCCAACTTTCTACATTTCACAGTAAGCACGATTTCAGGCCCACATCCCATTCTTCGGAGTACTTCTTCGTTGGTAATTCTTTCCATCCAAGAGATTCTAAGAATTCTTCTGAAAATCCACATTTCAAAAGCCTGCAACCTTCCCTCCATAGCGTCCGACAGCGTTCAAGCCTCCACACCGTACAGAAGAGTGGAGTATACATAACACACGACTATTCTCTTTTTAAGGGCCAGATTCAGATCTCGACATGACAGAAGCGGTTTCATTTGTATAAACGTATTTCTCGCTATTTCAATTCTATGTTTTATCTCCTGTGAATGATCCCAGTTTTCGTTCAATGTGCAGCCGAGATAAGTGAACTTTGACTTCCTTTCAATTGGTTTATTGTCTATACACAAGTTACCTGGTTGAATTGGATCTTTACTAATCACCATATATTTGGTCTTATTGACATTTAAGCTCAGCCCGTACTTCTCACTAGTTCGATTAACTTTGTTCAATAACTCTTGTAGCCCCTCTAAACTGTCCGAAAACAAGACAGTGTCGTCAGCATAGCGGATATTATTGATAATTTCGCCGTTAACTTTGATGCCTCGATCCGTGTTTTCTAGAGCCTCTTTGAAAACGGTGTCCGAGTAACAATTGAACAGGAGCGGCGACAGTATACAACCCTGCCGTACACCTCTTTTGATTTGAATGTACTCAGTCTGCTGATTTTCAACTCTAACTGTAGCTTTTTGTCCCCAGTAAAGGTTAGCGATAATCCTGATGTCTTTTCCATCCAGTCCAATATCCACTAACAGATCTATCATTTTCTTATGTTGGCATCTGTCAAAAGCCTTGGTGTAATCCAGGAAACACACATCCACGTCGCAGTTTACGTCTCTGCACCGCTGAATCAAGACCTGGACTGCAAACAATGCTTCCCGCGTTCCCAGTCCATCTCTGAAACCGAATTGTGTTTCTCCGTTTTGCTCTTCACATTTTACATGGCACATCAGGCTAATGGTGCGGAAGTCTTCGCACGATTTTGCATTGGATTTCTTGGGCAATGTAATGAAGGTGGATGCAAGCCATTTTTGTGGGATTATGCCAGTATCATATATTTTGTTAAAAAGTGCAGTTAGTGTTTCAATGGTATCTTCATCCATAATTTTAAAAATTTCTGATGGTATTTCATCTGGGCCCATTGCTTTTCTGTTTTTCATGAGCTTAATTGCCTGCTTTACTTCTGATATAGTGATATGTGGACCTTCAACAGTATCAAAGACGGGTTTTTCGGGTCGTTGTTGATCATCAAACAGACCTTCAGTATATTTTTCCCATACTGTTAATATATCATTAATTTCCAACATAATATTACCATTCTCATCAGATACATTTCCAGAAGCTCTTTGTCTAAACCTGCCTGTGACTTCTTTGATCTTTTTATGTGTATTGAATAAGTCATGTTTCTTATTTAGATCTTCTATTTCATTGCACTTTTCGGTCATCCACTTTGTTTTAGCTTCTCGGATTTTTTTTCGGATATTCCTGTGAATTGCCCAATATTCTTGAGTATTATTCGATTTAACTCTCCGTCTTTCTTCCATCAGATTCATAATTTCGTCGGTCATCCATCCTTTCTTCTTCTGTCTCGCGGTATCAGTTTTTAGAAAACGGTTGTTAACTTCAATTATTCTTGTTTCCATTGTATTCCATGTCTTGTCTGGTTCAGAAATGGATGTACGTATGTCTTTAAATTCAGATGTCAAAGCATTCTTTACTTTCTCTCGAATTTCAGGGTTCTTGAGTTTTTCGATGTCATATTTCTTGGACGTTTTTTGTGGCAGCGTCTTTTTTAGTTTTGTCTTCAGCTGGCACACCAAAGGGTTGTGGTCAGAGGGGACATCGGCTCCCGGGTATGTCTTGACTGAAGTCATACTATTACGAAATCGTTCACTAATCAGTATGAAGTCAATCTGATTTCTTACTATATTGCCAGGTTTGTCTGCGGGTGATCTCCATGTATATAACCGTCTGGATGGTAGTTTATAAAATGTGTTGGTAACAACTAGTTTTTCTTCTCTGCAAAATTGAACCAATCTGTCACCTCTTTGGTTTCTTTGTCCCAGTCCGTAGAGCCCTACTAGTTTATCTTCTGACCCTTTACCGACCTTTGCATTGAAGTCCCCCATGATAATAGTGATATCTCTCTTTTTCACGTTCTTCATCACTACCCCAATCTGACTGTAGAAGTCCTCAATCTCTTCCTCATTCTTTTCTGCCGTAGGAGCGTACACCTGAACTAGGTTTACATTGAATAACGTTCCTCTTAATTTCAGCATTATTATTCTATCTGATTGTCTGATACATCCTATAACTGCCGATTGAATGTTATTGTTGACTATTATTCCAACTCCATTTTCGTGTCGCCTTCCTGTGTTACCAGTGTAATAAATTTTATGGTTTTCCATACTACACTCTCCTGATCCTGGCCATCTCATCTCGCTTATACCCAGGATGTCGATCTGTAGTCTTCTCATCCCCTTGATTACATTGTGCGCTTTACCAGCCTCATAAAGGCTCTTCACATTCCAAGTACAAATCTTCAAGGCTTGCTTGTTTTTCAATTTACAGGGATTTCGCTCGATGACGACCTGGGGAGCCCTGCTATCTCTTCCCCTGCCGGATCTTGGTATCCGAGTTCCATGATCAGTAACTTCTTTCATTTCTCCACAATTTTCCATGATGATTTTCCTGGGAAACTCCTATGAGTCTTTAATGCAGTAGTTTTCCGGTGCTTTCTGCATCCTTATGCCATTGATCATTCCTGATTCATCTGCCTTTTGGGATGATTTCTCATCCCACGGACAAAAGAGTGCCCTTACCTCAGTTTGTTCTTCCACCCTCCAAAGAGGCTGTTGACAATACTGGGGGGTTCTGTTTATTCCGACAGAAATTCGGTCGCCATTGCCTCGTTGGTTTTCTAGCAGGGTGCACCGCTTGCAGGTGAGGTTGGCATTTGGGAAAAACATATTAATATGGATTTCTCCCCTTACACCCCTCTTCTTATGTACATGACCTTTTATGAGGGAGAGGGGAAACAGGAACAGTGTCGGAACGGCAGCAGGACTGAAGGGGGTCGGATGGTCGTTACGGCATGGAGTTGTTCGATGGGACGTCACGGTTTTCCCAAGTATTATTGGTTGCTGACTAACGACGAAGTTTTCGCGCTATTGATGTTAGACGGAGACAGCATGGCTAACCCGTTCTATCTTGCCGGAGGAATCAACACTCCTTCAAGTAGAAAGATAAGAAACCTAGGAAAACCCGGACCGGTGTCTTATGGATTAAATGGTGGAACTTACACCAGTTCCCGGCGTTTAAAGAATTTGGAATCCCCGATCGCGTCACTATTAGTGACTAAAAGATGGCTTCAGATAAAAGAGTCAGGACAGGACTCTCGCTTCTGCGCAATCTTAAAGATTGTCCAGTCCTGAGCAAGGTGGGCGGTTCCGGTTTCTATTTAGGGATACCCTCCGGACTGGGGCTATTCAGGCGCTCTTCTTGTCTTGATTTTTCCTACTTCGAAATGTCTTGTTTTTAAAGTGTGGTAAATAATACAATAGTGGAGAACTATTGCGTTATAGACCCTAAAGGTTTTAGGTTTGGGCTGTGGGTAAGGGAGGAAAGACCCCCCCCCCCTACTGAGGTGGCAGGATTACAGAACCAGTTCCGTGGCGGACCGGGACTCTCGCTTTAATTATAGCCCGATTACTCTGCTCCCTATCCTTTTCAAGGTGATCGAGAAGTTGGTTAAGCGGGGGATGATGTCTTTCCTTATTAGAAATCATATTTTGTCATCAAGTCTATTTGGCTTTTAACGGGCGACGAGCACTAGTGATGCAATATTTTGCTTTCCTGGAGGACTTGTACATGAGAACGAACGACGGAGAATCTGTGGCAGTTGCCTTTTGTAACCTGTTCAAAGGCTTTCGACTGCGTTAGCCATGGCATCCTGCTGACCAAGCTGGAGAGGTATGGCTTAGGGGCGTGGCCTTGAGATGGTTTGAGACTTATCTGAGATTGTTTTCAGTGAGGGGGGGGGGGGGGGGGCTTTGAGAGTCCAGACTCGCTGCCCGAGGGGTTTTTTCTGTTGGTGGGAAGTTTTGTCCTGTCACTTTTGGTCTCTGGGGTGGTGCTGACTTTCTGTTTATGTGTAAAAGAAGAACATATAATTAGTAATGATTGTGATTAGCGTCCTTGAGTTGTATGTACTGTTGAAGGTAGCAGGATTAGGACAAACAGTACACCTCTTCTTGATCGCAAAAAGGTTTTTTATCGGAAACAATTGTTTGTGGTTGAATGTAGAGCCTTGGGATTTGTTACACCGACATTTTCTTGGGTTTCAGCCCTGAGGAAGACTAAATAAATAGTCGAAACGTTGGCCATTTTCCGATAAAGAATAGGTGTATTGTTTGTCCTAATCCTGCTACCTTTACCAGTATATAATTAGAAATTTTACCCATTATCTAGCAGCTGGAATCTCGGCCGCTTATGCGGCCTTTCGACCTCGGGGTCGTAGGCCGTCGCCGTCCTCATCGGCTCGTTGAAGTAGTCCTTAGTATTCTGGAAGGTTTTGCTCGCATGGCTTTTTATCCTCCCAGTGGCTGTGGTGTAGACGAGGTGCCTTTGTATGTCCTGGTTACGGATATACCAGGGCGCTTCTACTGCCATCCTGAGAGTCGCATTTTCGACTGCCTGAACGCTTTTCAGGTGCGTCTTTGCTGCATAGCCCGGTTGAGGCGTATGTTCGCTGTAGTTGGATCACCTGCTTGATCAGTGTGACCTTGTTCTTCAAAGCCAGTTTTGAGCGTCTTCCTATCATCGGGCAGAGCTTGCTTCTTGTCATCTTTGCCTTGTTTTTGGTCCTGGTGATGTGAGGCTTTGATCCAGCTCCACACCTAGGTATGTAGCTCTTACCAAGAAATTGCTTCACCTTTAAGGACGACCTCATTGTCTGGCTTGTGTTTGCGTCGCTTTTTGAAGACTATGGCCTGCGTCTTGTTGGCGTTCAGGTCTATCTTCCACTTGGCACACCACTGTTCCAAGGCTGTGACTTCCTCTTGAAGTCTGGTATTGAGGGATCTTGCCATTATAGCTGTGTCATCGTCTGGTTCTGTCTGCTCTGGGGGGGGGGGGGGATCCTCCATGTACAGGTTGTATAGGAAGGGGGAGAGCACCGCACCTTGCAGTACTTCCGCATCAATTGTCCTACACGCAGAGTATACGTCGTCCAGCTTTACCCTGAAATACCCATCAGAAAGGAAAGATCGGATTAGTTTTCCAACGGACGCAGGAAATCCGATGTCTAGCAGTCCTTTGGGCCAGACTTTGTCAAAGACTTTGGGTACGCGTAGCTCCTGCTGCCTCTCTTCTGCTGAATGCCTCGGTGATGTATTCCACCATCCTCAGCACCTGCATTTTCGTCGACAGCCGGGCCCTAAAGCCAAACGGTTCTTCTGGTAGCGTCTCTAGCTGCTCTGCTTTGTCAGACTGATGGGCCTGTAACTCTCTCGGAAACGATGATTTTTACCTGGTTTAGGAAACAGAATGACATCCGCCTGCTTTCGCCTGGTTAGAAAGTACCTCAGTCGAGTCACTGCCTGCAATGTTGACCAAGGCCGCAATCTCCCTGGGTGGCCGCAGCTGCGAGTTGTTATAACGACGGGGTTCGGGACACTTCAAGTTGACCTTGAAATCTACGTGAGCTCTAGTGCGCCCCAAAACGCTGCCATTCTTGTCAAATGTGACAGATTTGTCAGGTGACGTGTAACATATGACAGTTTTGTGACATAGTACAGGCGAGGCGTGTCATATGACAGACTAGACACTTGTGACACCTAGGTAAGGCTAGATATGCTAGACAGGTTTGACAGACAGGGCAGGCAGTGTAGATGGAGTAACTGCAAGTGCCCCTCAATGGAAAATGACACAAATAGTTTGGAAAAAAAAATATTTAAGTTAGGAAATATACCATTTCCAAACTACCAAAGTGAGTCTTGTCCGCACGCAACTGCGAATGCATGAACGACGCGAAGCGGAGTTCGTACGGTTAAGTAAGTTAAGTTAAGCAACTCTGGCTTACAACGAGCCAGAGTTGCTTCAACGTCGGTCTTTCTATGTGTGCTGTCAAGTCGGTTCGTGGTCTGTTTCCTATCTGGTCGCATTCAAGTGCCTTCTTGAAGTCCAGATGCTGCACTATCTCCCGAATTTCTTCGGGACTAGTGTGCAGGATGTGCTCTTCGTCGCGCATCCTGGCTAGCCTTCTGACTACTCGTTCCACCATCTCTTCCCACTGGTCTGCATCATCGTCGTCAATGGTGTTTTCCTGAAACGGAGTTTCCAAGTTATTAACAAATACCTATGCCTTGGTGTAGACAATGTGTAGCGGTGAATGGAATCCCAGATTGAGATAGTAATTTACCGACCTGATGGAGGAGGGGTGCGCCTTCTATATGTAGACCTTCACTTATTGGTCATCTGATAACTATCTGACATTGATAAGTAAAGTCGGGTTCAGACATTGATAACTAAAGGGGTGTTTAGACATGATGTTACGAAAGTTAAAAGGTATCAATGGTTAAGCTAGACAAAGTAGCAATAAGGGTTAATTAGTTTTTAAACTTCGTCACAAATTTTTCATCCAAACATGAACCTACTTAACTATATATCAACTCTAGCCCAAAAAGGCTTCGTGAAGGATATACAGGTTGTTAAAAAAAAAACAGACATAAACTCGAATTTCTTCAAAACTCGATTTTGATTAGAAAATTCTATAATTTGTCATAGCAATTTCCGGACACTTTGTATACGTAACTACACAATTACGACATTTGGTGGTACCTCAAGTGCGTTCTGAAGTAAAATTAAATTTTCGTTATGAGGTACCTCATTCTGAGTTCAGGTTTCCTGATCCAGAATAACGTTATTAATTGGTTTATATTCGGCTTTCAAGTATATGTATTATGCTCTGCTAAGCAATATCTTAACTGATAATATGATACACTGCCTAGAGCCAAAGAACTACTTACATTTAATTAGGGGAGCAATTTCGTTACTTTTGTTTGGAAAGTTGTAAAATGTCTTTTTTGAGACACCCAAGAGACATGATTTGTGCTCGAGGTTGGGCCTGCTAATGGTTTACACCTTACAACAACTCAAAGCAAAACAATAACAGGCTCTAATAGTTAATAAGATCTCTGAAACTTCAGTTTTTTGCTTATCCTACTCCCAACGTACGTAGTTCTTTCTGTTACGAATATATAGTAGTTTACTAAGTGTAAAGCTAACAAGTCGGTGTCTGTTGTAAACTAAAAAGATTCTCGAGTAATAAGTATTTTATTGATCCACATATAAATAATTAAGTAGCTATTTAACATTATACCAAAGACAATATTATTAACTATCATGCACTCACCTTATGTAGTAGAATAGGCGAATTGGAAAGTTACTCAGAAATGTATACTCGTTCATATATCAAGTAAAACGAAGTTTGGTGTTTTATAGAAATGGGCAACGAAACATCAGTGATGTGTTCTCTATTTTACGTTTTCTTCATCTATGTGAGAAGGTATATAGCGATATTATTAATTTTTTTTTTTTTTAAAGAAATGTTTATTTTAGTTTTGTTTTAATACATACGAAGATTTTACAGCTTTTACAGCTACATACGAAGATGACAAAAAGCCGAGTCAACTACTGCCTAATGTAGCTCCTACGACTCTTAAGTTGGTTTTCTACTTTTATTGTTTTAGAGATATTCATAAAATTATGTTGTTCAAGTTGGGAATTTGTAGTTTTTTGTTGATTTTACGCGCACAAATACCTGTTATTTTCATACTATGTGCTTCTCTTTCGTATAGCTACTCATCAGATTTATTTGTATTATACGAATTATGTTTTCATCAGATTGTCAATAATATACATCATGAATATTATAAAACTAGTGATAACTCATTTAAAGAAAGTGTATTATTAGATTGTTAGATTTTACATGAAATGGCCCCACACGCATTATATTTTAAGGTTAAGTGAATTAAAGTTAACCAATCACGTCCCCTTAAAGCGTTATACTCTCTTGAGTGCTTCAGTCTTAAAGTGTTTTCACAGTGACATTTTGCGGGACAAAAATTTCATTTATTAACACCTTTTTTAAAGTCGTTGGTGCATATCAAGAAAATCTAAGAGAAAGTACAAAAAAATTAAACTTTGCATGGAGTACCTACGTCTTTAAGAATCTTTAACATACAATGCAAGTGTTTTATTAATCATCGTCTATTGTTGGATATATTTGTCGATTAGGGGACGAGATATTGTAAGGTTGTGTAGTTGTTCTGCTTACAATAATGTTATGTTTATGAGCATATTGTATAGTGTTAAATTGATGGAATAAAAGGCGAAGTAAGAAGAACAAAGTGCTTGTGTTTTTTTAGAGGTTAATTTAATGCAAATTGAGTTTCCAGTTTTTTTTAAATGTCCAAATGAGGGGGTATTACGACTTTATTCTCAATTCTCAACTTTGACTGACTGTAACTTGAGAACGCCTCGACCGATTGGAGTGAATCCAACTGATTTTTCCTCCTCTTGATGTCCTCCACGGTCGGAAGTTCCGTAGGAACATTTTCGGAGATAGACCTCTTCGGAGGTCAAATTTTAGGCACTTTTAGAATCGCGTTTTTGGACAAATTTTAAAAAAATCTCTTTAGAAGTTAATTTCATTCCAATTGAGTTTGTTACGTTCTTAGGGGATTGATTGCAAACGTGCCATTCCGATCAAAAACAGCGAAAAAATGTTCCCGAAATTTTTTGAAAATGTTCAAATTGTTTTCTCCATTCTCAACTTTGCCCCATATAAAAGCAAAGGCAATGGCCAAAACGGCCGTAGGTCCGCGAGTGCGCCCATAGATGGTGCCACCTGTTTGTCGCGCTTAACAAGCCGACAGAATTTATAAAGACTAGTAAAATAATTCGAAGTGCTGCGGGCTTTGGTCCATTACGAGCCGGATCCCGCATCAGGGCAACCCTGGAAGCGGCCACGGCACCAACTGTAATACCAAACTGCAGAGTAGAGCGACAGCAGAGACGCAAAAACCGCCCGAGAAGAAGGGGCACATCACCCGCAAGATATGTCAAGCCAAACCAGCCAAGCTGGGGAGGCTATGAGATATGAAAACAGGAAAGAGCGCAAACCAGAGAAGTCTGCCGGCAGCAGATCGGGGATTTATAGGCAATCGGCCCGGAATCCCCAAGCGTAAAAAACATGGGGTTTTTTTAGTGGGTAAGAATCCCACACTACCGGACAACGTCGTGCGGTAGTTGTCCGGTGTCTTTAGAAGATTTTTTAATGCCCCGGGGTCGCTCCCACCAAAAAAAAAAAAAAAAAAAAAAAAAAAAAAAAAAAAAAAAAAAAAAAAAAAAAAAAAAAAAAAAAAAAAAAAGTCGTGGACGGTCGATCAAATGGGAGGACTCAATGAGTTAGTACCGGATATCTGACCTAGGAGGCCGACGTTGTTGCTTCACGTTTCGGCTCCTGACGTCATGTTAGGGTCTTACGACACAAGAGGGGTGGATTTGTGATTTTCCGGTGTACTTGGAGTTGTCGTGCTCCACCGGAGTACCTGGGACGTTCAAGTGACGCAGGTGCCATGCTGATTCTGGCCGCGTTCATTTTGTGCATCACAGGGTGCGTTCATATGTAACCCGGGAAAATCGCTAACACACCGCTCACCGTACCGCTTCCTTCAAATCCGATTTGGACCTATCACCGATTCCGTCACCGTCCTGTTTTACATCCTGGGCTTCCCGTAGCACCGATATTCAAAGCCAGGCTGGATGTGAATAAACCGAACCGACTATATCCGATTCCGAAATATAAAGTACGTTTCCTCCGAAACCCCAGTTTCCAGTGGTCCCAAAGCTCCGTTACCGTTTCATATTGTTGTTACTGCTTGTACGCAATATTGAAGTTTCCGACCCCGACCGATCCAGTACAGAATGTACTGGTTTATTACCGAAACCTCCCGTTTTCCCTGGTTCATCAGAATTTCGTCTACTAAGTAACTAACTGTTGCTCCCCCCCCTTTCGCCGTTATTAATTTCATAGTTTTAGGATGTGTTCGTATGTAGTTATAGAGAGTCACTAACAGTCGTAGTATTAGTAGGTGTTTGAATGTTGTTTTACCGTAGTTTAATAGACACCCTATTATTGTTCCTTACTCCTGGTGTTTTAATCTAAAAATCCCTGGAATATTTCTCCCCTGTTTAAAAGCTACCTTGTAGGCAATAGCGGTCCCTTTGTCGCTTTATAAATATCAAAGGGTGGCGCCCGAGACTCAACGAATTAAGTAAATATCAGCGGACCTGAGAAAGGGCGTCGCACACCTCGACCGATTGGAATGAAACCAATTGTTTTTTTTTCTGCTCTTAATGTCCTCTTTCACCTCCCTTTATCGGAAGTTCCGTAGGTGCAATATTTTCGGAGATAGACCCCTTCGGTGGTCGATTTTTAGGCACTTTTAGAATCGGGTTTTTAAACAATTTTTAAAAAAATCTATTTAGAAGTTAATTTCATTCGAATTGAGTTTGTTACGTTCTAAGGGGATTGCAAACGTGCAATCTCCATCAAAAACAGCAAACAAATTTTCCAGTTTTTTTTCATTTCCAAGGGGGGGGGGGGGGGGGAATTACAACTTTTTTCTCAATTCTTAACTTTGACCGCCTGTAACTTGAGAACGCCCAGACCGATTGGAATAAATTCAACTATTTTTTCCTCTTCTTGATGTCCTCTTTCACCTCTTTTTATCGCAAGTTCCGTAGGTACAACATTTTCGGAGATAGGCCCTTTCGGAGTTCGAATTTTAGGCACTTTTAGAATAGTGTTTTTGGGCCATTTTAAAAAAAAACTCTTTAGAAGTTAATTTCATTCGAATTGAGTTTGTTACGTTCTTAGGGATTGCAAAAGTGCCATTCCGTTCAGAAACATCAAAAATGATGTCCAAATGAGAGAGAGGATATTACGATTTTTTTCTCAATTCTCAGCTTTGACCGCCTGTAACTTGAGAACGCCTGGACCGATTGGAGTAAATTCAATTGTTTGTCCTCTTTTTGATGTCCTCTTTCACCTCCTTCCATCGCGCGCGAATGGCCCGAGATAGATGGAATTGCTTTTAGAGGGGAAAAAATTCCGCCCGACGGAAATGAGCAAACGAATGGCCTCCTTCGACGGCTCGGTGTTTTACTAGTGCAGCCCAATTGCTTTATTTTCGGTCGATTTAAGCTTCTTGGCACTGGTTTTAAAACTGCCGCCCTTCTATTCTATCTCATATATTCTGGTGGGAACTCTATGGACAATTTCAGGGCCACTGCTATGAGCTAAACCATGTACGGAAATCGGTATTAAAATAGCCGCCCTTATAGTCGCCCATTAAAAACAAATAATTTCACAAAACATAATTCGTTTGGCTGCTCATCGCCCAGATATTTTATGTTTGAATATTTTATATACAAAAAGTGTCTATTGTTGAAACTGTCGCCTTTTTTATTTCCATGAACTTCAGAGGTACTATTAAGAGTACTACTACTTCAGAGGTACTACTAAGAGCAAAACAACTTCAGAGGTACTACACTGCTATGAGCTAAACCCTGAGTATTAAAACAGCCGCCCTTATTGCCGCTCATTAATAAAAAAATAATTTTACAAAACAAAATTCGTTTGGCTGCTCATCCCCCAGTTATTTTTTGTTTGAACATTTTATATACAAAAAACGTCTATTATTGAAACTGCCGCCTTTTTTATTTCCATGAATAACTTTAGAGATACTAGTAAGAGCAAGGTCATGTAAATAGCCCCCCATATTTTTACATAACAATGACCAACATTGTTGAAACTCATCTATTCTGGGAATATTATTTCAGTGCTACTACTGTGAATAAGCTAAACAATGTATTAAAATTGCCGCCCTTAAATTCAAACGAGTTTTCTCAATCATTTCTTATTGCTAATAAGCTAGGTAGCTTAATTAATTTTGTTAAATCTTATCTTACGTTATTTTGCAATATAAAGTTTGTTGGGGCCACTATTAAAAGCTCCGCTCAATTAGGCGTCGACTGCCCGCCCTTCAGAAATTTCAAACAGGTTAATTGTCTTGCACAGAAGGATAAATTTACTGGAACTTGTAAGGACTAAGCGCTTCTTACAAGTTGAGATCGTATATTTGAAAAATATTTGAATGTGCATTATGTTTTATTAAACTAATACAAAACACATGGCAAGAACTATGGAATCAAAGTGAATAACAGTTGGAGCAAGTGAATCTGATGGAAACGACAAATATGAAAGTTCTTGAAGAAGAATAAAATATTCTCAGTGGAGAAAAGAGATTTTAAGAATATTCGAGGAGGATCTCTCGATATTATATGAATTTTTTTTTTAATATCGTAGGGAAGAATTTTTTTGAGACATAATTTCTAAGAATATTCGAGAAGGAGAATTTTTGGGTATTTTTATCCGAACGCAAGTGAGGATTATAACGCGCAGCCAAAGTTGACTTTTTGGTCGTAGATATTTGGTATTTTTTTCATTCTAACGGTTTTAACTTTGAAACTGCTCATTTGACGCGATTTTCGTTCAAGGGCCGTAAGTACAGAAATGAACGGGCATTCCAAATATGTGGTCCGATTTTTGGTATGTGCGGGGGGGGCTGACCAGTGGCGTCCCAAAGTCAAAAATGCGTTTTTTTCGATACCCAAAACATTAACGGTTTTACCGTCACTCCGGGACTATATGGGGTATAGGGCTCCCCATGGATAAAATTCCTCATATACGTAGATGATAAATTTTGAACTCTAATTTCGATAAGTTAAATAGGAAAATGTACAAAAAATCGCAAAGTTGGGACGGTTTTTTCAATTTTTCTTTGTAATGGTCAACTTCTGGCCCTTCTGGACCCCTTTAGGTAGAAGACTGGCCCAACAACGATGGTACCAGGAGAAAGGGCATATCCTTGACTACTTTTAATTCTATCCCCCCAAAGGTGCCACTTTAATACAGAGTGGTCAAAAAAAGGTCCAAAGACAATTAAGGAAAAGTGTCCAAAATAGGAAGGTACCTTTTTGCGGTTTTTACGAAAACTATGAAGCTGCCCAGCTTCGGTTGTATATGGACAACTAGAAGACGTAGAGAGAAAAAAAAATCAGTTGTTAGTTTTGGTCTAGCTCTTTTACCGGGTGAGCTATAAAAGTTTTTCTGTACCGCATTTTTTGCCAATTTTGGTGTACTTTTCTCACATTTCACCCTGTAGATTCCACATTTTTGCAGCAAAAAATCTGAAATAATTCAGGGACGTAGTACACACATGCGCCCTTAACCTTGCCAAAAATCAAGGGCCTAGCTTTCAATTTGAAATTTTGACGATTTTTTAAACTTTAAACTTCAAATTGCCACTTTGAGGCATATTTGTCCGGAGACCGTGCATCTAATGCGATGGTTTTCTATCCCAGGGGATACCTTGGAATGTTTTCTTTTTGGGACTTAGGAACCACTTTTAGCTGGGACGTCGCGAAATGGGCTTAATTGAATTTCGAAGCGAACGATGCAGATTTTTTGAAATTTTGGCCGAAAATCCCGAATGGTTCCGAAGCGACTTCCACCACGGGGGTGTCGGAAGCATTCGGCGGCCGCGGCCATTTGCAACTGACAGCTGAGATTTCCGAAATGTAAACATTAACTTTAGAGCCTCAGACTAAGGAAAATCGGCCGAAAAGCGGGGAAAACTGTCTGGCCGGGGAAAATTTGAACATTTCTAGGAAGATTATTGGCAAAATGCCCGGTCCTCGAGGTCGTTTTCACAAAGACTGGTCGATTTGAAAATTTCATGTCGGGTTTCATTTTTGGCTGATGACGTCGAAGCCAGACCACGCGGTTCTCGCCCAGACAGTGGCAGCTACAAATTCGGGCAAAAATGTATTTTTTCGATTTTTCGGCAGACATGGGCGTAGTTATATTTCTTTTTTGCTATTTTTTCCGTTTTCCCTTAAGAAATACATTGTGCAATGCTTTTTAAATGGGACAAAATTTATTTCGTCATAAATAAAAGATGGAGGAGAAAAAAAATGGCCGCCGTAGACAGGGTAATTAAAAAATGGGGATATCTCAGAAACGAATAAAGTTAGGGAGCTGAAATTTGGTACCATGGTTCATTAGGGAATGGACTGCAAGTTGCCATGGGTGGAAACCTTCGTCATGGTACCAAACCCATGGGTACCGTTAACGAAATTTTGCATACAAGTTTTCACGCTTTTGCACGTGTATTTCCCATAAGAAATACATTGTGCAACGCTTTTTAAATGGGACAATATTGATTTCGTCAGAAATAAAAGATGGACGCGAAAAAAAATGGCCGTCGTAGACAGGGTAATTAAAAAATGGGGATATCTCTGAGACGAATAAAGTTAGAGAGCTGAAATTTGGTACCATGGTTCATTAGGGAATGGACTGTAAGTTGCCATGGGTCGAAACCTTCGTCATGGTACCAAACCCATGGGTACCATTAACGAAATTTTGCATTCAAGTTTTCAGGCTTTTGCACATGTATTTCCCATAAGAAAAACGTTGGGCAATGCGTATTATATGGATGGAATGTAGATTACGTCATATTTAGGGTACCATTAATGGTACATGGTTCAAATTTGGATGGTAGGTACCTATGGGGGTATCATAAATTGTGATATAGCTGACTCAGCTATCATAGCTACAGTAGCTGAGTACCGTTGATAATTAGAGAACTGCTAATGATACATGGTTCAAACTTGGATGCTGGGTGCCCATGGAGGTACCATCAATGGTAATATAGCTCACATAGCTATATGTAGCTGACTGTAGCTAGGTTATAGCTGTTTTATGAACCGATGATGATATCAAGTTGAAAATCGAATGGTAGGTTACCCTTATGTAAAATTCGCTAAAAATGACATTTTTAAAAATCCAAGATGGCCGCCTGAAAAGTTTTGGTTTTAAAGCGATATCTCTGGAACGATTTGGGCTAGAAAGCTGAAATTTGGTATGTGGCCACTTTATGGGACGGGCTAGAGGTCTCTGAGGTCCAGAACCTTGCCGCGGGTACCGAAGGTTCCATTTTGAAAACTTTTTTATTAAAATGACAGTTTTTTGCTACAACTTACTGACTGTTGCTAAAGGGCGCCGAAACCAAATATATCCGACGTTTCGACTTTACGCCTACTATACGCCATCATCAGGGTATTCCCTTTTATTACAAATATTGCTTTATAAATGTGCCACGCCCAAACAATCAGTTTTTCGTATATGACTGACAAAATAGCTTTAACGAAGTCCATTCGACTGGTACTAACTGTTCGATTTTACCGTTTCTGGGTTCTGAGATTTGACTGATTAAATTTCTCATTGATAGGGGTAGAGTGACTTTTGCCATTTTATAGCAAAGCCATTTACGGCAATAGAACAACGGTGACTCAATTAAGTGTGAGTCGGCTCAAATACTGCTCAAAACGATAATTACTATTTTGCCAAGTTTAATAACAGTCTCACGGGAAGTAAAAAACTGTTAAAATTTTGTAAAAAATACCTAATATTTTTATTTGATCGAACATTACGTCAACTAAATTAAAAACCTTGAACGACAAATTAAGCAGGTATTTTGTGGTCGAGAATGCTCTATTCATGGGTGTCAATAGCATCGTTATAACATGTTTAGTTTTCGAATTATATAGATATAAGTATTAAAATGTCGATAAAAAGTGGAAAAGTTACGTTCTTGGCGCCATTTTGAAGGGGAAGGAAACTACTGAAAATTCCGAAATTGCAATTTTTTTACATATTTTTGTCCCCTCTTTCATTTGAGACTTCTTTTGATCAAATCTATGACAATCGATTTCGGTCGAAAATTTTCACGACTTACCCCCTTTGAAAATTTTGAAATTTTTACATTTTTCTGTTTATCTTGGAAACGGTACGGATTTTCGATATGCCGGTTAATATGACGTATGAAGAGGTCATCAAGGGCTATCAGATGCATGTATCAGAAAGAAGCTAGCTTTCACGGTTTTTGAGAAAATTAAAAAAAAGTGCAAAATTTGTACCCTATTTTTGGGCCACCCGTGCTCAGTTACTGTTCTAGGCAGAGCTTCGAAAATGGGCTCTACGTGTAGCTCTATTCTTCTGCTTCCTTAGCTGTTCTTATACATTTTTTGATAAATCTTCATCGAATCGAGATATTAGCTGTTAAAAGCAGCAATGCACGATTTTTATCTCAAAATTTAGTTTTTTGGGCCGGTTTGAGAGCCCCATATGTTTAACATAGAATTTTCGATATGTGTCATTTAAATCTATAGTAATCGATTTTATTTGTTACTTCGAGTCGGTTTTTAATGAATAGGACGTTGATTTCTGTTTTAGATAGTATAGGGTGTCTCAAAAAATGATGCATGAAGCTAATATATGCTAATAATGCAGAAAAGGTCCATAAGCAGTGTGTATTTTACATAGAAAGGATGGATTATTAAGTACGTAGACCAGCCAGAATAAAATGTTAGATATAGGCGATGAAAGCGTTATTAAAACTTAGTAATGAAAGCAATTTTAATTATTCAAAGAGTCTGGTGTTATCAGATATTAGTAATATTTACTGCAGAACATTTCCTTCGCCATTTTATCCACAAATTGTTAAAAAACACTAAAATTATTCTACTTTTTGGGTTTCTCTTATAGCTTTTGGGATAAATCCTCGTTAAAACGCGATATAAGCTATTGAAGGCTGAAATTCACGATTTTTATCTAAAACTTTAGGGTTTTGAGCCAGTTGGGGAGAGTCTCATATACTTAATATAGAAATATCGACTTTACCCATATAAATCAATAGTAATCGATTTTATTCGTAGGTTCTAGTAGTCGTATGATAAATAGGGCATATATTTACGTTTTGGATAGTATAGAGTGTCCCAAAAAAGTGTTGTAACCTAGAATTTTAGGATTTTGTCATGTAAATTGATATCTGTGAATTTATTGCGTAAGCTCCAGTAGTTTTATGATAAATAGAGCGTTGATTTCGGTTTTAAATAGTATACGGTGTCCCAAATAATGCTGCAACATTTAACTTTAGTTTTTTTTTGTTTAACAATACTTTTTTGTAGGTTTTATTCCTTTATTATAAATAGTACCTTTGGTTTCTGATTTAGATACTATAGGGTGACCCAAAAATTGACAAATATTACATTTTTAGGAACATCTAAAGTTAGAAAACTGAAATTTCAATTGTAGATTCTGTTCACAATCACAAACAATATGTCATAAATGGCAACTTTGATATGGGTACTCGTGGTGCCATTTTATATCTTTTTATGAATTTTAGCACGTTTTTTACCTGTTTACATATTACTTAATATGAAATAAGGTATTTGAGACGTTTCGACATTTCAGTTACTTTTAGGTATCTTCAGGTTCTTTGTTAATAATTTTACGGCAGTTTGGGCTACTTTGCCCACAGCGTTCGGATTTCCTAAACTATGGGCGCCCCGCGCGCATGGTCTTACCCTACAAAACTTCAAAAGTACTTTACCCACAGCGTTCGGACTTCCTAAACTATGGGCGCCCCGCGCGCATGGTCTTACCCTACAAAACTTCAAAAGTACTTTACCCACAGCGTTCGGACTTCCTAAACTATGGGCGCCCCGCGCGCATGGTCAAAAACGACGCAAAAAAAAAAAAAAAAAAAAAAAAAAAAAAAAAAAAAAAAAAAAAAAAAAAAAAAAAAAAAAAAAATGACGCGCGTGTGTGACAAAAGCACACCATAAACAAACCGACTCAAGAGTTTTGCTGACCAACTAGTTTATATCCGAATGGATATATAAAGCCCAGTGACAAACTCGATTTTGGTTGTATATATTTGGTAGTTTTTCCCTTCTACCGCTTATAACTCTGAAACTGCTCATTTGTCGCGATTTTCGTTCGAGGGCCGTAGGTACAGAAATGAACGGGCTTTTCAAAAATGTAGACGATTTTGCGGTATGTGCGGGGGGGACTGACCAGTGGCGTACCAAAGTCAAAAATGCGTTTTTTTAGATACCCAAAACATTATCGGTTTTACCGTAACTCCGGGACTATGTGGGGTATAGGGCTCCCTGTTGGTAGATTTCCTCATATATGTAGATGATAAATTTTGAAGTCTAATTTCGATAAGTTAAATAGGAAAATCTACAAAAAATCACAAAGTTGTCACGGTTTTTTGAAAAATTTTTTGTAATGGTCAACTTCGGGGCCTTCTGGACCCCTTTAGTTAGACGACTGGCCCAATAACGATGGTACCAGGGGAAAGGGCATATCCTTGGCTACTTTTAATCCTATCTCACCAAAGCCGTGACTGTAATACAGAGTGGTCAAAAAAATGTCCAAAGACAATTAAGAAAAAGTGTCCAAAATTTGAAGGTAGTTTTTTGCGATTTTTACGAAAACTATGGAACGGTCCGGCTTCGGTGGTATCTGGGCAACTAGAAGACGTGGAGAGAAAAAAAAATCAGTTGTTAGTTTTGGTCTAGCTCTTATACCGGGTGAGCTACAAAAGTTTTTCTGTGCCGCATTTTTTACTAACTTTGGTGTACTTTTTTCACGTTTCACCCTGTAGATTCCACATTTTTGCAGCAAAAAACCTGAAATAATTCACAGGTGTAGCACACATACGGGCCCTCTATCTGGCCGAAAATCAAGGTCCTATCTTTCAATTTCAAATTTTGACGATTTTTTAAACTTTGCATTTGAAATTGCCACTTTGAGGCCGATTTGTGCCGAGACCGTGCATCCTATCGACTGGATTTCTATCCCAGGGCATACCTTGGAATGTTTTCTTTTCGGCACCAAGGAACCACTTTTTCGCTGGGACGTCGCGAAATGGTCTTAATTGAATTTCGAAACGAAAGATACAGATTTTTGAAATTTTGGCAAAATTTCCGTTAGTTCCGGCAATTGCCTCTCGAGTAAACTACTAAACCGTGCGCTGCGATCGCTCCGGAAAATTCTCATTTGACAGATCGAACTTTAAACACCTAGACCAAGAAAAATAGGCGGAAAATCGAGGAAAACTGTATGGCAGGTGAAAATTTGAACATTTCTAGGAAGATTACATGTAAAGCCCCCAGTCCTCGAGGTCGTTTTCACAAAGACTGGTCGATTTGAAAATTTCGTGTCGGGATTCATGATTTCCGACCACGTGGAGCCCTGTGACGTCGACGCTCGGCTGGCTAGGTTTGTTCCGTACATAGTTAAAAACACTTCCATAAGAAATACATTGTGCAATGCTTTTTAAATGGAAGGAATATAGAAAGGGTTATATTTTGGGTACCATCGATGGTACATGGTTCAAATTTGGATGGTAGGTACCTACGGGGGTATTATAAATCGTAATATAGTTGCCGTAGCTATCGTAGCTACAGTAGCTGAGTACCGTTGATATTTAGAGAACTGTTAAGGATACATGGTTCAACTTTGGATGCTGGGTGCCCATGGAGGTACCATGAATGGTAATATAGCTCACATAGCTATATGTAGCTGACTGTAGCTGGGTTATAGCTGCTTAATGAACCGATGGTGATATCGACTTGAAAATCGAATGGTAAGTTTCCCTTATGTAAAATTCGCTAAAAATGACATTTTTAAAAATCCAAGATGGCCGCCTGAAAACGCTTGGTTTAAAGCCGATATCTCTGAAACGGTTTGAGCTAGAAAGCTGAAATTTGGTATGTGGCTATCTTATGGGACGGGCTAGAGGTCTCTGAGGTCCAGAAACTTGCCGCGGGTACCAAAGGTTCTATTTCGGAAACTTTTTTAATAAAATTACACTTTTTTGCTCCAACTTACTCACTGTTGCTAAAGGGCGCCGAAACCAAATATATCCGACGTTTCGACTTTACGCCTACTATACGCCATCATCAGGGTATTCCCTTTTATTACAAATATTGCTTTATAAATGTGCCACGCCCAAACAATCAGTTTTTCGTATATGACTGACAAAATAGCTTTAACGAAGCCCATTCAACTGGTACTAACTGTTCGATTTTATCGTTTTTAGGTTCTGAGATTTGACTGTTTAAATTTCTCATTTATAGGGGTAGAGTGACACTTGGCATTTTATAGCAAAGCCATTTATGAAACTAGAACAACAGTGACTCAATTAAGTGTGAGTCGGCTCAAATACTGCTCAAAACGTTAATTACTATTTCGTTAAGTTTAATAACAGTCTCATGGGAAGTGAAAAACTATAAAAATTTTGTAAAAATTACCTAATATTTTTATTTGATCGAATATTACGTCAACTAAATTAAAAACCTTGCACGACAAATTAAGCAGGTATTTTGTGGTCGCGAATGCTCTATTCATGGGTGTCAATAGCATCGTTATACCATGTTTAGTTTTTGAATTATATAGATAGAAGTATTAAGATGTCGATAAAAAGTGGAAAAAATACGTTTTTGGCGCCATTTTGAAGAGGAAGGAAACTACTGAAAATTCCTGAATTGCAATTTTTTTACATATTTTTGTCCCTTCTTTCATTCGAGACTATTTTTGACGAAATCTATGACAATCGATTTTGGCTGAAAATTTTCACGACCTACCCCCTTTGAAAATTTTGAAATTTTTACATTTTTCTGTTTATCTTGGAAACGGTAAGGTTTTTCGATATGCCGGTTAATATGATGTATGAAGAGGTCACCAAGGGCTATCAGATGCATGTATCAGAAAGAAGCTAGCTTTCACGGTTTTTGAGAAAATTAAAAAATAGTGCAAAATTTCTACCTTATTTTTGGGCCACCCGTGCCCAGTTACTGTTCTAGGCAGAGATTCGAAAATGGGCTCTACGTGTAGCTCTATTCTTCTGCTTCCTTAGCTGTTCTTATACATTTTTTGATAAATCTTCATCGAATCGAGATATTAGCTGTTAAAAGCAGCAATGCACGATTTTTATCTCAAAATTTAGTTTTTTGGGCCGGTTTGAGAGCCCCATATATTTAACATAGAATTTTCGATATGTGTCATTTAAATCTATAGTAATCGATTTTATTTGTTACTTCGAGTCGTTTTATATTGAATAGGACGTTGATTTCTGTTTTAGATAGTATAGGGTGGCTCAAAAAATGATGCAGGAAGCTAATATATGCTAATAACGCAGAAAAGGTCCATAAGCAGTGTGTATTTTACATAGAAAGGGTGGATTATTTAGTACGTAGACAAGCCAGAATAAAATGTTAGATATAGGCGATGAAAGAGTTATTAAAATTTAGTAATGAAAGCAATTTTTATTATTCAAGGAGTTTGGTGTTGTCAGATATTAGTAATATTTAATGCAGAATATTTCCTTCGCCATTTTATCCACAAATTGTTAAAAAACACTAAAATTATTGTACTTTTTTGGCGCCTCATATAGCTTTTCGGATAAATCTTAATTAAATCGCGATATAAGTTGTTGAAGGCTGAAATGCACGATTTTGATCCCCAAAATTAGGTTTTCGGGTCGATTTGAGAGCTCCATATGCTTAACAAAGAAATAACTACTTTTCCCCCATAAATCAATAGTAATCGATTTTATTCGTTGGTTCCAGTAGTTTTGTGACAAATAGGGCGTATGTTTACGTTTTAGATAGTATAAAGTGTCCCAAAAAAATGTTGTAACCTGGAATTTTAGGATTTTTGCATGTAGATCGATATCAATTAATTTATTGCGTTAATTCGAGTAGTTTTATGATAAATAGAGCGTTGATTTCTGTTTTCAATAGTATACGGTGTCCCAAAAAATGCTAAGTGCTAATGCTAAGTTTTATTACCTTATTATAAACACTGGCTTGATTTCTGATTTAGATACTATAGGGTGAGCCAAAAATTGGCAAATATTACATTTTTACGAACAATCAAAGCTAGAAAACTGAAATTTGAATTGTAGATTCGTTTCATAATCACAAACAATATATCATAAATGGGAACCTTGATATGGGTTCTCGTGGTACCATTTTATATCTTTTTATGAATTTTAGCACGTTTTTTACCCTTCTTCAAAAGATGTTAAGTTTGCAAATATGAAATCAAGTATTTCAGACGTTTCGAAATTTCAGTTACTTTTGGGTATCATCAGGTTCTTTGTTGATAATTTAACGTCAGTTTGTGCTATATCAGAGGACCATTCGGATATTTCCTAAACTATGGGCGCTCCGCGCGCGTGGTATTAACCCACAAAACTTCTACAGAACTTTGCCCACAGCGTTCGGATATTTCCTAAACTATGGGCGCCCCGCGCGCATGGTCAAAAAAAAAAAGCAAAAAAGAAAAAACAAAAAAAAAAAAGAAAAAATTTAAGAAACAACGCGTGACAATAAGAGCACACCATAAACAAACCGACTCAAGAGTTTTGCTGACCAACTTGTTATTTGAAACACAGATCGCCCCGATGGAAGTTCCGTAAGTGCAATATTTTCGGAAATAGACCCTTCAATGGTCGAACTTGAAAACGTCTCGACCGATTGGAGTGAATCCAACTGATTTTTCCTCCTCTTGATGTCCTATTTTACCTCCTACCATCGTTTTCAATCTCCTACCGTCGAATGTTCCGTAGGTGCAATATTTTCGGAGATAGACCCCTTCGGTGGTCGACTTTTAGGCACTTTTAGAACGCGTTTTTGGACCATTTAAAAAAAAAAAACTCTTTAGAGGTTAATTTTATTTCAATTGAGTTTGGATTGCAAACGTGCCATTCCGATCAAAAACAGCGAAAAAAATTTCTCAATTTTTTTTTTGAAATGTTCAAATGGGGAGGTATTACGACTTTTTTCTCAATTCTCAACTTTGACCGCCTGTAACTTGAGAACGCCTGGACAGATTGAAATAAATCCAACTATTTTTTCCTCTTCTTGATGTCCTCTTTCGCCTCCTTTTATCGAAAGTTCCGTAGGTGCAACATTTTCGGAGATAGACCCCTTCGGAGGTTGATTTTTAGGCACTTTTAGAATCGCGTTTTTGGACTATTTTTAAAAAAAAACTCTTTAGAGGTTAATTTCATTCGAATTAAGTTTGTTACCCTCTTAGGGGATTGCAAACGTGCCATTCCGATAAAAAACAGCGAAAAAAATTTGAAAATGTCCAAAGGAGGGGGGGGGGGGGGTATAACCATTTTTTCTCCATTCTCAATTTTGACCGCCTGTAACTTGAGAACGCCTCGACCGATCGGAGTGAATCCAACTGTTTTTTCCTCACCTTGATGTCCTCTTTCACTTCCCTCCATCGGAAGTGTCGTAGGTGCAAAATCATCGTTTTGATAAGGCGTCATGACATTAAACTGTTAGGTATTAGACTCTATGTAATGTTATTGTAAGTTTTAGTCACGTCAATTCACGTTAGAGTACCTTTTACCTCGTTAGCTTGAGGTGCTTACGCATTATGTAGAACAAACCTACAAACATAACGGTTTAGTAAACTTTGACAGGGTTTTACAACACGGTTACTATGGGAACTGACCGCGTAGCCAATAGAAATTCGTATCGCTCCTCAAAGGCTAATGACGAATTGTAGGCCAACCTTCTTAAACTCAAAAAATTAATAATGTCCCGATAATTTTACCATGAATAAAATTTCCTGGACTAAATCCTGGGAACTAAAATCAGATCAGATCTTTTTTCGGAGAGAAGAAAAACATCTTGTTTCAGGTAAAACTTTAAGTTTCAGTTTGGATGTTTCTGGCACCTGGATACTTTGGACACGCTTCCTAATGGTGGCGTTGCAATATATACGGTCTTCCAATAAAAATAGTTGAACATTTTGAGGTCAAAAATATGCATTGTTTTTTGCTATGTTTGTATAGGTACCGACAAAAATTGTTGCAAAACTAGAAAACACTCTCAAAGCCAAGAGAAAAGAAATAATGTAAACAGCACGTGGCTAGCACATTTGGTATTTAAAACGAGTTGCTCTCGGCTGGGACACCGTGTATTTTGTCGCTAAAAGAACAACATTAGATGGGCGACATCTAGCGGATCGCAGAGTTACTCAAGACCTGGACCTTTGTTTTGATGGAAAGAAAGGGTGCCACAAAAGAGACAAGCTTATCAGCGGCCCTAATGTGAAAAGAGAAGGATAGAAATAATAATGTTGGACATTTTGGTAACAGAGTCTGTTCTGCCGTGTTGTGGCCTACTAACAGAAGGTCTCTGCTATGAGTGCGCTTTTGGCAGGTTTGTCAATTTTAGGTTGAAGTTTGATATGAACAGGGAATTAGACAATTTGATTTTTTACTTGGAATAGTTAAATAAAATGTCTTTAATTTAGTACATAGCGGTGGCTCAATCAATGCTCACTCAAAGGTAAGTCAAAATTATATTTTAGGTATGATGCGCATAGGCAATTTGATAATTATTATCATCAAAATGATGGCGTGGTTATCAGTACATTTTTCTTTTTTCTTTGCGAAAGTTTTCATAGATTAACCCAATATGGGCGAATTTCAAAACTCATCAGTCACCTGCTTAATCCATTAAATTGCTAGATGGCCTTCACATGACCAGCTTAACCGGTACATGACCCGATGAATTTTGGAGTTTGCCCTATGTATGTCGCAATGCTCAGGGGTAAATTTAAAGGTTTTATATCGGGCGAATTCCAAAATTCACCGGGTCCCCTACCGGTTAAGCTGATCATGTGATGGCCATCTAGCAATTTAATGGATTAAGCAAGTGACTGATCTACCCGGTAGATGATCTGGTGAGTTTTGAAATTCGCCCATACCCGTGCATAAAAAAATACAAAATTGTTATATCCGAACGCACGTGAGGATATATAAAGCCGATTTTTGGTTGTATATATTTGGTATTTTTTCCATTTCGACGCTTATAACTTTTAAACTGCTCGTTTGACGGGATTTTGTAGTATAGCGCAAATGTACAGAAATGAACGGGCTTTTCAAAAAAGTGGTCGATTTTGTGGTACGTGCGGGGGGGGGGGACTAGTGGCGTAGCAAAGTCAAAAATGCGATTTTTTAGGTACCCAAAGTTACGGCGTCTTTGCCGCAACTCCGGGCCTATGTGGGGTATAGGACTCCCCACGGGTAGATTTCCTCATATGTGTAGACGAACAATTTTGACGTCTAATTCCGATAAGTTAAATAGGAAAATCTACAAAAAATCGCAAAGTTGGGACGGTTTTTTGAAAAAATTTTGTAATGGTCCACTTCTGGGAATTCTGGACCCCTTTAGTTAGACGAGTGACCCAATAACGATGGCACCAGGGGAAAGGACATATCGTTGGCTACTTTTAATCCTATCTCGCCAAAGGCGTCACGTTAATACAGAGTGGTCAGAAAAATGTCCAAAGACAATTAAGGAAAAGTGCCCAAAATTTGAAGGTAGTTTTTTGCGACTTTTACGAAAATTATGGAGCGGTCCAGCTTCGGTGGTATATAGGCAACTAGAAGACGCGGAGAGAAAAAAAATCAGTTATTAGTTTTGGTCTAGCTCTTATACCGGGTGAGCTACAAAAGTTTTTCTGTGCCGCATTTTTTGCCAATTTTGATGTACTTTTCTCACATTTCACCCTGTAGATTCGACATTTTCGTATTAAAAAATCTCAAATAATTAAGGGAGGTAGTCCACACGTGGGCCCTTGATCGTGCTAAAAATCAAGGTCCTAGCTTTGAATTTGAAATTTTGACGAATTTTTAAACTTTAAATTTCAAATTGCCACTTTGAGGTATATTTGTCCGGAGACCGTGCATTTAATCGGATGGTTGTCTATCCCAGGGGATACCTTGGAATGTTTTCTTTTTGGGACTTAGGAACCACTTTTAGCTGGGACGTCGCGAAATGCTCTTAATTGAGTTTCGAAACGAACGCTGCAAAATTTTTCAAATTTTGGCCGAAAATCCCGAATGGTTCCGATTCGCCAGCCACTAATTAGTAATCGGAAGCATTCGGCGGCCGCGCCCTTCTGCAACTGACAGCTGAGATTTCCGAAATGTAAACATTAACTTTAAAGCCTCAGACTAAGGAAAATCGGCCGAAAAGCGTGGAAAACTGTCTGGCCGGGGAAAATTTGAACATTTCTAAGAAGATTATTGGCAAAATGCCCAGTCCTCGAGGTCGTTTTCACAAAGACTGATCGATTTGAAAATTTCGTGTCGGGATTCATTTTTGGCTGATGACGTCGAAGCTATCCCACGCGGTTTTCGCCCAGACAGTGGCGGTTACAAATTCGGGCAAAAATGTATTTTTTCGTTTTTTCGGCAGACATGGGCGTAGTTATATTTTCTTTTTGCCATTTCTTCCGTTTTCCCATAAGAAATACATTGTGCAATGCTTTTTAAATGGGACAATATTGATTTCGTCATAAATAAAAGATGGAGGCGAAAAAGAATGGCCGCCGTAGACAGGGTAATTAAAAAATGGGGATATCTCTGAAACGAATAAAGTTAGAGAGCTGAAATTTGGTACCATGGTTCATTAGGGAATGGACTATAAGTTGCCATGGGTCGAAATCTTATTTATGGTACCAAACCCATGGGTACCATTAACGAAATTTTGCATATAAGTTTTCAAAGTTTTCACGCTTTTGCACGTGTATTTCCCATAAGAAAACGTTGGGCAATGCGTATTATATGGGTGGAATGTAGATTACGTCATATTTGGGGTACCATTGATGGTACATGGTTCAAATTTGGATGGTGGGTACCTATGGGGTACCATAAATTGTGATATAGCTGACTCAGCTATCATAGCTACAATAGCTGAGTAACGTTAGTATTTAAAGAACTGGTAATGATACATGGTTCAACTTTGGATGCTGGGTGCCCATGGGAGTACCATGAATGGTAATATAGCAGACATAGCTATGTAGCTGACCATAGCTAGGTTATAACTGTTTTATGAACCGATGATGATATCAAGTTGAAAATCGAATGGTAGGTTTCCCTTATGTAAAATTAGCTAAAAATGACATTTTCAAAATCCAAGATGGCCGCCTGAAAAGTTTTGGTTTTAAGCCGATATCTTGGGAACGGTTCGAGATAGAAAGCTGAAATTTGGTATGTGGCCATTTTATGGGACGGGCTAGAGGTCTCTGACGTCCAGAACCTTGCCGCTGGTACCCAAGGTTCTATTTTGGAAACTTTTTTAATAAAATTACACTTTTTTGCTACAACTTACTGACTGTTGCTAAAGGGCGCTGAAACCACATATATCCGAAGTTTCGACTTTACGCCTACTATAGGCCATCATCAGGGTATTCACTTTTATTACAAATATTGCTTCATAAATGTGGCACGCCCAAACAATCAGTTTTTCGTACATGACTGACAAAATAGCTTTAACGAAGCCCATTCGACTGGTACTAACTGTTCGATTTTATCGTTTTTAGGTTCCGAGATTTGACTGATTAATTTTCTCATTTATAGAGTGACATTTGCCATTTTATAGCAAAGCCATTTACGGCAATAGAACAACGGTGTCTCAATTAAGTGTGAGTCGGCTCAAATACTGCTCAAAACGTTAATTACTATTTTGCTAAGTTGAATAACAGTCCCATGGGAAGTGAAAAACTAATCAAATTTTTTAAAAATTATCTAATTTTTTTATTTGATCGAACATTACGTCAACTAAATTAAAAACCTTGAACGACAAATTAAGCAGGTATTTTGTGGTCGAGAATGCTCTAGTCATGGGTGTCAATAGCATCGTTACACCATGTTTAGTTTTTGAACTATATATAGATATAAGTATTAAAATGTCGATGAAAAGTGGAAAAATTACGTTTTTGGCGCCATTTTGAAGGGGAAGGAAATGACTGAAAATTCCAGAATTGCAATTTTTTTACATATCTTTGTCCCCTTTTTCATATGAGACTATTTTTGACAAAATTTATGACAATCTATTTGGGCTGAACATTTTCACGACCCCCTCTTTGAAAATTTTGAAATTTTTACATTTTTCTGTTTACCTTGGAAACGAGAAGGTTTTTCGATATGCCGGTTAATATGATGTATGAAGAGGTCATTAAGGGCTATCAGATGCATGTATTAGAAAGAAGCTACCTTTCACGGTTTTTGAGAAAATAAAAAAAAAGTGCAAAATTTGTTCCTAATTTTTGGGCCACCCGTGCTCAGTTACTGTTCAAGGCAGACCTTCGAAAATGGGTTCTACGTGTGGCTCTATTCTTCTACTTCCTTAGCTGTTCTTATACATTTTTTGATAAATCTTCATCGAAACGAGATATTAGCTGTTAAAGGTAGCAATGCACGATTTTTATCTCAAAATTTAGTTTTTTGGGCCGGTTTGAGAGCCCCATATGTTTAACATAAAATTTTCTATATGTGTCATTTAAATCTATACTAATCGATTTTATTTGTTAATTCGAGTCGTTTTATAATGAATAGGATGTTGATTTCTGTTTTAGATAGTATAGGGTGGCTCAAAAAATGATGCAGGAAGCTAATATATGCTAATAATGCAGAAAAGGTCCATAAGCAGTGTGCATTTTACATAGAAAGGATGGATTATTAAGTACGTAGACTAAGCAGAATAAGATGTTAGATATAGGCGATGAAAGCTTTATTAAAACTTACCAATGAAAGCAATTTTATAATTATGCAAGGAGTCTGGTGCTATATAAATATATGAGTATTTACTGCGAAATTATTCCTTCGCCATTTTATCCACAAATTGTTAAAAAACACTAAAATTATTCTACTTTTTTGGCTCCTCTTATAGCTTTTGAGATAAATCCTCATTAAAACGCGATATAAGCTGTTGAAGGCTGAAATTCACGATTTTTATCTAAAAATTTTGATTTTTGGGCCAGTTGGGGAGAGTCTCATATGATTAATATAGAAGTATCGACTCTTCGCTTATAAATCAATAGTAATCGATTTTATTCGTAGGTTCTAGTAGTCGTATGATAAATAGGGCATATATTTACGTTTCGGATAGTATAGAATGTCCCAAAAAAGTGTTGTAACATAGAATTTTAGGATTTTTTCATGTAAATTGATATCTGTTAATTTATTGCGTAAGTTCCAGTAGTTTTATGATAAAAAGAGCGTTGATTTCTGTTTTAAATAGTATACGGTGTCCCAAATAATGCTGCAACATTTAACTTTTTTTTTTGTTTAACAATATTTTTTTGTAGGTTTTATTCCCTTATTATAATAATAATAATAATAATAATAATATCTTTATTGCCACCAAAATCGACACAGTCAACAAAGCAACGTCAAAAGCAAACAAGAGAAAAAAGATACACTCTATAAATTGTTTCTGGAATGCAGCCACTCCCAGAATCACACAACACTGTAGTTTTGGTTTCCAAATCCATAAATTCAGCTACAAGGCTCATGTAAAGCTAAAGCTATAGTAGCACTTGTCTAGCAGGAAATCAGTGATGGCTCTCTTAAATGATAAAAGACTGGTCTTGTCTTTGATGGTACTGGGTAATAGATTAAAGGCCATGAGCGCCTGATAATATGGACCTTTCTTGAAAAAAGTAGAGTTGTGCAGTGGCACTCTGAGAATGTCTGCACTCCTGGTTGCCATGGTCATACCTTGAGCATATACATCCGCGTTGCGTGTAAACAGATTATAGTGTCCCTTTACAAACATTACCAGCGATAGGAAATATGACGATGGGACAGTGAGTAATTTCATTTGCTTGAAGTAGGGCCTACATGATACTCTAGGGTGTAGCCCCTGGATACATCTAACAATCCGCTTCTGGGCTACAAATATTTTGTGAGCATTTCTACATGAGCCCCAGAATAGAATACTATAAGATATTATCGATTGAGCTCTGGCATAATATATTTGTATTAGTGTGGTACGTGAAAAGCAATTTCTGAGTCTGCGAATTAAAGCACAGAAACTGTTTTCCAAAATTTGTATTTGCTTATCATATGCTAGAGTTTGATCAACCGTCACCCCCAAAAATTTCACCCCGTCTGATACAGGAAGAGAACCGGCACCAATATTGACATACAGAGACTCAAGAGAGCTACCCAATTTGCTAAAGGTCAACAGACCTGTCTTCCCACAGTTGACCGTCAGGCCACTGGCCGCACACCAATCCCGCATTCCCCCCACCGCACCCGAACAAGCCGCCGAGAGACCAGCAAAGCCATCATCCACCAGCACAATAGACGTATCGTCCGCATACTGGCAGATGCGACCACCAGCAATTGCCGCACCCAATCCATTGACGTACAAGAGGAACAACACGGGACCGAGAATGGAGCCCTGCGGAACGCCCCTCCGGATCGCTACCGACTGGGAAAGAACCTCGACCCCCTGTGAGTGCACAGATACTACCTGCTGTCTGTTTGTTAGATAAGACTTTATGATTGAGGCGAAATTCCCCCTGACTCCATAGCTAGCTATCCTGTTCATGAGCAGATCATGATCTAATGTGTCGAAGGCCCTTGAGAGATCAAAGAACAACCCAGCAACCTTTTTCTCACTGTCAACATTTTCAATTATGTATGTAATAAAGTCAAATATTGCAAGCTGTGTAGACCTATTGGGCATAAACCCATACTGGTGGCTGACTATCACCTCATGATGTTGTAGGAAGTTCATGAGCCTACTGTATATGGCCCTCTCAAAGATCTTCGACACGGAAGAGAGAAGGGAAATGGGTCTATAATTGTTGATGTCGGTTCTCTTTCCCTTTTTATGAGCGGGAATAACCTTAGCTCTCTTCAAGATGTCTGGGAATATCCCAGCACCAAAACAGTCATTCATGATATAGGCCAGTGGCGTTGAAATGCATTTAGCTACCCTTTTGATTATCACTATCGGAAACTCGTCTAAACCCGCGGAATATTTATTGGGCAGGGCCATTTTAATTCTAAATACTTCCATATCATCCACCGGCCTCAAGAAAGCCGTATTGGGGTTGCCAATAACATTCTCCACATCACCATCTTGCAGGCGAGCTACAGACGGGGTGTCGAACTTTCTCAGAAATAAGTCTGCGACCATGGAAGGATCTCCCACTGACACTCCATCAAAGTCAAGAACTATACTATTTTGACTACTGTTTGAAGTGAGATTCCTATAGATGCCCCAAGCCGTTTTTGTTTTGTTGTTTGAGTTATTAATCTGATTTTCATTAAGCGCTGTTTGATATTGCGAAATAAACTTTCTATAATTTTTTCTTTCATTCTTGTAGATATCCAAGTTAATCCGGCTTCCAGTGATCTTATACCACTCATATAAGTCCTTTACATATTGCCCATATTCTTTAATCTCCTTGCTAATCCAAGAAGGTCTTTCGGCCTGTAACCTACCTGAGCTAAGAGGAAATGCCAAGTTGAAATAATAATATAGAATGTTATGAAATATATTATAGCTTTCATTGGGATCTTGCACAGCATAGATATCTTCCCAAGTTTCGTTTTCAAGGCAATCTATAAAGGACTGTATGTCGGTGTCAGTAAAAAAGCGTTTTTTAATGCATTTGGCCCTAATGGCTTGATTTTTTGAGACTAGAATTCTCACTATCTGGCCATAGTGATCAGACACATTAGTTAAGTATATATTTCCATTTATCAATTCGTTGGGAATATTACTGAAGATATTATCCACTTGTGTCCCATCGCCTCTCCCAGCCCTAGTAACACCATGTATGCTAGAGGAAAGACCAAAACTCACAAGTAATTGATTCACTAGGTCTGAGTCAGCGTTATCTGTATGGAAATTCACATTGAAGTCCCCACAGACTATGAGATACCTATTCCTATTAGGATTATACACTCATGCAACAGGTCATATAGGTTAGTTACAAAAGTATCTAAACAGCCAGATGGCGAGCGATATAGAGTGACAGTTGTACAAAAATATCCACTTTTGGTTGTAAGATTAGCAACACAAAATTCAAAATGTCTTTCAATGGGTAGTTTTTGTACAGATACCTGTTCCATTGGGATATCCTTTTTGCAAAAAATGGCAGTTCCTCCTCCCCTCAGCTCTGTTATTGATGAGTAGCTCACCATGCTGTATCCACTCAGTTGTAAGTATTGTAAGTCTGCATTTTGAAGCCAATGCTCTGTTATACAAAAGATGTCAGGCTCAACTTCCGACAGCGCAACGGAGACTTCTTGGGTTTTGTTGTTCAGGCTTTGCACATTCCAATGAAACAGGATGAGCCTCTGTGATTTTGTCATAGTTGTGCTTCGGGTGTTTTGCTGCTTCATGGAGTCATATTCATGTTCATGGGATGGTAGATCACTTAGGTGGATGCTTCCGCCGCTGCGATTGCGAGTGTCATCCTTTTCTAGCCAATTTCTATTATTGGTTTTGTTTGGTCTAAAAAATTCCGGCCTAGTCCAAGGTTGAACCGTTGGAAGGTCACACCTTTAGGCCAGAAATCTGGACTGTCTATTAATTCTTTATGTTCAAAAGGAACACCAATCATGTAGAACCGCTTGGTTCCTTTTTGTATTTTCGGTTGACACTCTTTAACGGATATACTTTCTGCTGTGACATCAGCATGCTTTAGAACATAGTTGGTGATATTGTCTTTGGTAACATGTTCACCAAGTTTTTTTAGAAAGACCCAGGCTTTTTTGTCTTTCTTCGTGTCTTTATCAAACTGGAATTCCACATCCTCAGTTCGATTTCCCTGCTGTAGATTTCTTTTCTTAAGCTCCTGCCATCTTTGTTTATTTAATTTCCTGTTTTTTGGTTGTATAAAGTCTTCAGATTCTTTGTCATGACTTGGTTCCGTCCCACCAGACAAAGACATGCTCAATCCGTCCCCGCCAACGCCGGCGCTCTGTGGGTTGCCTAAGGCAGCAGCGTAGGATGCTCGTTCGCTCGATTGTGACGGTTTGGCAACATTGGCGGTGTATTCCTGGTTGTCATCATGCTGGTTGTTTTGTTTTTGTTTACCTTTTTTTGGCGGGCTTTGTTGGTCATGTTTACTTGCATTTTTGTTGTTATTTTTCAAAGAGCGAAAGTTTTTCTCTAAGAAGGTGGTTATTTTCTTCTAGAATTAGGTTTTTACTCCTTACTTCCAAGACGAGTTCCTTCAGATATTTTATCTCCAGTTCGCTATCACTGGCACCTCCAGGAATGGAATTGAGGTTATGTTCATCATCCATACTGTGCTCCTTGCATTTTAACTTCGAATCATCTATAATAGTGACTTTATCGGCCCAATCTCTTGCTACACAGGATCTGTGAAAGACCCTGCCACAAATAACACAGAACTGTGCACTAAAAGGTTTAGTTTTGCAACAGAAATAGTAACACTTTTCGCCACATGAATTTTTCCGCGTCCTCTCAGTTGACGCCATTTCAGACGTGTAGTAAGTGTTAATTATAAATAGTGCCTTTGATTTCTGATTTAGATACTATAGGGTGACGCAAAAATTGAGAAATATTACATTTTTAGGGACATCTAAAGCTAGAAAACTGAAATTTCAATTGTAGATTCTGTTCACAATCACAAACAATTTGTCATAAATGGCAACTTTGATATGGGTACTCGTGGTACCATTTTATATCTTTTTAGCACGTTTTTTACCTGTTTACCTATTACTTAATATGAAATAAGGTATTTGAGACGTTTCGACATTTCAGTTACTTTTAGGTATTTTCAGGTTCTTTGTTAATAATTTTACGGCCGTTTGGGCTACATCTGAAGAACGTTCGGATATTTCCTAAACTATGGGCGCTCCGCGCGCATGGTCTTACCCTACAAAACTTCAAAGTACTTTGCCCACAGCGTTCGGATTTCCTAAACTATGGGCGCCCCGCGCGCGAGGTAAAACGCAAAAAAAAAAATTATGCGCGAGTGTGACAAAAGCACACCATAAACAAACCAACTCAAGATTTTTGCTGACCAACTTGTTTAGCTCTATCCCAACTATGTTATTTTATTACAACGTCATATTGCGCTTTGCGTCCTATCAATAACAAGAAAGGTGTTCGATCGCAGGTGTAGGACAAATAGTCACTTTCTCAAAATCGCCAACGTTTCGACCTTTATTTTTATGTCTTCCTCGGGGCTTTTTCAGTCGGTGAAGAACGTCACCAAAGCTTATACAGACCGTCATGGCAGTACATAAAAGCAAAATTGTCGTTAAAATCCACATGGTGCACGTAAAATAAACACACGGGCCAACGAAACAAAACTGTCCTGAGGAACACCTACAAATAGGCGATTTCAAGAAAGTGATGTGGCTATTTCTTGCACCTTTCTACACTATTACAACGTCCTATTGGAAATAATGTCACTGGCCGTCTAGCAGTGTAAGTGGGTCGTACCCCTGCATGATAAATTACGATTCAAAGGTGCCTTTAGATAAATAAAACGCGCAAAATAATCAACAACGAATAACAAATTTTTGTGATTTTGGTGGCAATGCATATCTCAATGTAATGAACGGAAAACGTCGTTAGTTGTTATCTGTTAGTTTATTAGAGAGCTGCAGCATTTGCTGCTACATTGCTCGCGGTTGAGCTTAAAATACCTAAACTCCATACTAACTTTAAATATTTTATAAAGTTTAGCTCTGAAAAAGTTAGAAAAATAGCGTTAAATATTTATAAAGTCAAGAAGGGGCTAAAAATAAATAAATTTTAACGGTGATTCCCTATTATTGGTAACACCAAGTACCTACCAGCAGCATAACAAGCAACATAATGAGCCGTTTTGCAGGATTAACCAGTTGGAAGTTTGCCATCGCGAAATGTTCGGTAAGATGGTTATCACCTGCGCGAATCCGGGTTCAGTTCTACCGGAACTTGATAATCGCGTAGTTGAAGAACTCACTTTCCCTGTAGGCGATCTGGATATGAAAGAAAGGTCGGCGTGTCATGACTATCTATATACAAAAAGTGAATTTATAATTATTTTTTTTACAGCACCTTAAGAAGAACTCAGTCATGGGGCTACGATTTTTATGCTCCCAACCCGGAATACGAAAAACGAAGAGCTAGCGCATTGGTAGACGAACTTTTGGTGGAGATCTACAACAATGTGCACAACGGCACTACCGACTATTACTCAACTTCTGGCAAAAGTCAAAGAGGACACTGGGTAGATGTGGATTTACTTGCGAAAGGTAGAATCAAGGTGACTGTATCTGTAATTCAGTCTAAATTCAATCTAAATGAAATTTTGGTCGCAAAGAGTTAATTTTTTTATATTGTTTTTGATCGGAATAAGACGATTTCAATCCCCTCTGATGGTAACAAACATAATTTTATTTAGTCCCATCAATCCGTTTAATTCAAATCGAAATGTGACAAAGACGTGAAATTGAACGAAAAAACGTTTAATTGAAACGTAAATTTTAAGCGTATAGTTTCGTTTTCCAAAAAAGTCAGTACAGATGTAGTCATTGAAGAAAATTTAATCAAAGTTTGCTGAATTTCAGTTAGAGAAAGGACCAGATTCAGTAGAGGTTGAAGTTGACCAACCTAAGAACAAACCCCAGAGGTTTCTTCTGACACTGAAAATTCAACAATTCAAAATGGACCACGGTCTCGAAGCCCAGAAAACACTTTAGATTGTATTTTGACGGGCTGTGAAAGCATTCACAGTCTTATTAAATTGTTAGTTCAAAATCAACATTGGTTTTAGTTCAAAGTCGTTTAAAAAGTCTTAAAACATGAAAAAACTTTCATTCGCCATTTCGCGCAGTTTTTGACTAAAATCTCAAGTTTTGGTAAACTTGGACACAAATTCTTTTTCCAGAAGAAAAATATTATTAGAAAATTTACTTTTTGGAACAAAATCGGTTAAAAGTTCCGTTAAAAAAAATACAAAGCTGATAGAACTTGTATATGCGTTTACTTCGAAATCAATAAAAAAAAATAAAATTAGAGAAACGCGATTTTCCACAATTAAAATGAAACATCAATTTTTCAAAAAAAGTATCAAAATTAGCAAAATAAATAACACTGGAATTTTTTTATAATAATTACAAAAATTGCTTTTTTAACGAAAACCGATCAAAATCGTTAAAAAAATGTGCAAAATACAAAAAAAAACAAGTTTCACACTCCAACATGTCATCATTTCATTTTTGTACCAAAATCGGTCTCTACTTTAGATAAAAAGTCTTTTTTCCACAAAGAAGTATTAAGAAATTACTTTTTGGGTACTTGGTACTACTTGGGTCAATTTGGAAAAACTTTAAAAAATTTTGTTTCTCTTGTTTTTGATAGGAATGAGGCGATTTCAATCTCTTGTAAACGTAACAAACATAATAAGAATGAAATTAGTCTCATAAGAGAATTTTTTTGTAAATTCTTACAAAGTACGTTCTAAAGGGGCATAAATATCGACCTTCAAAGGGGTTTATCTCACAAACTTTTGAACTTACGAAACTTTCTAATTTCAATGAGAAAAAAGTAGGAACAAGCTCCCCCCTTTCTCCCTCTCTGGTAAATTTTAAAATTGTTTATCTTATTTTTTAGGACGGTTGGAATGAAAGTTCTGCGCCATTTATCCGATCCAATTTAAACCTGTGCTGGCTCTTGAGCCCCACCCCCTAACCAATCAGAATCGTTAAACCTCATCCTGTTACCTGTACAGATTCTTAAGTCCCACCCTCAACCAATCAGAAGCGACATAACCGACCAATAGACACAATACGGAAGTGGATTAGCAGGTTGGGGACGAAATAACAACTTCATTCAATTTTCAAATCGCCGACGTTTCGACCGTATGTTGCGGTTATAAATTAAAAATAAAATAAAAATAAAATTTTAAACATACAGTCAAAATAATTTAATTAAATAATTTTAATTTTTATCGCCCATAGGTAACTGTGATGGTTTTTTCCTTACATTTGTAGTCTTGATAAAGAGCGCAATATACGGTCGAAACGTCGGCGGTTTGAAAATTGAATGAAGGTGTTATTTCGTTTCCACTAACTAATCCACCTTCCTACTATTGCTATTGGGACGCTAAACACTTGGAATAGACACAATTGTTTCTAAAATCTTAAGCTCCCCCTCTCTCTAAGAAATGGCTCCGCCTTTCTCTCCGAACTCTTTCCAAAGATGTGCTCGGAAACCATGTGTCATTGATTAGAAACACGGTACTCTAAATACTGCGGTTGGGACCAAGCCCCACCCCCTAACCAATCAGAATCGTTAAACCTCACCCATGGTACTTGTACAGATTCTTAAGTCCCACCCTCAACCAATCAGAAGCGACATAACCAACCAATAGACACAATTTTTTCTAAAACCTTAAGCTCCACCCCTCTCTAAGAAATGGCCCCGCCTTTCTCCGAAATGTATCCAGAGACGTACTCAGAAACCATGCATCATTGATAGGTAAGACGGTACCCTAAATATTGCGGTTGAGACGGACCTGTTTAGCTCTAGGCTTGAAAAATTTAAGATTTTTTATAGATATTAAATCTGGTAGGCGGTGGGAGGAGAAAGAAGAAAGTCTGCTACGGTGAGTGGATTAACGATGCTGATTGGTTAGGAGGTGGAGCTTAAGTGCCTGCACAGGTACCAAGGCGGCGATAGGACGTTCTTGTTTGGTTCGGATAAATGGCGCTGAACTCTCATTCGAACCCTACTCCGGACAAAAATTCTTTTTCCAGAAAAAAAAATGAATACATAAATAAAAAAAATAAAAATTGAGGAATACGATTTTCCACAATTCCAATAAAACTCAATTTTTCAAAAAAAGTATGAAAGTATGCAAAATAAATAACACCGGAATTTGTTTATAATTATGACAAAATTTACTTTTTCAGCAAAAACCAATCAAAATTGTTTAAAAAGGTACATAATTAAAAAAAAAACAGTTTTAACTTCAAACAAGTCATCATTTTATTCTTGTAGCAAAGTTGGTCTTTACTTTAGATAAAAATTCTTTTTTCCATCGACGATTCGATCAAATCGTCACAAATTGTCCAATTAAGTTTGTTGTTTTTGATCGGAATGATACGAGTTCAATCTATTGTAAACGTAAAAAACATAATAAGAATGTAATTAGTCTCATAAGAGAACTTTGTTGTAAATGCCTCCAAAGCACGTTCTAAAAGGGCATAAATATCGACCTTTGGGTCCTGGGGTATATCTTCCAAACTATTGAACTTACGAAACTTTCTTTGGTATAAGATGAAGGAGGCCATCAAAAGGAACAAGAAACCGTTGAATTTACTCCACATAACAAGCCCCCCCCCCTCTCCCTCTCTGGTAAATTTTAAAATTGTTGAATGATTGATTTAGGACGGTTAAAATGAAAGATCTGCGCCATTTATCCGAACCAATCATGACCGTCCTACCCCCGCCCTAATACCTGTGCAGGCTCTCAAGCTTCCCCCCTAACCAATCAGAATCGTTAAACCTCACCCTGGTACCTGTCAAAATTCTTAAACCCCACCCTCAACCAACCAAAAGTGACCTAACCGACCAATAGACACATTTTTTTCTAAAACCTTAAGCTCCTCCTCTCTCTTTAAGAAATGGCTCCGCCTCCGCTGTTTAGCTCTAACCTTGAAAAATTTTGAATTTTTTAACAGAAATTAAATGTGTTAGGTTGTGGGTGAATCAAAGTTCTGCGCCATTTATCCAAACCAATCAAAAACGTCCTACCCCCGCCTTGATACCTGTGCAATCCCCACCTCCTAACCAATCAGAATCGTTAAACCTCACCCAGGTACCTGTACAGATTCTTAAGCTCCACCTTCGACCAATCAGAAGCGATTAATAGACACAATTTTTTCTAAAACCTTAAAGCTGTCGAAAGACGTACTCGGAAACCAAACATCATTGATCGGTAAGTTGGTACTGTAAATATTGCGGTTGGGATGGACCTGTTTAGCTCAAAAAAATTTGAAAAATGTTGGTTTTTTTAAATAAAGTCGAAATCTGGTAGGTGGTGGGCGGAGAAAGAAGAACGTCTGTCATGGTGGGTGGATTAACGATGCTGATTGGTAAGGAGGTGGGGCTTAAGAGTCTGCACAGGTACCAAGATGGCGGTAGGACGTTCTTGTTTGGTTCGGATAAATGGCGCAGAACTCTCATTCTAACCCTACTTGAATTCCCTTAACAACGGAAGCAATTTAATTCCAGTGAAATTTAAATAATTTTGAATCGATAGTTTTTAAACCCTTTTTCCAGTTTCGAAGTTAATCTGAAACTCTACAAAAACTCTTTTCGTAGGTGCAGCCGAACTGCAATCCATCATCTCGTGCTTGCGCGAGCACATCGGCCGAACCGGGAACGTGCTAGTGCGCCATCTGAAGCGTCGCGACGTCCTACGTCGGCAGCAACAAGCGTTGTGTGACGTCATTTCGAGGACACTTAATCAGGGTAAGTAGGGATTTGAAATCGATTGGATAACTTCGTGACAGTGCTCCGGTGTTATTCCTCTACGACTTTTTTATGCCAATAAAATAGAGTAACCAGGATTTAAACCACTAACCAATCTACCAGAATATAATCGAATCGCATAAGTTGTGAATCAAAAAATTATCTATTTGAAGTAGAGATGTTTGACTTCGAAGAGAGACCGATTGTCACGTTTTATCACAAGGCAATTAGAGGGAAGGGGGGGGGGGGGGGGATATCGCCCACGGCGCCAACGACGCCTATCGAGATGTCCGCGACGCTCCCCCCCAAAAACTGAAATCTGCGATCGCACGATGCAGACAGAGATACCGCGTTTTCCGTCGGTCTTTCGACATTTTCCAGCTTTCCTGCCTGATAAGTGTGTTACGTCAACGTGCACTTCTTCAGTCAGTGTTTGGCGATGTGACCGTGCCATGCGACGCCCCAATGAGCGGTTTTCTCAGTTCTTTGAAAAAAACTGGTGGCGATGGGTTGAAAAGTAAGTGCGATCTTGATGTGAGGAAGTGTAAGGCAGAGCTTGTGAAGAGGTTGTGTTTTGAATAGGTGTTGGTTTTAAACCATTAACCCTACAAACGTCAGGTTTGTTTAATTTTATTGCGGGCTTCAATAGAACAAATTGTTGAGGAAAGTTTAAGCAGAAGCTTTTCCCTACTTGACCGTTTGAATATCCCTGCATCAACCATTTCTGTAAAGACAGACAGTTATGATGCTTAATAATGAATTTCAAGGTGGACTCTTCTACTTTCTCGAAAACTTTTAAAGCAAAGAAAAATTTACAAAAAAACATTCCTAAATATTCTTTCTGTGGTTCCAGTGGGTTCAACAATGATTAAACCACGTTTAGATTAGTTCAGGTGCGTTTGCACCATTTTACCCTGCCTTTTGGCTACCTTTCGCACGAGTGGTCATCAAAACCTTTTTTCTTGAAACGTCATCAAATTACCACTCAATTTGACATGTAACGATGTAAATAGAAAAAAACAATTCATTTATTTACTGTGATCTCGGTTCCTGCCGCCCAGCCATGGAAAGTAATACCTCGTGTTCATTGGCAAACATCATCTAGAAGCATATGAGTTTTTGGCACAATCCAAGTAAATGGACTTTTGTTCTTTCGTCCTTTTCTTTTGACATATCGCACCCAACTAGATGATGTTTTCCAATAAACACCCCCTAGACAGACCTAGCTTTTGGGTCCGATCCTGGAATTTGGATCCTTTTTTATCGGAATGAGGCGAGTTTTCAGTCCCCTGTGAACGTAACAAACACAATAATTGCGAAATTAGTCTCCTAAGTGGATAGTCCCATAATCGAATGTTTTTTCTCTTAGGTGTTCCTGAGTCAGCGCCAGATATGCGGTTTACCATCCAACCCACCCCCGGGGAGTCGGGGTTTTCCCAGTGGGTAGCTGCCATGAAGATGGTGGCCCAGCTGCCAGGAGGAATTCCTCTCGAATTTAGGAGTAGATTGTGGCTGACGATGGCTGACAGGCATTTGGCATCAAAAGGGGTAAAAACCTGCCTCTTAAACCATAATTTCGTTAATATACGATGACATAAGGAAAGACCATGAACTATTCTTTTTACAGCCAACTAGATAACTATTTCAAGTGAGCTGTAAAGTTTCTGTCTAACTAACTTTAGAAATACGTTTTTTTAAACCACCTTTTTCTTATCTAACTTTGTCACGACACCCTTTTATATATCCATCGTTTCACGAGAAGTTTCGCATCTGGAAAGTTCAAACAAAAAAACGTGACATGTTTCCTTTATAACACCCTGAATATATTTTCAGGTCTTATATATTCCAGCTCTTGGCTTTATATTGATCAACAAACACATAAAATGAAATAATAGCATGTGAGCGACTTCCCATGGATACAAACGTTTCTATATTATTTGTGTTCGAGAAGCAATGTAGGAAAAATATGAGAGTTTTTTATTTATCGTGGTCGTTACTGTTTCAAAGCATCTTTTATTGATGCCCGGATTTGTAAACGTGAGTTAGATCTGTCTTGAAGGTTAACTTAGAGTCAGCTTTTTCCTATACAGTGGTGAGTTTTTTTTTTGTTTTTTAGTGAAAAGATCTCAGAAATTACCACAGTTACGAAAGGAGTTAAATGAGGAAAAAACAACAGTTTTAGAAGATCAATTTGATACCTGCTCTGGAAAATTGGCAAAAACTAAATCTTGACGATCTCTTTTCCAGAACCACTTCCACATGTTTGCAAAATTTCAAGACTCATTATAGAAATTTGGCATAATTAAATCATTACGATTTCTATTTCAAAACCACTTCCACATGTTTCAATAAATTTTATGACTTACTAATTAGTAAAGACTAAATCTTGACGGTTTCTATTCTGAAACCACTTCCACATGTTTGAAAAATTTCAAGACTCACTATAGAAAATAGGCAAAACTAAATCTTTACGATTTCTATTCCAAAGCCACTTTGACGTGTTTGAAAAATTTCAAGACACTATAGAAAATTTGAAAAAAAAAACGAAATCTTGACGATTTTATTTCCAAAACCACTTCAACATATTATATACATTTTATGACTCACTAATTAGTTAAAACTAAATCATGACGGTCTCTATTCTGCAACCCCTTTCACATGTTTGAAAAATATCAAGACTCACTATAGAAAATTGGCAAAAACGAAATCTTGACGATTTCATTTCCAAAACCATTTCCACATGTGTTATAAATTTTATGACTCACTAATTAGTAAAAATTACATCTTGACGGTTTCTATTCTGAAACCACTTTCACATGTTTGAAAAATATCAAGACTCACTATAGAAAATAGGCAAAAACGAAATCTTGACGATTTCATTTCCAAAACCATTTCCACATGTGTCATAAATGTTATGACTCACCAATTAGTAAAAACTAAATCTTGACGGTTTCTATTCTGAAACCACTTTCACATGTTTGAAAAATTTCAAGACACTATAGAAAATTGGCAAAAACGGAATCTTGGCGATTTCATTTCCAAAACCATTTCCACATGTGTTATAAATTTTATGACTCACTAATTAGTAAAAATTACATCTTGACGGTTTCTATTCTGAAACCACTTTCACATGTTTGAAAAATATCAAGACTCACTATAGAAAATTGGCAAAAACGAAATCTTGACGATTTTATTTCCAAAACCACTTCAACATATTTCATAACTTTTATGACTCACTAATTAGTAAAAACTAAATCATGACGGTTTCTATTCTGAAACCACTTCCACATGTTTGAAAAATTTCAAGACACTATAGAAAATTGGCAAAAACGGAATCTTGGCGATTTCATTTCCAAAACCACTTCCACATGTGTAATAAATTTTATGATGTCAAAAATTTCAAGACTCATCATAAAAAACTGGCAAAAACTAAATCTTGACGACTTCATTTCTAAAAACCACATTCACATGTTTCATAAATCTTATGACTCACTAATTAGTAAAAACTGAATCTTGACGGTTTCTATTCTAAAACCACTTCCACATGTTTGAAAAATTTCAAGGCTTTCTATAGAAAATTGGCAAAACTAAATCTTTACGATTTCTATTCCAACGCCACTTTGACGTGTTTGAAAAATTTTAAGACTCACTATAGAAAATTGGCAAAAACGAAATCTTGACGATTTTATTTCCAAAACCACTTCAACATATTTCATAACTTTTATGACTCACTAATTAGTAAAAACTAAATCATGACGGTTTCTATTCTGAAACCACTTCCACATGTTAGAAAAATTTCAAGAGTCACCATAGAAAATTGGCAAAAACGAAATCTTGACGATTTCATTTCCAAAACCACATCCACCTATTTCATAAATTTAATGACTCACTAATTAGTAAAAACTAAATCTTGACGGTTTCTATTCTGAAACCACTTCCGCATGTTTGAAAAATTTCAAGACACTATAGAAAATTGGCAAAAACGGAATCTTGGCGATTTCATTTCCAAAACCACTTCCACATGTGTAATAAATTTTATGATGTCAAAAATTTCAAGACTCATCATAAAAAACTGGCAAAAACTAAATCTTGACGACTTCATTTCTAAAAACCACATTCACATGTTTCATAAATCTTATGACTCACTAATTAGTAAAAACTAAATCTTGACGGTTTCTATTCTAAAACCACTTCCACATGTTTGAAAAATTTCAAGGCTTTCTATAGAAAATTGGCAAAACTAAATCTTTACGATTTCTATTCCAAAGCCACTTTGACGTGTTTGAAAAATTTTAAGACTCACTTTAGAAAATTGGCAAAAACGAAATCTTGACGATTTTATTTCCAAAACCATTTCAACATATTTCATAACTTTTATGACTCACTAATTAGTAAAAACTAAATCATGACGGTTTCTATTCTGAAACCACTTCCGCATGTTTGAAAAATTTCAAGACACTATAGAAAATTGGCAAAAACGGAATCTTGGCGATTTCATTTCCAAAACCACTTCCACATGTGTAATAAATTTTATGATGTCAAAAATTTCAAGACTCACCATAAAAAACTGGCAAAAACTAAATCTTGACGACTTCATTTCTAAAAACCACATTCACATGTTTCATAAATCTTATGACTCACTAATTAGTAAAAACTAAATCTTGACGGTTTCTATTCTAAAACCACTTCCACATGTTTGAAAAATTTCAAGGCTTTCTCTCAATAGAAAATTGGCAAAACTAAATCTTTACGATTTCTATTCCAAAGCCACTTTGACGTGTTTGAAAAATTTTAAGACTCACTTTAGAAAATTGGCAAAAACGAAATCTTGACGATTTTATTTCCAAAACCACTTCAACATATTTCATAACTTTTATGACTCACTAATTAGTAAAAACTAAATCATGACGGTTTCTATTCTGAAACCACTTCCACATGTTTGAAAAATTTCAAGACTCACTATAGAAACTTGGCAAAACTAAATCTTTACGATTTCTATTCCAAAGCCACTTTGCCGTGTTTGAAAAATTTTAAGACTCACTATAGAAAATTGGCAAAAACGAAATCTTGACGATTTTATTTCCAAAACCACTTCAACATATTTCATAAATTTTATGACTCACTAATTAGTAAAAACTAAATCATGACGGTTTCTATTCTGAAACCACTTCCACATGTTAGAAAAATTTCAAGACTCACCATAGAAAACTGGCAAAAACGAAATCTTGACAACTTCATTTCCAAAACCATTTCCACATGTGTCATAAATGTTATGACTCACCAATTAGTAAAAACGAATTTCAAGACCCTATAGAAAATTTGAAAAAACGAAATCTTAACGATTTTATTTCCAAAACCACTTCCACATGTGTTATAAATTTTATGACTTACTAATTAGTAAAAATTACATCTTGACGGTTTCTATTCTGAAACCACTTTCACATGTTTGAAAAATATCAAGACTCACTATGGAAAATAGGCAAAAACGAAATCTTGACGATTTCATTTCCAAAACCATTTACACATGTGTCATAAATGTTATGACTCACCAATTAGTAAAAACTAAATCTTGACGGTTTCTATTCTGAAACCACTTTCACATGTTTGAAAAATTTCAAGACACTAAAGAAAATTTGAAAAAACGAAATCTTAACAATTTTATTTCCAAAACCACTATTTCATAAATTTTATGACTCACTAATTAGTAAAAACCAAATCATGACGGTTTCTATTCTGAAACCACTTCCACATGTTAGAAAAATTTCAAGAGTCACCATAGAAAACTGGCAAAAACGAAATCTTGACGATTTCATTTCCAAAACCACATCCACATGTTTCATAAATCTTATGACTCACTAATTAGTAAAAACTATATCTTGACGTTTTCTATTCTGAAACCACTTCCACATATTTGAAAAACTTCAAGACTCACCATAGAAAATTTCTTTTCCAAAACCACTTCCAAATGTTTGATAATATTTACGACTCACTATTGGAGATTGGCAAACCCAAATTTTGACGATTTCTTTTTCAAAACCGCTTCCACATGTTTAAAAAACAAAATCTGGACAAGTGAGAAAATTGAGAAGTGAGAATGTTTTTGAGCTACTTCTTTGATCTAACCTGAACTAACTCGACTTTAAAAAACCGGGCAAAAAAGTGTCGCTAAGAGAGAAACAATAGATCGTGGAGGTTTAATTGATTTTTTTGGATTTCTGAAAGCAGATATTTTTCAGATCGACTGGCCGCAAGTGGAAAAATCCTGCTTCAGCGAATGGTCGCATCCTGCGGACGCTGAACTAGGAATCCAAATAGTAAAAGACCTGCATAGAACTGGATGCAGTTTGTTCTGCGGCGAAGACAGCCAGGAAAACCAAGCCTTGCTGAAGAAGGTTTTATTAGCATACGCGAGGTGGAATAAGGCTGTCGGTAAGTACCCTGTGTTCATTAGAAAAAGTCATCTAGAACGAATTAGACAATCAAAAGTCTCAAACTAATCAAGGTAAATGGACTTTTGTTCTTTTCGTTCATCCTTTTCTTTTGACATTTCATCACCTAATAGATGAAGTTTTCAAATGAACACCCTCTATGTGCAATTAGAGTTGTTATTTTCGAACGCTGCTTGACAGGGTATTGCCAGGGATTCAACATGTTAGCTGCTTTAATCCTCCAAGTCACCGATCGTAACGAGAGCGACGCTTTGAAGCTGATGATCTACTTGATCGAAGGCGTTCTACCGGACTCCTATTTTGCGGACAGTCTTCGAGGTTTGTCCGTGGACATGGCCGTGTTCCGCGAGCTCTTGCGCAGCAAGCTTCCGAGACTGTCCAAACATCTAGATGTTCTGCAGAACGCTGCCAAGGATGGGAGTAGGAGTTACGAGCCGCCTTTAACTAATGTTTTTACTATGCAATGGTAAGTGACAGACATTGTTGAGTGCGACTGCACTCAACAATGGATGGTTTATCTACAACTGCGGTGGACATTATCAAAGGCGGTGGAAAAAGTTAGGAAATCCGAACGCTGTGGGCAAAGTGCTGTAGAAGTTTTGTGGATTAAGATAACGCGCGCAGATAGTTTAGGAAATATCCGAACGTTCCTCTGATGTAGCCCAAAACTGCCGTAAAGTTATAAACAAAGAACCTGATGATACCTAAAAGTAACTGAAATGTCGAAACGTTTGAAATATTTTATTTCATATTCGCAAAGTTAACACCTTTTGAAGAATGGTAAAAAACGTGCCACGAGTACCCATATCAAGGTTCCCGTTTATGACATATTGTTTGTGAACGTCATTTATCGCATGTTATTTATAGCTCAATTTTGCCCTTTTCTATTGAAATTAATAGCAGTGTTATTGAACAGAATAGAGTAACAACTGAATATATTACACTCTTTGAAACTCTAGTTAAATTAATAACTTCGATAGTTAGACCGGAAAATCTAATTTTAGGGATCAAAATCGTACATTTCAGCGTTCAACAGCTTATATCGCGTTTTAATGAAGATTTATCCGTAAAGCTATACGAGGAGCCAAAAAAGTAGAATAATTTTAGTGTTTTTTTTACAATTTGTGGATAAAATGGTGAAGGAAATGTTCGCAGTAAATACTCATATCTGAAAACTGCAGACGCCTTGCATAATTAAAATTGCTTTCATTGCTAAATTTTAATAACGCTTTCATCGCCTATATCCAACATTTTATTCTGCCTTGTCTACGTACTAAATAATCTACTCTTTCTATGTAAAAACCACACTGCTTATGGACCTTTTCTGCATTATTAGCCACATCATTTTTTGAGCCACCCTATACTACCAAAAACAGAAATCAACATCCTATTTATTATAAAACGACTGGAAATAACAAATAAAATCGATTATATATTTATATGACACGTATCGAAAATTTCATGTTAAACATAGGGGGCTCCCAAACCGGCCCAAAAACCTAAATTTTGAGATCAAAATTGTGCATTGCGGTCTTTAACAGCTGATATCTCGTTTCGATAAAGATTTATCAAAAAATCTATAAGAACAGCTAAGGAAGTAGAAAAATAGAGCTACACGTAGAGCCCATTTTCGAAGCTCTGCCTAGAACAGTAACTGAGCACGGGTGGCCCAAAAATAAGGTACAAATTTAGCACTTTTTTTTAATTTTCTCGAAAACCGTGAAAGCTAGCTTCTTTCTGACACATGCATATGATAGCCTTTAATGACCTCTTCATACATCATATTAACCTGCATATCGAAAAACTTTACCGTTTCCAAGATAAACAGAAAAATATAAAAATTTCAAAATTTCGATTGTCATAGATTTTATCAAAAATAGTCTCATATAAAACAGGGGACAAAAATATGTAAAAAATTTGCAATTTCGGAATTTTCAGTAATTTCCTTCCCCTTCAAAATGGCGCCAAAAACGTATTTTTTCCACTTTTTATCGACATTTTACTATTTAAATCTAACTTAATACTTACGTCTATATAATTCAAAAACTAAACATGGTATAGCGATGCTATTGACACCAATGAATAGAGCATTCTCGACCACAAAATACCTGCTTAACGAAAAACTGATTGTTTGGGCGTAGCACATTTATAAAGCAATATGTGTAATAAAAGAGAATACCCTGATGATGGCGTATAGTAGCGCCTTTTAGTAACAGTCAATAAGTTGAAGCAAAAAAGTATCAACAAATTTAAAAATTTCCAAAATAGAACCTTCGGTACCCGCGGCAAAGTTCTGAACATTAAAGACCTTTAGCCCGTTCCATAAAGTAGCCAGATACCAAATTTCAGCTTTCTAGCTCAAACCGTTCCAGAGATATCAACTAGATGAAATTTTATAATGAACACCCCGTATTTCTTATAGGAAGATAAGAATTGATAAAATGTATTGTATCGGATTGTTAAAGCAACTGTATGCAAACAAACTATAGACAACGTGGTCGGGCCTCGACGTCATCGGGCTCGACGTCATCAGCCACCATGATTCATGAAACCCGACACGAAATTTTCAAATCGACCAGTCTTTGTGAAAACGTGTTCGAGGACTGGCAATTTTGCCAATAGTCTTCCCAGAAATGTTCAAGTTTTCCCCGGCCAGACAGTTTTCCACGCTTTTCAGCCGATTTTCCTTAATCTGAGGCTTTAAAGTTGATGTTTACATTCCGGAAAATCTCAGCTGTCAGTTGCAGAAGGGCGCGGCCGCCGAATGGTTCCGATTACTAGTTAAGTGGCGATTTTCGGAAGCATTCGGGATTTTGAGACCAAAATTTGCAAAAATCTTTCGCTTCGAAATTCGATTAAGGCCATTTCGCGACGTCCCAACGAAAAGTGGCTTTTAAGTCCCAAAAAGAAAACATTCCGAGGTATCCCCTGGGACAGCAAGCCATTCGATTAGATGCACCGTCTCGGCACAAATATACCTCAAAGTGGCAGTTTGAAATTTCAAGTTTAAAAATTCGTCAAAATATCAAATTGAAAGCTAGAATCTTTATTTTTGGGCAGATTGAGGGCCCATGTGTGTATTACCTCTCTGAATTATTTCAGATTTTTTACCTAAAAAATGTGGAATCTACAGGGTGAAATGTGAAAAAGGAAAAAATGCGGCACAGAAAAACTTTTGTGAAATGCGGCACAGAAAAACTTTTGTGGCTCGCCCGGTATAAGAGCTACACCAAAACTAAAAACTGATTTTTTTTTCCTCCACGTGTTCTAGTTGTCCATATACAAGCGAAGCTGGACCGCTTTATAGCATTCGTAAAAATCGCAAAAAACTGCCTTACTATTTTCGACATTTTTTCTTAACTGTCTTTGGACATTTTTTTAAGCACTCTGTATTAAAGTGACAGCATTGGCGGGATAGGATTAAAAATGCCCTTTGCGCAGGTATTACCCATAATGGGTAACGCGTTTTGGGGGATCTAGGAGGCCACAAAGTTGACCATTACAAAAAAAAATTTTGAAAACCGTCTCAACTTTTTGTAAATTTACTGTTTAACCTTATCGGAATTAGACTTCAAAATTCATCATCTACGCACATATGAGGAAATCTACCAGCGGGGAGCCCTACACCCCACATAGCTCCGTATGTACGGTATAACCTCCGTCAATTTCGGTAGGTATCTAAATAACTGCATTTTTCACTTTGGTACGCCACTGGTCAGCCCCCCGTACATACCACCAAACCGACCACATTTTTGGAAAGCCCGTTCGTTTCTTTACCTTGAAGGAACAAAAGTCCATTTACTTTAATTATGTCAAAAATTCATAGCCTTCTAGATGACGTTTTCTAATGAACACCCCCTACATTACACAGGGTAGTCAATTTAACTTGTGGCAGGGCAATATCTGCACAACTAATAATTGTAGAAAAAAAAATTATATGAAAATTGCTCGAGGTCGAGGCGGAAATAAGTTGCAATGTTACTGACTTCAATGACGTCATCACGGTCATTATAAATTCAACTTTGTTTTTTCAAAAAGAAACCTATAATTTTCATTACTGCCCCTAATAATAAGCAACTTTTGTAAAAAACATTTTCTTATAAAATAACAAATTAACCCTATTTCAGAGGTTCATTTAACTTAAAGACAGCCATGAATCTGGAAAACGGCGAATGTTACTAAAAGAGCTTTTTTTGTGTAACTGCTGTACACCCAAACTTTCTTACTCATTTTGAGAGAAATTAAGTTTCTGTGTTGTCTTTAAAACGTTTTTTTTTATTTATTGCAGCCTGTTTAACAAAAATAAAATAATTTAAAAAATTGAATGGAAAGAGTTGGCCCCTATGTATGGCCTGCAAGGCCATCTGGTTTGACGCATGTAGATTTTTTTGGGCCTATACTGAAGAATTAATTACCAGATCACCTACAGAAAAATATAATAATATAATAATTAAAAAGCGCTTATTAATAGGAAAATTAAAAGTCACATGGTACAACTCAAAATATCAATTGTACCAAGTAAAATGACGACAAATAATAAAAATAAAAAATTGGCAAAAAAGACAGTTTTGAACGATAAGAAACTTAAGAAAAAACGAGACTCTAGTGATAGTAACTTTTAGGTAACAAACCCGGTAACAAATAAAAAAAAATCAAATTTATACCTATTTAGTAGTAAGTATTACAAAAAAGTCTCGTTTTTCAAATTTCAACTTTGATCACCTCTGTAACTTCGAACAAATGGATCGATCCGAATAACTCCAATTAACTTTTCTTCTTCTTAATGTTCAATTTCTTCTTAGATGCACAGTCTCGGCACAAATATGGCTCAAAGTGGCAAGTTCAAATTTAAAGTTTAAAAATTCGTCAAAATTTCAAGTTCCAAGCTAGGCCCTTGATTTTTTTGGCATGATCAAAGACCCATGTGTGTACTACCTCCCTGAATTATTTCAGATTTCTTGCTGCAAAAATGTGGAATCTACATGGTGAAATGTGAGAAAAGTACACCAAAATTGGCAAAAAATGCGGTACAGAAAAAGTTTTTCACGTCTTCTAGTCGCCCATGTACCACCGAAGCTTCATAGTTTTCGTAAAAATCGCAGAAAACTACCTTACTATTCTAGATACTTTTCCTTAACTGTCTTTAGACATTTTTTTGACCACTCTGTATTAAAGTGACACCTTTGGCGGGATAGGATTAAAAGTGCCCAAGGATATGCCCTTTCCCCTGGTACCATCGTTATTGGGCCAATCGTCTAATTAAGGGGATACAGAAACCGTCTCAATTTTGCGGGGGAGCCCTATATCGCACGTATCCCCGGAGTTACGGTAAAGACCCTAGACTTTTGGGTTTTGAAAAAAACGCCTGTTTGACTTTGCTACGCCACTGGTCAAACCCCCCCCCCCCCCCCTCCCCCTCACATACCACCAAATCGATCGCATTTTTGGAAAGCCCGTACATACGCGCAATACTACAAAATCCCGTCAAATGAGCAGTTTAAAAGTAATAAGCGTTAGAAGCCAAAAAATACCAAATATCTACAACCAAAATGCCAGAGTAAGCGGCTCTTTATAATCCTCACTAGCGTTCGGATAAAAAGTAAATCTCACTCCACTTCGGGGGGATTAACTCCAGCATGGCAGTGAGAGTATAAGTACTATGGAGCGTTCGGTGGTAGAATCAGCCATCGTTGAGCCGGAAGGAAGATCATTTCACTCATCGCCTTTGACAAAGTCCCCTACAGTTGTGAACGAAGAAATTCAATTGGATCATACTTTGAAAAGCGTGAAAGCTTTCACAGCCAGTCAAAATACAATACGATACTAATACCTTTAGTTCTTATTACACCACCAAATGAATGTCACCTATAGGTTCCTCACCCTCTTCTGCAACTGCCTGCCCCAGCCAACTGTCCTCCGCGTCTGGGACCTGATCTTCCTCGAGGGAAACGAAATCCTCCTACGCACGGCGCTGGCAATCTGGCAGGTCCTCGCCCAAAGGATCCTCGTCGTGCGCACTGCTGACGAATTTTATTGCGTCATGGGCGCCCTCACCAGAGAGCTGTTGGAGTCGAATCTCATCGACGCCAACACCTTGATCAAAGCCATCGTCGCTATCGGCCCTTTGACGGAACTGAAGAACGTCAGAGACCACTACTTGTACAATATAACGCCTTGGGGAACGTCCATTCCTCAACCCGTCGCCAAGCAAATTAATTTGCATCCCAAACAAAGGATTCCGTTAGATATAAGTTCCCTGAAGAAACAGTATGTTAAGTTGAAGCAGAGGCAGAGGCAGGCTCATGTGATATTTTCTTCGGCTGTATCGCGACAGCCCCGGCCTGCAGCTCCAGTGGCCATGAACCATCTTCTGGTCGGGAAGAGAGCTTTAGGTAAGATGTTAGTTTCGTATGTAATTTAGATTGTTAGAATTGGCCAAAAAATACACTTTTTGCTCTAATTTAGTTCCTACCAAACGACTCGGACCTCCAAAAGGTGCGATTCCACCAGCACGTCAAATTCACCCCACCACCTTGCAGTGGAAAGACGCTCAAGCCCAGAAACCGCCCTCTAGCTCTAGCTCTAGTGACACCGAGCTCTGCGATGATGAAGTTCAAAGTTCTTCTGACGAAGAACCAAACAAACCTCAGGACGAGAGTCAATATTTAGACAATCTCAATTCGGGTGATACTAATCTTACGAGAACCGACAATATCGTAGCCCATGATGCCACTATAGCTATTTCAGTTGACACGGTCGACAGTGTAAGAACGTCTCCGGTGAACATTGTTAAGTTGACGTCTGACTCTGAAGACGAAAGTGCAGATTTTGAGAGTTTTCTGGCTGATCGGGTTAAGTGTTTTAAAATAGCGGATCCCGATAAGGATTCGGGGAACGTGAGCGTGAGCAGCAGCACACGAAGGAATAGCGAGCTGGCGTTGCAGATTATCCAGGAAAATTCATTGATCCTGCACAGAATAATGCAATGTCAATCAAGGTTCTCACCTTCTCCACCACCTTTATTAATCAACGATAATCCCGGTGATGATTCAGTTGAACAAGAAGTAGAAATAAGCAGCACTCCTCCTGAGGTAGACAGTGGCTGCGACCAGAAAATGGAAGACGTGAGTTTCTGGATTGACAACCAGGCCAAATATAGCGACACTCCATCGAAATCAAGGTTTCATACAATCCTGGAAAAAAGCAAGAGTTTAGATGAGAGATACAATAACCTATTTTCCACGAGCAATTACAAAGACAAAAATGTGCCTGTACTTGGAGGACTGCATGAAAGCAAGTCAGAGTCTTTAGACTATCCTTCACCAGATATTGAGTTCTTCGACCCACTAAGGTCGAAAAATGGCTCCGAAGACACGCTGACGCTTCAGTCCCTTTCGGACGATGGTACAAAGGACAACAAATCCAGCCAACTCATACAAGAAAACTTAGATTTACTAAGGACCTTCTCGGCTAATAAGGCCAAAGAACAGCAAGAAGAGAGAGCTACGTTGTCCAGAAAATTGATGCAGGAAAACGTTAACTTGCTGGAATCTATTTCCAGCGAAAAAACCTCAAAAAGTGCCCTTGTTGAACCTCTGATCAAAAGCTTGGACTTCGATGATGCTGAGAGACAAGAAAATCTAGATAATATAAAAATCGTTAGGAATGATGATAGAGACTCGGCAATAAGCTCTCTACCTGCTGACTCTTTGATTAACCTCGACGATGAGTTTTCAGTAAAGTCTAGCAGGTCCCTTCCCCTAAATTTATCTGGTGAAAAATATGTACAAAACTGTGATACCTCCGTGTCTGGTGCTAGCGGCTTGTTGTCCCTCGACTTTGCCAAATCTAAAATATGTAGTCCTAGTGTTGATAACCTTAGCAAAAAGACTTTGTCGCCAACCAATTTGAAACCATCGCCCACTAAACTAGCCTCGGAACATTCTGTCATCAATAGGTCGCCGAGTAAGGTGTTCAATCCTTTTCCGGTGGCGCTCAATTCCCGACAAACCAAGGAAGTTACTGTAAAATTAGGGTTATACAAGAAGTGAAAGCTTAAGTAATTGAAATATTTTGTTCCGGCCACAAACCTTCTATTAGTACACACCAACTATACTGTCAGAATCTTTGATAACTTAAGGGAAATATAAAGGAGAGAAGTAAATACTAGTGTAGCCAGTGAAAAGAAAGAAAAAAAATCTAAAACATGGTTAAACAATTGATCTTTTATTGGTTCTGCATCGTGGCAAATATTTGAAACTCTAATTGCCCTGCTCGGTGCAAACCTCGATTTACCAATCGAAAACGCGCTTATCGTTGTTACTTTGACAAGTGGTGTCATTGCGTACGTTCCGCCGACGGCAGCAGCTTAGAAGTTTAGTCAGCGAACGCTGAAAATCGGCACCTGATTGGCCAATTTCAGGGTTCGCTGACTAAACTTCTCAACTGCTGTCGTCGGCGGAACGTACGCATTATGTTGGTGCCTCTAATAGCGTTTTCGATTGGGAACCCCAGTGCAAAACTAGTGCAATTTGTACGATCGATTGGTAACTTTCGTGCAGTTTGGTATGTTTTATTGGGAGCACTGAGTGCAACATTTTCGACACGAGCTGTACTAGGTAGTTTTGCCCTGAGTGCAATGCAAATGCGAATTGCGTGTTTTATTGGAACTGCACCGGAGCAAATATTTGAAGAAACTGGAATTGCTCTGCGTTCGACTCGGTGCAAAACTCGTTTTGCCAATCGAAAACGCAATAAATTAATTACGTCGTTGTTACTTTGACAGGTGGTGTCACTAGAGTTGTCACTCGGAAATTACATCCCGAGCGCTCGGGATATCGGTCTATATCACTCTAGCTTGTTAAGATTTTGGGAGATGGTCTGTGTCCGGAGCACTCGGATGGAATCACCGAACTCGGCTTATGTTGATGCCTCTAATAGCGTTTTCGATTGGGAACCCCAGTGCAAAACTAATGCAATTTGTACGTTCGATTGGTAACTTTATTGGAACTGCACCGGGGCAAATATTTGAAGAAACTGGAATTTCCCTGCATTCGACTCGGTGCAAAACTCGTTTTGCCAATCGAAAACGCTATAAAATAATTACGTCGTAGTTACTTTGACAGGTGGTGTCACTATAGTTGTCACTCGGAAATTACATCCCGAGCGCTCGGGATATCGGTCTATCTCACTCTAGCTTGTTAAGATTTTGGGAGATGGTCTGTGTCCGGAGCACTCGGATGGAATTGCCGAACTCGGCTTATGTTGGAGCCTCTAATAGCGTTTTCGATTGGGAACCCCAGTGCAAAGCTAATGCAATTTGTACGTTCGATTGGTAACTTTATTGGAACTGCACCGGGGCAAATATTTGAAGAAACTGGAATTTCCCTGCGTTTGACTCGGTGCAAAACTCGTTTTGCCAATTGAAAACGCCATAAATTAATTACGTCGTAGTTACTTTGACAGGTGGTGTCACTATAGTTGTCACTCGGAAATTACATCCCGAGCGCTCGGGATATCGGTCTATCTCACTCTAGCTTGTTAAGATTTTGGGAGATGGTCTGTGTCCGGAGCACTCGGATGGAATTACCGAACTCGGCTTACGTTGGAGCCTCTAATAGCGTTTTCGATCGGGAACCCCAGTGCAAAACTAATGCAATTTGTACGTTCGATTGGTAACTTTATTGGAACTGCACCGGGGCAAATATTTGAAGAAACTGGAATTGCTCTGTGTTCGACTCGGTGCAAAACTCGTTTTGCCAATCGAAAACGCTATAAATTAATTACGTCGTTGTTACTTTGACAAGTGGTGTCACTATGTTGGTGCCTCTAATAGTGTTTTCGATTGGGTACAAAACTAGTGCAATTTGTACGATCGATCGGAAACTTTTGTGCAGTTTGGTATGTTTTATTGGTAAAACCAGTGAGTGAGTTTCACACTGAGTGCAACATTTTCGACACGAGCTATACTATGTAGTTTTACCCTGAGTGCAATGCAAATGCGAATTGCGTGTTTTATTGGAATTGCACCTCGGAAAGTATTTGAAGAAACTGAAATTGCCCTGCGTTCAACTCGGTGCAAAAGTCGTTTTGCCAATCGAAAACGCTATAACTCATTCAGTTATTTTTGAAATCTCGTTGCCTTTAAAAGCTGCATTTTTTTATATATCTCCTCCTTTTTATATATCTTCTCCATCACATGTTGAGAAGGTAGGGTAAACATGACAAATTCAGATTTCCAACGCCCACTAGATGTCAATAATAAGTGAATGGTGTATAGTAATAGAACTTGGTTTCTGCTATAGCTGAAAGATTGTCGCCAATACTTTTTCGATCCGGGCTGTTGAGAGTTCATAGAGGGACACCAATCGCTGTTGAGAAAAGAACAAATTATACTTGACCTCTGTATCATTTTGCCTGAGTGTATCCCTAGTCTCTACAATAGACTTCATTAGAAACTTTGATCCGCTGTAAATAAGGAAAATAAAGAGTTATAGTACCTAGAAACAAAAAAAACCAACCGAAGTGCCAGTCAACTTCGTTTACTGTTTAAAAACGTTCTAAATATTTAATCAAAACTTATAATAATATTATACGTAACTGAATGCTATATTTTCCAATAACTTTAGTACTTAGTTTTACTTACGTCTAATAAAATCTCACAAATATATACAATAAAATATGTTATATATTGTTTATAAGTTATTTTATTTTAGACATAACATAGTTACTTATATTTACTTATTCTCTTATCATATTTATAAAAAAGGAACATTCAATTATTGAAATTATTGATATTTTTAGTAGCGTTTTGGATAATAATAATTTATATTAAAGAAAAAGTCAAATTTCTGCTGGGAATCGAACCACAAACCTTCCACTTGCTCAGTGGTCAGAGTATCCGGCCGGCAAGAAGGTCTGTGGTTCGATTCCCAGCAGAAATTTGACTTTTTCTTTAATATAAATTATTATTATCCAAAATGACACGAAAATTATTTCATTCTTTATATTATTCTCTTTAGTGATTGACATGGGATTTTTCTCACACTCTTCTTAAGCCTTATTTCTTCCTGCATTTGATTCTTTTAGCAGGGCGTTTGATCAGTTATTCTTATTTATTTTATTTAACTAATTATCTTCCTCCGCCATATTTTTTTTCTTTATCACTATGTGATGAAAAGAAAACCGTTGCATTTATTCCAATCGGTCCACTCGTTCGAAAGTTGCAGGCAATCAAATTTAGAAATTGAGAAAAAGAGAGAGAAAATTTCAATAATTTTTTTTGTGCTGCTTTTGATCGGATTGAGGAGATTTCAATCTCCTGTGAACGCAACAAACATAATAAGAGGGAAATTACACTTTTAGAACGTGCTTTGGACACATTTTGTAACGAATTTTATTTAAAAATAATAACGTCACACACTCAGGACACTGAAATCACCTCATTCTGGTGAAAACATTTTTTTGAAACTGAGCAAAGGGGAGAGGAGTATTCGCTCCTTTTTCGTACGTGGAAACTTACAGCGTTTTTTGAATGCCTGCTCTAGGGCGCTCTTAGAGTATTCCCATCCTTTGCTTTTATCCTTCAACCAAAATAGCAGTAACGTTGTGAATAACAACACGTGCACTTTTTCATGTCTATCACCAGAATATTCGTACGGGGTGTTTATTAGAAAACGTCAACAAAAGCCGAGTTCGGTAATTCCATCCGAGCGCTCCGCACACAGACCATCTCCCAAAATCTTAACAAGCTAGAGTGAGATAGACTGATATCCCGAGCGCTCGGGATGTAATTACCGAACTCATCTTAGAAGACTATGACAGAAAAAATGGGCTTTTGTTCCTTCATCCTTTTTTTTGACATTTCACAGTCAACTATGGATGACTTCACCCCCCATTCAGCGTTCAGTAATTATACTGGTCCAAAATCGGTGGACAAGTACATACCAAATGTTTGTCGCCATAAATGTCGTCTATCCGCGCCACCGTAGGCCACACTTTCAGCTCCGGCTTAACAAACGGAGCGGGAAAGGCGGCTTGTTCCCTCGTGTAGGGCCGCTCCCAAGCGCTGCTGATCACCTGCTCTTGAGTGTGCGGGGCCATTTTCAAGGGATTCATCCGACTGTCCATCTTGCCCTCTTCGATGTCTCTAATCTCCTGCCGAATCGATATCAAGGCTTCGCAGAACCGGTCCAACTCCTGTTTGTCTTCAGATTCCGTGGGTTCTATCATTAGCGTACCCGCTACCGGCCAAGACATTGTCGGTGCGTGGAAACTGTAGTCCATCAGCCGCTTGGCTATGTCTGCGGCTTCGATGTTGGCAGTCTTCTTAAACTCTCTGATGTCTATGATAAATTCGTGAGCCACGAGGCCTGATGAGGCGCTCTTGAATAAAGTGGGATAGTAAGGTTCGAGCACTTTAGACATGTAGTTGGCGTTCAATATTGCCACTTGTGTAGCTTTCCTTAGGCCTCTAGGTCCCATCATCCTGATATACGCCCACGAGATTGGTAAAATTGCGCTAGAGCCGAAAGGAGCTGCACTAACCACTCCGTATGAAGGGGAGTTGGTTCCCAGAGGATTAACCACCGGGTGGCCAGGCAAGAAGGGAGCAAGGTGAGATTTGACCCCAATAGGCCCCATTCCCGGCCCACCACCGCCGTGTGGAATACAAAAGGTTTTATGCAAGTTTAAATGAGAGACGTCACTGCCGTAATCACCAGGTCTGCAAAGCCCCACTTGTGCGTTCATATTCGCTCCATCTAAATACACTTGTCCTCCGTTTTTATGGGTAATTTCACACACTTCTGCAACGGTATCTTCGAACACTCCATTAGTGGACGGATAGGTGATCATTAAGCAAGATAGTCTATTCCTAAATTTCTCAGCTTTAGCGTTTAGATCTTCTACATCAATAGTTCCATCGTGTTTGACTCTAACAGGCTCCACTCGCATGCCCGCCATTTGAGCGCTGGCAGGATTAGTTCCGTGGGCACTGACAGGAATTAGGCAGACATCTCGATGCTTATCACCTTTCGCCTCGTGATAGCACTGAATGGCTCTCAATCCTGCGTACTCACCTTGAGCCCCACTATTAGGCTGAAAGCTGATTTTATCGTAGCCAGTAATTGCACACAAGTCTTTCTCTAATTCAGCGAAAAGTTTATGATACCCTAAGCATTGATCTAGAGGAGCAAACGGATGAATATCTGTAAAATGTTTGAAGGAGCAAGGCATCATTTCCGTCGTCGAGTTCAGTTTCATGGTGCACGAACCTAGAGGAATCATTGAATGGACCAGTGATATATCTTTGTTCTCTAGAACTTTCATGTATCTAACAATTCTCGTTTCCGAATGGTGTGAATTGAAAACAGGATGAGTGAGAAATGACGAGGTTCTCTTGAAATCGCTTCGATAAATTGCCTTTGAACGCACTTGAGTATCGTCGACCAAACTTTCAAACTGTTGAGAAGTACCAAGTACATAGAAAAGATCGTTAATATCTTTAGGACCGACTGTCTCATCGAGTGCAATACCGACCCATCCATCTTCGTAATACCTCAAATTTATCTCCTTTTCTGCAGCCCGACTTTGTACCTGCTGTAAGTCAACCGTCGGCTGCACCCGCAACGTATCGAAGAAATGCTCGTTGGATAAAACACTGCCACTCCTACGCAACCCCAAATCCAACACCAAAGCCGAATGGTGAATTTTCATCGCTATGTCCTTAAGTCCTTGAGGTCCGTGATAAACCGCAAACATGGCAGACATATTGGCTAACAAAGCTTGGGCCGTGCAAATATTGCTAGTAGCCTTGTCTCGTCTAATATGTTGCTCTCTGGTCTGCAAGGCTAGGCGGTAACCGTCACGACCAGCGGCATCCCGTGTCACCCCGATCATTCTTCCGGGCATAAGCCTGACTAGAGACTGGTTGCAAGCGAAAAAACCGGCGTGCGGTCCTCCATAGCCAAGTGGTACGCCAAGTCTTTGAGAAGTGCCTAGGGCCACGTCCGCACCGAACTCGCTGGGCGGTCTCAGGAGAGTTAGGCTGAGAAGGTCTGTTGCGCAGCAGACTAGAGTTCCTTATTGCAAAAAGAAGAAGCTACAGTATGACAATAGAGTTTTTTTTTATAGGTTTAATATAAAAATTATTTTTCAATTTGTGTACACAAAACACCCAAAATATAAACAAAAACACGACTTGTTTTATAACGTTTTCGGCCTAAAAAAAATCTAGAGTGTACCCGAAAACGCTAAATTATTTAAATAATTGCCCCTTAACTAAGGAATGAAACTTAAGACCCTCCTAAACAGATGGCAAAATGTGCGCAAGTCTGAAGCTTAACTCTAGAGCCTGTACAGAGAGAGCGCCACGCACATACTTCCCCAGTAATATGAGTAATATTCAATTGCGTCAAAACGTACAGGACATTCCTTAGTGACCTTGAAGCCAAAATATGGGGACTCGGATCCGATTCACTATGCGCGTGTGCATGGGTTATTGCCAAATTTGGAAACCTACTTGGTTAGAATCACATGCCTCCGAATCGTGAAAGTATCGGCAACATTGGATGTCACGAATCACGAATCAAGTGCTTTCGGCCTAGTTCGTGATTCGTAGAGAGTACGTGAATCTAACTGCACGTGCCTACCAGGCAATGCCGTCCTTTGCATTCCAAGGTCAGCCATGTAAAAGACAGATAATGTCCTGTATCTTATGGAAGTATGTGCAAAGACAACAACTTGTTATCTCTGGTATGTGGTAATATTTGGTTAGTGATAAAAATTATTGGGAAGCTAAGAGTAAAGTACACCAGACTGACCCTGTGTGTTTTACTTTAAATAAAAACATTTTCTTTACTTTTATTTGGTTTTATTTCATCATTTAACATTACAACAAAACAAGGTGAAGAGTTTACCGAGAGAGAACATGGGATTAGAATATGTTTTTTAGGGTAAAAAGGAACTTGCAAGGTGACAGTCTGACAGCCATAAATACTGACGTAAGTGACCGTTACAAGATTGACACAAAGAGTGTTTAGAGTAGTTCAGACATGAGTTCTTAAATCGGCCAGTGCAACGAGATTAGTTTATTATAACTTACAATAGTTAGTCTTGCGATTCGAAATAATTTGAACGGGAGCCGAGATTTTGCCAAGTACGTCAATAACGTACAGGATATTCCTTACTGACCTTGAGGCCAAGATATGGGGACTCGGATTCGATTAACTATGCGCGTGTGCGTGGGTTGTTGCCAAATCTCAAAACGTACTTGGTTAGAATCACATACTTCCGTATCGAATAAATTTCCTTCCCACGCAATTACGACGAGTAACCGGAGTAACTCTTGAAAGTGTCGACAACACTGCACTGAATGTCACGAATCACGAACCAAGTGCTTTCGGCCTAGTTCATGATTCGTGGACGGTACAAGAATCTACCGGCTGTAGCGAATAGTTAAAGAAATGTGTAATTTCCTTGTCCTTATTGCCGTCTAATAAACAAATTTCAAATTTGTGTTTCAAGATAAGCACTCGCCATCTGGTGGCAAAATCCATAACTAATCAGCGTTATCGAGTGACAGCTCTAGAGCGCTCTGAGAGTATTTTCATCTTTTGTTGTCTCAATAAAAATGTAAGGATGGAAAAACTCTTAGAACGATCTGGGGGTAGCCACACGAAAACGACGTTAGTTTTCGACAGTATCAACAGAGTTTAACAATAGAAATAGAAACAGTTCAAGCACTCCTTTGATATCTGCGAAATACCAACGACTTTTTGCTGCGCTCGATTTAAACGGTATACGAGGGTCGATTGACGGTTAATGTGGTGTGTTGTGCGTATGAGGGCGAGCAGATAAATAAAGAACGTGGGTCTACCTGTGCAACTTTCAAAAGGAGGCGCTCATTTTTCGGCCTCTGTAGAAATTGCAATATACGAGGTAATGTGTTTCCATCCCCTCCTTTTGCAGTCCAAGGCCAGCAATGTAAAAGATAGGCAATGTCCTGTATGTTATGGAAGTATGTGGATTTTTTTACTCAGGCCGCCCCCCCATAAACATGGGAGTATGCATCACGTTAGCGTTAGTCTCAAGACGCAGGCTATAGGTATCTCAGTGGTTTTTTAAGCTCTTTTTTTTTTACCAAATCAAGGCGAAAACGCTAAATTATTTAAATAATTTCCCCTTAACTAAGGGATGAAACTTAAGACCCTCTTAAACAGATGGCGTTGCGCTCAGAATATGCATAAGTCTGAAGCATACCTCCAGAGCCTGTACAGAGAGAGCGCCACGCACGTACTCCCCGAGTAATATGGGTAATAATGGGTAATATTATAAATATGTCGTTATACTTGAAATTCGAAATTTGAACGGGAACCGAGATTTTTCACTCCGGCCGCCACGCCGGGCATATATCTCTCAGTAGTTTCTTAAGCCTTTGTTTACTAAATTAAGGCGAAAGCGATAAATTATTTAAATAATTTCCCCTTAACTGAGGTATGAAAGTTAAGACTCTCTTAAACAGATGGCGCTGCGCTCAAAAAATGCATAGGTTTGAAGCTTAACTCTAGCGCTCGTACAGAGAGAGCGCCACGCACCGACTTCCCGGAGTAATATGGGTAATATGTTGTTTAGACTTACAATGCGAAATAATTTGAACGGCAACCGAGATTTTTCACTCTGGCCGCCCTCCCCTCCCCCCCCCAAAAAAAAAGAAACGAAAAACCCCGAAAATGCTTCTGAAAAGCGAAGAAGAAAGTCTGATAGCGTGGAAAATGAGATTAGGAGTATCACGTTACCGTTAGCCTCAAAACGCCGGTCATATGTTTCTCAATGGTTTTTTAAGCCCTTTTTTTACCAAATCAAGGCAAAAACGCTAAATTATTTCAATTATTTCCGCTTAACCAAGGGATGAAACTTAAGTCCCTCTTGAACAGATGGCGCTGTGCTCTTAAGGCGAAAGCGCTAAATTATTTGAATAATTTCCCCTTAACTAAGGGATGAAACTAAAGACCCTCTTAAACAGATGGCGTTGCGCTCAGAATATGCATAAGTCTGAAGCGTAACTCTAGATCCTGTACAGAGAGAGCGCCACGCACGTATTCCCCGAGTAATACGGGTGATAATGGGTAATATTATGAATATGTCGTTAGACTTGACATTCGAAATTATTTAACCGGGAACCGAGATTTTACACTCCGGCCGGCACGCCGGGCATAGATCTCTCAGTAGTTTCTTAAGCCTTTGTTTACTAAATTAAGGCGAAAGCGATAAATTATTTAAATAGTTTCCCCTTAACTGAGGTATGAAAGTTAAGACCCTCCTAAACAGATGGCGCTGCGCTCAAAAAATGCATAGGTCTGAAGCTTAACTCTAGAGCTCGTACAGAGAGAGCGCCAGGCACCGACTTCCCGGAGTAATATGGGTAATATGTCGTTTAGATTTGCAATGCGAAATAATTTGAACGGCAACCGAGATTTTTCACTCCGGCCCCCCCCCCCCCCCCCCCCCCCCCAAAAAAAAACGGAAAACCCCGAAAATGCTTCTGAAAAGCGAAGAAGAAAGTCTGGTAGCGTGGAAAAGGAGATTAGGAGTATCACGTTACCGTTAGCCTCAAAACGCCGGTCATATGGTTCTCAATGGTTTTTTAAGCCCTTTTTTTACCAAATCAAGGCGAAAACGCTAAATTATTTCAATTATTTCCGCTTAACCAAGGGATGAAACTTAAGTCCCTCTTGAACAGATGGCGCTGCGCTCTTAAGGCGAAAGGGCTAAATTATTTGAATAATTTCCCCTTAACTAAGGGATGAAACTTAAGACCCTCTTAAACAGATGGCGTTGCGCTCAGCATATGCATAAGTCTGAAGCATAACTCAAGAGCCTGTACAGAGAGAGCGCCACGCACGTACTCCCCGAGTAATATGGGTAATAATGGGTAATATTATGAATATGTCGTTAGACTTGACATTCGAAATTATTTAAACGGGAACCGAGATTTTTCACTCCGGCCGCCACGCCGGGCATAGATCTCTCAGTAGTTTCTTAAGCCTTTGTTTACTAAATTAAGGCGAAAGCGATAAATTATTTAAATAATTTCCCCTTAACTGAGGTATGAAAGTTAAGACCCTCTTAAACAGATGGCGCTCCGCTCAAAAAATGCATAGGTCTGAAGCTTAACTGTAAAGCTCGTACAGAGAGAGCGCCACGCACCGACTTCCCGGAGTAATATGGGTAATAATGGGTAATATGTCGTTTAGACTTGCAATGCGAAATAATTTGAACGGCAACCGAGATTTTTTACTCCGGCCGCCCTCCCCTCCCCCCCCCCCCAAAAAAAAGAAACAAAAACCCCGAAAATGCTTCTGAAAAGCGAAGAAGAAAGTCTGATAGCGTGGAAAAGAAGATTAGGAGTATCACGTTACCGTTAGCCTCAAAACGCCGGTCATATGGTTCTCAATGGTTTTTTAAGCCCTTTTTTACCAAATCAAGGCAAAAACGCTAAATTATTTCAATTATTTCCGCTTAACCAAGGGATGAAACTTAAGTCCCTCTTGAACAGATGGCGCTGCGCTCTTAAGGCGAAAGCGCTAAATTATTTGAATACTTTCCCCTTAACTAAGGGATGAAACTTAAGACCCTCTTAAACAGATGGCGTTGCGCTCAGAATATGCATAAGTCTGAAGCGTAACTCTAGATCCTGTACAGAGAGAGCGCCACGCTCGTACTCCCCGAGTAATATGGGTAATAATGGGTAATATTATGAATATGTCGTTAGACTTGACATTCGAAATTATTTAAACGGGAACCGAGATTTTTCACTCCGGCCGCCACGCCGGGCATAGATCTCTCAGTAGTTTCTTAAGCCTTTGTTTACTAAATTAAGGCGAAAGCGATAAATTATTTAAATAATTTCCCCTTAACTGAGCTATGAAACTTAAGACCCTCTTAAACAGATGGCGCTGCGCTCAAAAAATGCATAGGGTGAAGCTTAACTCTAGAGCTCGTACAGAGAGAGCGCCACGCACCGACTTCCCGGAGTAATATGGGTAATAATGGGTAATATGTCGTTTAGACTTGCAATGCGAAATAATTTGAACGGCAACCGAGATTTTTCACTCCGGCCGCCACGCCGGGCATAGATCTCTCAGTAGTTTCTTAAGCCTTTGTTCACTAAATTAAGGCAAAAACGCTAAATTATTTAAATAATTGCCCCTTAACTAAGGGATGAAACTTAAGACCCTCTTAAACAGATGGCGTTGCGCGCAAATCTGATGTTTAACTCGAGAGCCTGCACAGAGAGAGCGCCACGTACGTACTTCCCTAGTAATATGAGTAATATTCAATTACGTCAATACGTACAGGACATTCCTTAGTGACCTTGAAGTCAACATATGGAGACTCGGATCCGATTTAACGATGCGCGTGTGCGTGGGTTGTTGGCAACTCTCGAAACTACTTGGTTAGAATCACATACCTCCGAATCGTGAAAGTATCGGCAACATTGGATGTCCCGAATCACGAATCAAGTGCTTTCGGCCTAGTTCGTGATTCGTAGAGAGTACGTGAACCTAACTGCACGTGGGTCTAACTGTGCCAGTTTCAAAAGGGCGCTCATTTTTCGGCCTGTGCAGAAATTGCAATATACGAGGCAATGCCGTCCTTTTGCAGTCCGAGCTCAGCAATGTAAAAGATAGATAATGTCCTGTATGTTACGGAAGTATGTGGTAATATTTGGTTAGACTTGCGATTCGAAATAATTTAAACGGGAGCCGAGATTTTTCCAAGTACGTCAATAACATGGGGACTCGGATTCGATTAACTATGCGCGAGTTCTTGGGTTGTTGCCAAATCTCGAAGCCTGGTTAGAATCACATACTTCCGTATCGAATAAATTTCCCTTACACGCAATTACGTCGAGTAACCGGAGTAACTCTTGAAAATGTCGACAACACTGGCAGTGAAAACGCTGTTTTCGACCTTTTAAACGACTGATAAACCATCATTTCGCAAGCTCTAATTCTGTCCATCCATAGACTAGTTTCGCCGTTTGCGGCTCATCAGTGAGGCTTTGACACAACCAGAGCTCTCGAAATTTGGAATACTCAAGACACGTTTCATGGCAGTACCGAGAAAAGGTTCCCAGTGGCGCCATCCGTGCCCGTTTGTTGAAACACTGGCAGTGTTGCAAATTCGAGCGAGAACGCTCGTTTTGTGAGCGTTTCCTTTCAAAGTAGAGAAAATGATTAGTAAATGCGAGGATTTTATAATAGGTATAGTGATACGATATATCACACTCATAAGCAAATTTTGTTAATGAGAGTTGATGTATCTCACTCGAATGATATCGGAACATGATTCGGATCAATTCGAAATATGGGTGCCTACTCTATTTACTCTGAGCTCTTCGTTGACAAGATTGACAGGTGACAAATCTTAAATGGTGGTAGGTTTATAGCGTATTCCATTGGTAAAATTAGTGCCGCACCAGAGCAAATATTGCACACCATTAGTAAAGTTAGTGCAAGTTTGGGTATTCCATTGGGACGCACTTTTTGCACGGCCAGTTCCGTACCAGGTCAGGTAGGTGGTGCGGCATCGATTTTACGGGTATTGGTGGATGGGGGGACCACAAAGCATAATTTCATATTTTTCTAATAAGTAACTTTGATAAAATAAATGGGAAATTAATGCCATATTGTGAATTCTCTCTTCCAGTCCAAATTTTCTGCCAAAGATATTTCAAGGTCATAAAATTGGCCTCCATTAACTTTGCACTTTTACTGCACTGATAACGAGCGAGGGCAGCCCTCGTGCGATTCTAGTGCAGCACTAATTTTACCAATGGAATACGCTATTACTTATTTTTTAATTACCTACATTTTTGAAATAAACCCTTTGTTTTGACAAACTATTGTATTATTTCCTTTATTTTAATATAATAATAAATACTGTATACCAATAGTTTTTTTTATTAATTAACAAATCAAATAATAAGATTAACAACAAGCAACATAACATTATAATATTCATCTGAACATTCTGAACCTATACCAAGCACATTTATTATTATAAATGAAACTTCTTCAACAGAAAACGAGAACACAACAAACAAACCTTCGTCAAATAAAGCTTTGAACAACTTTCTGAACGTACCCCTGTGTGAGGATTTTTGCGAGGATTTTGCCCCAATCAGGAGAGCGAAAGCGAGCGTTTACAGAATGTGGCGGGTAAAAATCGAGTTTAAGTATTGGCAACACTGAACACTGGATGTCACGAATCACGAACCAAGTGCTTTCGGCATAGTTCATGATTCGTGGACAGTACATGAATCTACCAGCTGTCTAGTTTTAAGTACATCTTATAGTACATATAATTAGCGAATAGATAAAGAAATGTGTAATTTCCTTGTCCTTATTGTCTTCTAATAAACAAATTTCAAATTTGTGTTTCAAGATAAGCACTCGCCATCTGGTGGCAAAATCCTTAACTAATCAGCGTTATCGAGTGACAGCTCTAGAGCGCTCTGAGAGTATTTTCATCCTTTGTTGTCTCAATAAAAATGTAAGGATGGAAAAACTCTTAGAACGATCTGGGGCAGCCACACGAAAACGACGTTAGTTTTCGACAGTATCAACACAGTTTAACAATAGAAATAGAAACAGTTCAAGCACCTCTTTGATATCTGCGAAATACCAACGACTTTTTGCTGCGCTCGATTTAAACGGTATACGAGGGTCGATTGACGGTTAATGTAGAGTGTTGTGCGTATGAGGGCGAGCAGATATATAAAGAACGTGGGTCTACCTGTGCAACTTTCAAAAGGAGGCGCTCATTTTTCGGCCTCTGTAGAAATTGCAATATACGAGGTAATGTGTTTCCATCCCCTCCTTTTGCAGTCCAAGGCCAGCAATGTAAAAGATAGGCAATGTCCTCTGTATGTTATGGAAGTATGTGGATTTTTTTACTCAGGCCGCCCCCCCATAAACATGGGAGTATGCATCACGTTAGCGTTAGTCTCAAGACGCAGGCTATAGGTATCTCAGTGGTTTTTTAAGCTCTTTTTTTTACCAAATCAAGGCGAAAACGCTAAATTATTTAAATAATTTCCCCTTAACTAAGGGATCAAACTTAAGACCCTCTTAAACAGATGGCGTTGCGCTCAGCATATGCATAAGTCTGAAGCATAACTCAAGAGCCTGTATAGAGAGAGCGCCACGCACGTACTCCCCGAGTAATATGGGTAATAATGGGTAATATTATGAATATGTCGTTAGACTTGACATTCGAAATTATTTAAACGGGAACCGAGATTTTTCACTCCGGCCGCCACGCCGGGCATAGATCTCTCAGTAGTTTCTTAAGCCTTTGTTTACTAAATTAAGGCGAAAGCGATAAATTATTTAAATAATTTCCCCTTAACTGAGGTATGAAAGTTAAGACCCTCTTAAACAGATGGCGCTGCGCTCAAAAAATGCATAGGTCTGAAGCTTAACTCTAGAGCTCGTACAGAGAGAGCGCCACGCACCGACTTCCCGGAGTAATATGGGTAATATGTCGTTTAGACTTACAATGCGAAATAGTTTGAACGGCAACCGAGATTTTTCACTCCGGCCGCCACGCCGGGCATAGATCTCTCAGTAGTTTCTTAAGCCTTTGTTTACTAAATTAAGGCGAAAGCGATAAATTATTTAAATAATTTCCCCTTAACTGAGGTATGAAAGTTAAGACCCTCTTAAACAGATGGCGCTGCGCTCAAAAATGCATAGGTCTGAAGCTTAACTCTAGAGCTCGTACAGAGAGAGCGCCACGCACCGACTTCCCGGAGTAATATGGGTAATATGTCGTTTAGACTTACAATGCGAAATAGTTTGAACGGCAACCGAGATTTTTCACTCCGGCCGCCCTCCCCTCCCCCCCCCCCCCCCAAAAAAAAAGAAACGAAAAACCCCGAAAATGCTTCTGAAAAGCGAAGAAGAAAGTCTGATAGCGTGGAAAAGGAGATTAGGAGTATCACGTTACCGTTAGCCTCAAAACGCCGGTCATATGGTTCTCAATGGTTTTTTTAAGCCCTTTTTTTACCAAATCAAGGCAAAAACGCTAAATTATTTCAATTATTTCCGCTTAACCAAGGGATGAAACTTAAGACCCTCTTAAACAGATGGCGTTGCGCTCAGAATATGCATAAGTCTGAAGCATAACTCAAGAGCCTGTACAGAGAGGGCGCCACGCACGTACTCCCCGAGTAATATGGGTAATAATGGTTAATATTATGAATATGTCGTTAGACTTGACATTCGAAATTATTTAAACGGGAACCGAGATTTTTCACTCCGGCCGCCACGCCGGGCATATATCTCTCAGTAGTTTCTTAAGCCTTTGTTTACTAAATTAAGGCGAAAGCGATAAATTATTTAAATAATTTCCCCTTAACTGAGGTATGAAAGTTAAGACTCTCTTAAACAGATGGCGCTGCGCTCAAAAAATGCATAGGTTTGAAGCTTAACTCTAGAGCTCGTACAGAGAGAGCGCCACGCACCGACTTCCCGGAGTAATATGGGTAATAATGGGTAATATGTCGTTTAGACTTGCAATGCGAAATAATTTGAACGGCAACCGAGATTTTTCACTCCCCCCCCCCCCCCCAAAAAAAAAGAAACGAAAAACCCCGAAAATGCTTCTGAAAAGCGAAGAAGAAAGTCTGATAGCGTGGAAAAGGAGATTAGGAGTATCACGTTACCGTTAGCCTCAAAACGCCGGTCATATGGTTCTCAATGGTTTTTTAAGCCATTTTTTTACCAAATCAAGGCGAAAACGCTAAACTATTTCAATTATTTCCGCTTAACCAAGGGATGAAACTTAAGTCCCTCTTGAACAGATGGCGCTGCGCTCTTAAGGCGTAAGCGCAAAATTATTTGAATAATTTCTCCTTAACTAAGGGATGAAACTTAAGACCCTCTTAAACAGATGGCGTTGCGCTCAGCATATGCATAAGTCTGAAGCATAACTCAAGAGCCTGTACAGAGAGAGCGCCACGCACGTACTCCCCGAGTAATATGGGTAATAATGGGTAATATTATGAATATGTCGTTAGACTTGAAATTCGAAATTTGAACGGGAACCGAGATTTTTCACTCCGGCCACCACGCCGGGCATAGATCTCTCAGTAGTTTCTTAAGCCTTTGTTTACTAAATTAAGGCGAAAGCGATAAATTATTTAAATAATTTCCTCTTAACTGAGGTATGAAAGTTAAGACCCTCCTAAACAGATGGCGCTGCGCTCAAAAAATGCATAGGTCTGAAGCTTAACTCTAGAGCTCGTACAGAGAGAGCGCCACGCACCGACTTCCCGGAGTAATATGCGAAATAATTTGAACGGCAACCGAGATTTTTCACTCCGGCCGCCCTCCCCTCCCCCCCATAAAAAAAGAAACGAAAAACCCCGAAAATGCTTCTGAAAAGCGAAGAAGAAAGTCTGATAGCGTGGAAAAGGAGATTAGGAGTATCACGTTACCGTTAGCCTCAAAACGCCGGTCATATGGTTCTCAATGGTTTTTTAAGCCCTTTTTTTTACCAAATCAAGGCGAAAACGCTAAATTATTTCAATTATTTCCGCTTAACCAAGGGATGAAACTTAAGTCCCTCTTGAACAGATGGCGCTGCGCTCTTAAGGCGAAAGCGCTAAATTATTTGAATAATTTCCCCTTCACTAAGGGATGAAACTTAAGACCCTCTTAAACAGATGGCGTTGCGCTCAGAATATGCATAAGTCTGAAGCGTAACTCTAGATCCTGTACAGAGAGAGCGCCACGCACGTATTCCCCGAGTAATATGGGTGATAATGGGTAATATTATGAATATGTCGTTAGACTTGACATTCGAAATTATTTAACCGGGAACCGAGATTTTACACTCCGGCCGGCACGCCGGGCATAGATCTCTCAGTAGTTTCTTAAGCCTTTGTTTACTAAATTAAGGCGAAAGCGATAAATTATTTAAATAATTTCCCCTTAACTGAGGTATGAAAGTTAAGACCCTCTTAAACAGATGGCGCTCCGCTCAAAAAATGCATAGGTCTGAAGCTTAACTCTAAAGCTCGTACAGAGAGAGCGCGACGCACCGACTTCCCGGAGTAATATGGGTAATAATGGGTAATATGTCGTTTAGACTTGCAATGCGAAATAATTTGAACGGCAACCGAGATTTTTCACTCCCCCCCCCCCCCCCCCCCAAAAAAAAAGAAACGAAAAACCCCGAAAATGCTTCTGAAAAGCGAAGAAGAAAGTCTGATAGCGTGGAAAAGGAGATTAGGAGTATCACGTTACCGTTAGCCTCAAAACGCCGGTCATATGGTTCTCAATGGTTTTTTAAGCCCTTTTTTTACCAAATCAAGGCGAAAACGCTAAACTATTTCAATTATTTCCGCTTAACCAAGGGATGAAACTTAAGTCCCTCTTGAACAGATGGCGCTGCGCTCTTAAGGCGAAAGCGCAAAATTATTTGAATAATTTCCCCTTAACTAAGAGACGAAACTTAAGACCCTCTTGAACAGATGGCGAACTATGCGCTCAAAGTACGCATAGGTCTGAAGCTTAACTCTAGAGCCTGTACAGAGAGAGCGCCACGCACGTACTTCGCCAGTAATATGGGTAATATTTCGTTAGACTTGCGATTCGAAATAATGTGAACAAAAAGAGTTTTTGATTCATTTTGACAAATTATAAAACTCTTAAATTTGAAATTGCCGCTTTGAGGGCCATTGCGCCGAGACTGTGCATTCAGTCGAATAGTTTTCTATCTCAACGGATACTCTGGAATGTTTTCCATTCGGTGTCTTAAGACCCACTTTTCGCTGGAAAATCGAGAAATAAGCCAAAATGAGTTTCGAAGCAACAGATGCAAATTTATTTTAAATTTTTGCTCAGAAAGCCAAACGGTTCTAATTTTTAACATCGCAGAGTTTTCAGGTGGTCGCTCTAGACGGCCATGAGACTATTCCTCTCCTTGCATTATTATTGAGAAAACAAAGGATGAGAATACTCTCAGAGCGCTCTAGAGCTGCCACCGGAACCACATACTTCCATAACATACAGGACATTGCATTTCTTTTACATTGCTCGCCTTGGACTGCAACAAGAGGGGATGGAAACACAATATCTCGCATAATACTGCAATTTCTTCACATGCCGAAAAATGAGCGCCTTTGTGGAAGTGTGACAGTTAGACCCACGTGCAGTTAGATTCACGTAATGTCCATGAACTAGGCGGAAAGCACTTGGTTCGTGATTCGTGACATCCAATGTTGCCGATACTTTCACGAGTTACTCCGGTTACTCGACGTAAATGCGTGTGACGGAACTATATTCGATACGGAGGTATGTACGTTTCGAGATTTGGCAACAATACACGCACGCGCGCATAGTGTTTCGGATCCGAGTCCCCATATTTTGGCATCAAGGTCACTAATGAATGTCCTGTACGTTATTGACGTACTTGGTCGGAACTGCTTGAGATTTTGGCATCTCTCACCATCTTTCGAACTGACAGCTGAAAAATCTGATTGAAATCGAGTGGAAACTGTGGGAAAACTACGTAGGCGGTGAAAGTTTGGACATTTCCAGCAAAATGTCTGGTCCTCGAGAACACACTTTTTACAAAGAATGGCCGATTTGAGAATTTTGTATCGGGATTCATGTCAAAAGCACGTTTCGAATTTCTGATTTACTTAGATCAAAGACCTTCTCTTTTTCAACTCGAACATAAAAATGACTGTAAATAAAGACATGTCATAAAAGACAAAAAATACTGTCCATCAACATGGCCGCCGTGACGAAAGCAATCAGTGATATCTTTGAAACGATTAAATTTAGAAAGCTGGAATTTGGTAAGTAGCTTTCTAGCAGAATTAGCTACAAGCTGTAATACAACGTTTCAACAGTTCGTTCGCTGTATCATCGGGCTTTTACCTGTAGGTCTTCCATAAGAAAACCGTTGGCCAAACCATTTTATACGGGAGGATTATTGAAAAAGTCACAAGGTTCACAGTTGGAAGCCAGGTACCTATATTAATTGCGATGTAGAAGCTACGATAGTTGTGTTACGTTAAAATTTAGAAAACAAATGGTTCAATTTTTGTATGGTAGCCTTTCCTTATGGATTTCAAAAAATGTCATTGCCGTGTTGGAAACAAGGTTGTAAGCCGATATCTCTGAAACGGTTTGAGCTAAGCGGCTGAAGTTTGGTACGTAGCTTCCCTGCGGGGTTTGCTAAAAGGCATAATAGCTGTAACCTTCTAGAGGGTACCAAGGACCCCTCTGTCGCTAGTGGTGGTGCTCAATGTCTTCCCGAATTAAAACGATAAACCATATTGACAATAAAGGGAAGAAAGAGCGTCACAGTATTGTAGAGTTTGATCAGTCATTACTCATTACACAACATTTTGATTTTTTATTAGTTCTAAGCCATCTGATATCATAACCAAACTTTTGATAAAAGTCTAATTATCAGACACTTACCATTTGAATGGGCATCTTCGGCGACTGAGCTAAAATCCTGCACATTTCCCTCAGTATCTGGGTACTGAAAGAGTACTCCTGCAATATCACGATTTGAGAAGTCCGCTTTAAAGACGTCTACCACCTGAACCTCTAGTCCCAGTGAACTTAGCCTAAAAAGCTGATTTAAGCAACAACGGCACAGGGAAAAAAGAATTGTTTACTCGCCTGGTTTGAACCACCGAAATCGTCTGAGGGTGCAATTTGTCGGAGACGAGTAGTTTCCTTCTTTTGTTGTGCCGGAAGCACAGGGAAAGCGCCTCAGCGGCGGCAGTCCCTTCGTCTAGCAACGAGGCGTTGGCCACCTCTAAGCCCGTCAGTTCTGAGACCATGGTCTGGTAGTTGAGCAACCCTTCCAACCGCCCTTGCGCCACCTGTTTAAAACCACTTTTATGCTAAAAAGAGTACAAGACAATCTTGGTTACTGACCTCCGGTTGGTACGGAGTGTACTGGGTTGTCCATCCGGGGTTCTCGAAAATGTTCCTCATGATTGTGTGCGGGACGCAACAGTTGTGGTACCCCATTCCTATGTAAGACCTCCATATTTTGTTGCGTTCGGCTATGGTTCTTATTCTGTTAATTAGGTCGTACTCTCCTGTAAGAATTAAAAATAATGTTGGAATTGGTTAAAAAACTAATAAGTTAAGTATTTAGGAAAGAATATATATACTATTAACTGTTTCTTTAATAAATAACTAGTTATATCATATAACTCCCCGGGACTGGGGCTCAGCCCCGGCCACCCTAGAGAGAGTTACTAATAAAATACCAAAACAAAATTTACTATTTCGGCTTGTTTGCCTTTCTCTTCTACTGAAACTAATCCCGTTATTTCTTCCTTGTTAATTTACAAAATTTGCAATTTGTGTTTGTAATAATATATTTAATACGGGGTGTTCATTAGAAAACTTCATCTAGTTGGCTGTGACATGTGAAAGGAAAAGGATGGAGAAACAAAAGTCCATTTACTTTGATTATATCATCCTTTTCTGTCGAAATAGCCTGTTGGATGAAGTTTTCTACTGAAAACCCCGTATATCAGTTGTGTACCTCGTAAGGATCACTTTGTGACGTCACAACAGCTATAAATTTAAAGTAAACAATATTTCATTATTCCTAAATCAATCGCACTTATCTCGGACCCCCATGAACAATTATCAGCAGAGCTTGGAATAACATTAGTGCAATTAGTGATAGCAACGTAAATTTAGTGCCAGTGACGTAAAACTAAAGAAACATTTTGAGAAAATTAACTTGCCGTCTAGAAATTGATTATTTTTGAGGTTGATAGAAGATAAGCGACACAAGTTAACTTTTTAAAGTTGCATAGATAAATACATAGATACTTTCAATTTAATTTAGTGAGCACGCAGAAATTATTAACAAACATTTAGTAAAAAACTCTGGTCTTCCAAACCAACGTTTCCAAACACACGTTTAGGACTAAAGAAAGTACATTAATACAAAGTTATACTTGAATAGGGATAAAAAAAAGAGAAACTTTAAAATCACTTACCTAGTGGTTCCTCAATGTCCAACGCCTTGCTTAAAGTGATATTTTTGGGTACAGCCTGTTCTGTCAATTGATCCAAAGACTAAAATTAAAAAAGAAAGTTTAGTTCATATTCAAAATGATAATAATGACTAGATAGTAGAAATTTTTTTTATTTTAATTACCCTGAAGAGAACAATAATAACAAAGTTTCAATACAATTTGTTGAACATTTTCTACTCACCTTGTATCCGATGGTATCCAACATAACGATAATATCACTGTCCCTTGGTCCAATGTGCCTACCCGGGAACTCATCCTTATGAGGAAACAATGGACCTTCAGGCTTAGCAGCCGAACTGAAAGATCGAGAACATTTTATAAAAAATTTAGTGTGGCCTAACGACTTCACCGCAAGCCTGTTCATGGTGAACAGTTTTAAACTAACTATCTTATGCTACTCCTAAGGGGAATTTTAATTTTGTAAATGGAAAGAAATGTGCGTTTACTATCTTCGTGAGGTTAAAGGGCGCCAAATTAAGATAAAGCAAAAATGAGCCAATTACAGTGATTACTGTAAATTGTGTTTGGTGGTTGTTTATTTTTAATCTTTACAAATCATTAAGAGTTGATTGAAAATTTACTCGTAGATAAAGAATTGCGAGTTCTCCTCTAATCTTTTCTTGTTGCCTCAGGTACATCAGGAAACATTGAGAGATGGCAAAGAAAAGAGAAGGATGGCTAAGAAAGCATGATAGTCGAAGATCAGAATGATTAATGGTAACTTGGATCGACCTTTGCAAAAACCAAAAAAATCCTGTATTGTTAGTAATGAGAAAATGGTACCTATCAATTACGCCTCAATATTGTCATGATCTTAGCACATGGGAGAAATCGTGGTCAAGAGTGGAAGTTTTTTTTTACTTTACAAAAAATCTACTCGTCAGTGAGGCTTTGACACAATTAGAATGTCGTTTAAAAGGTCGAAAACAGCGTTTTCATAGTACCGTCTGCTAAAAATTGATTTCTTCTTAAATCGGACAATGACGTTGATACTGGACGCGTGCAATCTCGTTAATTCAACAAGTTGGTCAGCAAAACTCTTGAGTCGGTTTGTTTATGGTGTGCTTTTGTCACACACGCGCGTCATTTTTTTTTTTTTTTTTTTTCGTTTTGACCGTGCCGTTTTGACCATGCGCGCGGGGCGCCCATAGTTTAGGAAGTCCGAACGCTGTGGGCAAAGTACTTTTGAAGTTTTGTAGGGTAAGACCATGCGCGCGGGGCGCCCATAGTTTAGGAAATCCGAACGCTGTGGGCAAAGTAGCCTAAATTGCCGTAAAATTATTAACAAAGAACCTGAAGATACCTAAAAGTAACTGAAATGTCGAAACGTCTCAAATACCTTATTTCATATTAAGTAATATGTAAACAGGTAAAAAACGTGCTAAAATTCATAAAAAGATATAAAATGGCAACACGAGTACCCATATCAAAGTTGCCATTTTTGACATATTGTTTGTGATTGTGAACAGAATCTACAATTGAAATTTCAGTTTTCTAGCTTTAGATGTTCCTAAAAATGTAATATTTGTCAATTTTTGGGTCACCCTATAGTATCTAAATCAGAAACCAAAGGCACTATTTATAATAAAGGAATAAAACCTACAAAAAAGTATTGTTAAACAAAAAAAAACTAAAGTTAAATATTGCAGCATTATTTGGGACACCGTATACTATTTAAAACAGAAATCAACGCTCTATTTATCATAAAACTACTGGAGCTTACGCAATAAATTAACAGATATCAATTTACATGACAAAATCCTAAAATTCTAGGTTACAACACTTTTTTGGGACACTCTATACTATCCAAAACGTAAATATATGCCCCATTTATCATACGACTACTAGAACCTACGAATAAAATCGATTACTATTGATTTATATGGGTAAAGTCGATATTTCTATATTAAGTATATGAGACTCTCCCCAACTGGCTCAAAACCCTAAAGTTTTAGATAAAAATCGTGAATTTCAGCCTTCAATAGCTTATATCGCGTTTTAACGAGGATTTATCCCAAAAGCTATAAGAGGAGCCCAAAAAGTAGAATAATTTTAGTGTTTTCTAAAAATTTGTGGATAAAATGGCGAAGGAAATTTTCTGCAGTAAATATTACTAATATCTGATAACACCAGACTCTTTGAATAATTAAAATTGCTTTCATTACTAAGTTTTAATAACGCTTTCATCGCCTATATCTAACATTTTATTCTGGCTGGTCTACGTACTTAATAATCCATCCTTTCTATGTAAAATACACACTGCTTATGGACCTTTTCTGCATTATTAGCATATATTAGCTTCATGCATCATTTTTTGAGACACCCTATACTATCTAAAACAGAAATCAACGTCATATTCATTATAAAACGATTCGAAGTAACAAATAAAATCGTTTACTATAGATTTAAATGACACATATAGAAAATTCTATGTTAAACATACGGGGCTCTCAAACCGGGCCAAAAAACTAAATTTTGAGATAAAAATCGTGCATTGTTGCTTTTAACAGCTAATATCTCGTTTCGATGACGATTTATCAAAAAATGTATAAGAACAGCTAAGGAAGTAGAAGAATAGGGCTACACGCAGAGCCCACTTTCGAAGCTCTGACTAGAACAGTAACTGAGCACGGGTGGCCCAAAAATAGGGTACAAATTTTGCACTTTTTTTTAATTTTCTCAAAAACCGTGAAAGCTAGCTTCTTTCTGATACATGCATCTGATAGCCCTTGATGACCTCTTCATACATCATATTAACCGGCATATCGAAAAACCTTACCGTTTCCAAGATAAACAGAAAAATGTAAAAATTTCAAAATTTTCAGAGGGGGTATCGTGAAAATTTTCAGGCAAAATCGATTGTCATAGATTTTATCATAAATATTCTCAAATAAAAGAGGGGACAAAAATATGTAAAAAAATTGCAATTCTGGAATTTTCAGTAATTTTCTTCCCCTTGAAAATGGCGCCAAAAACGTATTTTTTCCACTTTTTATCGACATTTTAATACTTATATCTAAATAATTCGAAAACTAAACATGGTGTAACGATGCTATTGACACCCATGAATAGAGCATTCTCGACCACAAAATACCTGCTTAATTTGTCGTTCAAGGTTTTTAATTTAGTTGACGTAATGTTCGATCAAATAAAAATATTAGGTATTTTTTACAAAATTTTAAGAGTTTTTCACTTCCCATGAGACTGTTATTAAACTTGGCAAAATAGTAATTAACGTTTTGAGCAATATTTGAGCCGACTCACACTTAATTGAGTCACCGTTGTTGTATTACCGTAAATGGCTTTGCTATAAAATGGCAAAAGTCACTCTACCCCTATCAATGAGAAATTTAATCAGTCAAATCTCAGAACCCAGAAACGGTAAAATCGAACAGTTAGTACCAGTCGAATGGGCTTCGTTAAAGCTATTTTGTCAGTCATATACGAAAAACTGATTGTTTGGGCGTGGCACATTTATAAAGCAATATTTGTAATAAAAGGGAATACCCTGATGATGGCGTACAGTAGGCGTAAAGTCGAAACGTCGGATATATTTGGTTTCGGCGCCCTTTAGCAACAGTCAGTAAGTTGTAGCAAAAAACTGTCATTTTAATAAAAAAGTTTTCAAAATGGAACCTTCGGTACCCGCGGCAAGGTTCTGGACCTCAGAGACCTCTAGCCCGTCCCATAAAATGGCCACATACCAAATTTCAGCTTTCTAGCTCAAACCGTTCCAGAGATATCGCTTTAAAACCAAAACTTTTCAGGCGGCCATCTTGGATTTTTGGAAATGTCATTTTTTGCGAATTTTATATAAGGGTAACCTACCATTCGATTTTCAAGTCGATATCACCATCGGTTCATAAAACAGCTATAACCTAGCTACAGTCAGCTACATATAGCTATGTGAGCTATATTACCATTCATGGTACCTCCATGGGCACCCAGCATCCAAGTTTGAACCATGTATCATTAGCAGTTCTCTAATTATGAACGTTACTCAGCTACTGTAGCTATGATAGCTGAGTCAGCTATATCACAATTTATGATACCCCCATAGGTACCTACCATCCAAATTTGAATCATGTACCATTAATGGTACCCCAAATATGACGTAATCTACATTCCACCCATATAATACGCATTGCCCAACGTTTTTCTTATGGGAAATACACGTGCAAAAGCCTGAAAACTTATATGCAAAATTTCGTTAATGGTACCCATGGGTTTGGTACCATGACGAAGGTTTTCACCCATGGCAACTTGAAGTCCATTCCCTAATGAACCATGGTACCAAATTTCAGCTCTCTAACTTTATTCGTCTCAGAGATATCCCCATTTTTTAATTACCCTGTTTACGGCGGCCATTTTTTTTTCGCCTCCATCTTTTTTTCTGACGAAATCAATATTGTCCCATTTAAAAAGCGTTGCACAATGTATTTCTTATGGGAAATACACGTCCAAAAGCGTGAAAACTTGTATGCAAAATTTCGTTAACGGTACCCATGGGTTTGGTACCATGACGAAGGTTTCCACCCATGGCAACTTGCAGTCCATTCCCTAATGAACCATGGTACCAAATTTCAGCTCCCTAACTTTATTCGTTTCTGAGATATCCCCATTTTTTAATTACCCTGTCTAAGGCGGCCATTTTTTTTTCGCCTCCATCTTTTATTTATGACGAAATCAATTTTGTCCCATTTAAAAAGCATTGCACAATGTATTTCTTATGGGAAAACGGAAAAAATGGCAAAAAAGAAATATAACTACGCCCATGTCTGCCGAAAAATCGAAAAAATACATTTTTGCCCGAATTTGTCACCGCCACTGTCTGGGCGAGAACCCTGTGACGTCATCAGCGAAAAATGAATCCCGACATGAAATTTTCAAATCGACCAGTCTTTGTGAAAACGACCTCGAGGACCGGGCATTTTGCCAATAATCTTCCTAGAAATGTTCAAATTTTCCCCGGCCAGACAGTTTTCCCCGCTTTTCGGCCGATTTTCCTTAGTCTGAGGCTCTAAAGTTAATGTTTACATTTCGGAAATCTCAGCTGTCAGTTGTGGATGGGCGCGGCCGCCGAATGCTTCCGATTACTAGTTAGTGGCTGGCGAATCGGAACCATTCGGGATTTTCGGCCAAAATTTCATTATCATATCATTATCATAAAAGTGGTTCCCAAGTCCCAAAAAGAAAACTTTCCAACGTATCCCCTGGGATAGAAAACCATCGCATTAGATGCACGGTCTGGGCAGAAATATACCTCAAAGTGGCAATTTGAAATTTAAAGTTTAAAAATTCATCAAAATTTCAAATTCAAAGCTAGGCCCTTGATTTTCGGCACGATCAAGGGTCCATGTGTCTGCTACCTACCTGAATTATTTCAGATTTTTGCTACCAAAATGTCGAATCTACAGGGTGAAATGTGAGAAAAGTACACCAAAGTTGGTAAAAAATGCGGCACAGAAAAACTTTTGTAGCTCACCCGGTATAAGAGCTAGACCAAAACTAACGACTGATTTTTTTTCTCTCCACGTCTTCTAGTTGCCCATATACCACCGAAGCCGGACCGTTCCATAGTTTTCGTAAAATTCGCAAAAAACTACCTTCAAATTTTGGACACTTTTCCTTAATTGTCTTTGGACATTTTTTTGACCACTCTGTATTAAAGTGACACCTGTGGCGGGATAGGATTAAAAGTAGCCAAGGATATGCCCTTTCCCCTGGTACCATCCTTGTTGGGCCAGTCGTCTAACTAAAGGGGTCCAGAAGGCCCAGAAGTGGACCATTACAAATTTTTTTTCAAAAAACCGTCCCAACTTTGCGAATTTTTCTAGATTTTTCTATTTAACTTATCGGAATTAGACTTCAAAATTTATCATCTACATATATGAGGAATTTTACCCGTGGTCAGTCCTATACCCCACATAGCCCCGGAGTTTCGACAAAACCGTCGTAAATTTGGGTACCTAAAAAACCGAATTTTTGACTTTGGTACGCCACTGGTCGGCCCCCCCCCGCACGTACCGCCAAACCGACCACATATTTGAAAAGCCCGTTCATTTCTGTATATACGCGCAATACTTCGAAATCCCGTCAAATGAGCAGTTTCCGAGTTATAAGCGTCGAAATGGAAAAACTACCAAATATCTACAACCAAAATGGCTCCGTTGGCTGCTCGTTATATATCCTCACTTGCGTTCGGACAATAAACGAACACAGATGGCGCCACCGGGAGACTTTTCTCGGTGCTGCTACGAAACGTGTCTTGAATACTGAAAATTTCGTTCTGATTTTGTCAAAGCGGCACTGACGAGCCGTATACGGCGAAATTAGTCTGGGGATGGGCACAATAACAGCTTCCGAATTGATGGTTCATCAGTCGTTTAAAAGGTCGAAAACCGCGTTTTTAAAAAGAGGTTTATAGTAATGGACAGGTATTACCCAAGCTAATATAATTTTTTTCTTTCGCAACTGAGAAAGTCAAAATAATAAAAAGTTGGTATACACTTTTTTTAAACTCCTCATACTTTAAAGTTGCATTTTTTAGGCGTTTTGAGTTATTTTAAACCAGTTTTGGCCTTAATCCTAACCTGCATTTTTTCGAAAACTTTTTTAGACCCTTTGAGTAATTTTTAGCTCATTTTAGCCGTAATCGTAACCTGCATGTTTCAATGATTTCAAATTCTCATTTTCAGACGCTTCCAGTCGTTTTTAACCGATTTCAGCAACAAACATCTGAAATTTGCATTTTTACCTCTTTGGAGTAATTTTTTTACTAATTTTCGCTTTATTCTTAACTTGAGTTTCGAACAAAACCAAATTCGCATTTTGAGGCAAATATTATTAACTCTAGTCCAACAGTATAATTTAGCAAAAACAATAAATCAGAATATTTTTGCGTTTTTTTTTTATTCTAAACTAGAGTTTATCCAAATACATCAAAGTTTGCATTTTAACCCCTAATCCCGACCAGCAATTTTAACTGCTTTAGGTCACTTTTTTTACCGATTTTGGGCCCTAATTATGCATGACCTGAATTTTTCCAAAATTTTTACGGCTTTAAGTAATTTTTTATGCATTTTTGTCCTAATCTTAAACCGACTTTCTCGAAAAACACCAACTCTTCATGTTGAGATATTTTTAGTTAAAATTTACATTTTAACTGATTTTAACAATTTTGAATTAAAAGACTAAAATCAACCAATTAGAAGATTTTAATAACTTTTTTTCTTTATTTTATTCTAAAATTAAATTCTTCAAACAATGTTTTTGTCCTAATTTCTCCAAAGGCAAAGGCTTTACTCCGAAGGCTTTACATTTGCATTTTTTGTCTTTCGTAAATTTCTCCAAAAACTCCAAATGTATTTTTATTTGTTTGGAGTCAGTTTTTACCGGCTCTCGGATTAATCTTAAAAGTCAAATTTGATTGACTGTGGACCAACAGTGTAATTTACCAACATCAACAAATTACAAAAAATAAATGAGTTTTGGCTTTTTTTTTTCAAAACGCTTTTAAAGAGTTTTTCCAGATACACCAAAATTTACATTTTAAGCGGATGTGAGTAATTTTAAATGAATTTAAATTCCAATCCCAAATTGCATTTTAGATACTTTAGGCCACTTTTTAGCAAATTATGATCTGATTTTTTCCAAAAACTCCATAATTCAATATTTACGGCAATAAGACATGTTTTGTTTTTTTTTACCTGATCCTAACCTGACTTTCTAGAAAAACACCAATTTTTCATTTTGTTGTATTTTTAGTTAAATTTTAAATCCGTCTATACCAATTAAGAAAATCAACAATTTTGGCCCTAATCGCATCCTGCTTTTTTTTTTTAAACTACAAATTTGCATTTTTAAACGCTTTGAACCATTTTTAACCCACTGCGGCCCCAATCCTAATCAAGGATTTTTTTCAAAAAATTTAATTTAAATTTTTAGACACTTTAAGTCATTTTAACCGATTTTGGTTCTAACAGTGCTAATTTTGGCAATCATTTTTGTTTTTGAAATACAGGGTCTTTAAAATGTTGTAAAAACCTAAACTTTTTTTAATTTCTTTGGATTATGTTAAGATATTAAAACAAAATATTTCGGTTTGCAATAAACAAAAAACATTAAAACTGTTTTTTTTTAGTTCATATATTGGTATTAGTTACTTTAACCAAATGCTTTTCTTTTTTCAATGTTGTGCCTAAAAATTGTCATGTTTTTGCTCCAAACAAAGCAAATTTACAAAAAAAAAAACTGAAGTGCTCTTTTTTGCTTCTAATGAGATAGGAAAATCAAAATTTGGACATCTGGTGACAACTTCGAAAAAAAAAAAGTTTATAAATATCCATAGTTCCTTTGGGTCGTCCTCAACAGTAACAGTTTTAGTTTTTTCTCGATGACAGGTTTTATTCCTTGCAATACCTTCCAGTCTTCTAAAGGGTGTTCATAAAAAAAACTCGTAGCAAGCCATGGACTTAAAACTCATATCTGAGATAAGCTCACAAAAAAAATTCAAATGTGAACATTTTATGACATTTCGACTTTCAATTGTTTTTATGAAGTCATCTGAGACCTACTGTTCTAATTCCATAGCCTACTTGAGGTCTTTTTTAAATGAACGCATGATATATTTCTTCTAACATTTCATCAATAGTATAAGTTGGAGTCTCATCCGAAGTGACTGTATTTCGGAGTTTTTGCCTTCTTCCTCTACATTCACATTTTCGGTTCTTGTTAAAAACAAAATCAAAAAAATCTAATGTGATTATGGACTGGATAATTAATTATGAATCAATCCAAAAACACCAAATTTCGAACGTTTTGGGTCATTTTTACCGATTTTAGGTCTAATTTCAATCTGAATGTTTTCAAAACTTCAAATTTACATCTCTTAACCATTAATTCAAAATTTCAATATGATTTTGAGCTTAATTTCAACTTGAATTGATCCAAAACCACCAAATTTTCAATTTTAGACGATCTGAGTCATTTATAAACGAACTCAGCTCTAATTTTAATCTGAATTTTTTTCCAAAAATCGAAATTTGCATTTTAAATTGTTCAAAATATTTTAATGTGATTTTTGGACACTTGGTATGTTGGAAGGGCTAGAGGTCTCTAACGTCCGGAACATTGCCGCGGGTAACAAAGGTTCCATTTTGAAAACTTTTTAAATTTATTGACACTTTTTTTGCTACATTTCAGTTAGTTTTTCTAAAGTACGCTGAAACCAAATATTTCCGACGTTTCGACTTTATGCTTACTATAGGCCATCATCAGGGTATTCTCTTTTATTACTAATATTGTTTTATAAATGTGCCCCGCCCAAACAATCAGTTTTTCGTATATAACTGACAAAATTGCTTTAACGAAGACCATTCGACTAACTGAGATGCAGTTGATTAAATTTCTCATTGATAGAGGTAAAGTGACATTTTCCATTTTATAGCGAAGCCATTTATGACAATAGAACAATATTGACAATTAAGTGTAAGTCGTCTCAAATACTGCTCAAAACGTTAATTACCGTTTTGCTTAGTTTAATAACAGTCTTATAGGAAGTGCAAAACTGTTACAATTGGATTAAAATTACCTAATGTTTTAATTTGATCGAACATTATGCCAATTAAATTAAAACCTTGGAACGACAAATTAAGAAAGTAATTTGTAGTCGTGAATGCTTTATTCATTGGTGTCAATAGCATCGTTATACCATGTTTAGTTTTTGAATTATATAGATATAAGCATTAAAGTGTCCATAAAAAGTGAAAAAAATACGTTTTAGGCGCCATTTTGAAGGGGAAGGAAAGTACTTAAAAATCCAAAATTGCAAATTTTTTACATATTTTTGTCTCCTCTTTCATATGAGACTATTTTTGTTAAAATCTATGACTATGAATTTGGGTCGAAATTTTTGACGACACACCCTTTGATACTTTTGAAAATATGACATTTTTCTGTTTATCTTGGAAACGGTAAGCTTTTTCGATATGCAGGTTAATATGATGTATGAAGAGGTCATTGAGGACTATCAGACACATGAATCAGAAAGAAGCAGCCTATCACGGTTTTCGAGAAAATTTAAAAAAAACTACAAAATTTGTACCTTATTTTTGGGCCACCCGTGCTCAGTTACTGTTATAGGCAGACATTAGAATATGGGCTCTGCATGTAGGTCTATTCTTCTACTTCCTTAGCTCTTTTTATAGATTCTTCGATAAATCTTCATCGAAACGAGATATCAGGTGTTGAAGGCCGCAATGCACGATTTTGATCTCAAAATTTAGGTTTTTGGGCCGGTTTAAGAGCCCCTTATGCTTAACATAGAAATATCGACTTTTCCCATATAAATCAATAGTAATCGATTTTATTCGTAGATTCTGGTGGTTTTATGATAATAAGGGCATATATTTACGTTTATAGATAGTATAGGGTGTCCCAAAAAAAAAGGAGAGAGGATTTCTAAGGCTTACAAATTAACACTGATTTCCCAGAACATATTTTTAATTGGACTATTTTTTTTTCTGAGACAGTTAAAGTTTGTTTTATTGTGTGTATTGTTTGATCTTTATCACCTCTCTATCTCAACAAATGCTTTCTGAGACAATTTCTGATGCTTTTAAATTAACACTTTTTTTGAGAAAACTTATTTTCTGATTCAACTATTTTTTTCTAAGAAACTTTTGATTTTTTGTTATTTATTTTTATGATTTAATTTATTAGGTTTAATTACGAATAAGATTAAACCATAGAAATAAATTAAAAACTTTCTAAAGTATCTTAGAAAAAAGTAGTTAAATCAGAAAATAATAGGTTTTCTCATAAATAAGTGAGACTAATTTAAAAGTCTCAGAAATTGTCTCAGAGAGCATTCGTAGGTAATTAAACACATTTTTTTTTTCTGACCATTTATAAGCCTTCGAAATTATCACTTATTTCTGAGAAAATTATTTTCTGATACAAAAACCCATTTTGAGAAATTTAGTGTTTTTATTTTAATGTAACCCCTATATTGCTTGGTCTCGTTCGTATTCATCTCTCTATCTCATCTAATGTTTTTGGAATGAATTTCTAAGGCTTAAAAATTAACACTGATTTCTCAGAAAATATTCCTAATCTGATAATTTTTTTTCTGAGACAGTTAAAGCTTGTTTTATTGTGTGTATTGTTTGATCTTTATCACCTCTCTATCTCAACAAATGCTTTCTGAGACAATTTCTGAGGCTTTTAAATTAACACTTTTTTTGAGAAAACTTATTTCCTGATTCCCCTATTTTTTTTCTAAGAAACTTTTGATTTTTTTTTATTTATTTTTATGATTTAATTTATTAGGTTTAATTACGAATACGATTAAACCATAGAAATAAATTAAAACCCTTCGGAAGTCTCTTAGAAAAAAATTGTTGAATCAGAGAATAATAAGGTTTCTCAGAAATAAGTGAGACTAATTTAAAAGTCTCAGAAATTGTCTCAGAGAGCATTTGTTAATTTGATCTTATTCAAGGTAATTAAACGCATTTTTTTCTGACAATTTATGAGGCTTCCAAATTACCAGTTATTTCTGAGAAAATTATTTTCTGATACAAAAACCCATTTTTAGAAATTTAGTGTTTTTATTTTAATGTAACCCCTATATTGTTTGGTCTCGTTCGTATTCATCTCTCTATCTCATCTAATGTTTTTGGAAGGAATTTCTAAGGCTTAAAAATTAACACTGATGTCTCAGAAAATATTTCTAATCTGACGATTTTTTTCTGAGACAGTTAAAGTTTGTGTTATTGTGTGTATTGTTTGATCTTTATCACCTCTCTATCTCAACAAATGCTTTCTGAGACAATTTCTGAGGGTTTTAAATTAACACTTTTTTTGAGAAAACTTACTTTCTGATTCCCCTATTTTTTTTCTAAGAAACTTTTGATTTTTTTTTATTTATTTTTATGATTTAATTTATTAGGTTTAATTACGAATAAGGTTAAACCATAGAAATAAATTAAAAACCTTCGAAACTCTCTTAGAAAAAAACAGTTATATCAGAAAATAATAAGTTTTCTCAGAAATAAGTGAGACTAACTTAAATCTCAGAAATTGTCTCAGAGAGCATTTGTTAATTTAATCTTATTCGTAATTAAGCCTCTAATCTGAGATCATTTCTGCGGTTTATAAATTACCACTTATTTCTGAGCTAGTTGAACAATTCTTTTTAGACATTTTTGCAGCTTTTATTTTATTGTGTAAGTACTGTTTTAATTTGTTCGCAATCAACTCTCTGTCCCAAAGAATGTTTTCTGGGAGAATTTCTGAGGTTACTTGATAAATACTTCCTTCTGAAAAACTCATCATTTTCATATTCTATAAGGTTTTTTCTGAGACAGTTTTTCATTCTAATATGTAGTGCTTGACCTCGTTTATAATTATTACCCCTCTATCTCAAGAAATGATTTCTGAAACAATATCTGAGGTTTTCATGTTAAACCTTATTTCTGATATAATGACACGTTACAATTGCAAAGCACACCATAAACAAACCAACTCAAGATTTCTGCTGACCAACTTGTTTAGTGATCTCAAGATTACCATTAATTTTGAGAATGTACAACAATAATGTGATTTATGTAGTATGGTCGTAGATAAATTAGTTTTGCAGCAATGCGATTTTTATGGGCGGGTTCAAATAACAGTCCAGTTTACCTGGACCCGATTTTGAGGATGACTAGTACAATCGAGCCTCATACAAATTCTGCCTCTCATGATGAGTTATCAGGACGTTACACCCAAACAAACTTAAATCGAATAAAATTAGCCCTAAACGTCAATTTTCAAAAAAAGGCAAAAAGTGGCTAAATTGACCCCCAAACAGATCTCTCTCCGAAAATATTCCACTACGGAGCACATCAAGAAGAGCACAAAAAACAGTTATACTCACTCGAATCAGTCCAATCTAGTTCTAACAGCTGCTCATAGTTGGGAAATTGAGACACATACCCCCCCCCCCCCCCTTGGGTGATCTCTCGGTGTTTCTATTCATAAAATAATGTTGATTTTATTTAAATCATTTTTTTCTGTGTATTTGTCACGAGAGAATAATAGCAAAAACTGAGATTCTCATAAACGAGTTCCACACGCAAGAAAAAAAAGTCGAAAAGTACTACTTTGTACTACACTGTGGGGGTGTTCAATAAAAAGAAGTATCATTTACTTTTTTCAGGCTATCCTCTTCCATCAAAAATGCTTACACGTTTTGGTGAATTATATTAATGAACAACATGCATCTTGGACGCTATATTTTGATTACTAAACAAACGCATACATGTTATTGCAATCAGCTTGAGCAAAACATGGCCAAGGTATACAGTGTCTCAAGGATCACCATTTAATAGCAGATGTTATAAAGTACGTAATTGTACTAATGCGTATCAATAACATCAACATTAAGGCTTCATTTTTACCTTATTTTGTTATTTAGAACTGCACAAATTGTGTAGTTAAAGGCGATTTGTCAAGCCACTAGTATCTACGACATTCATTATCTGCAAGAAAAAAATATCTGTATAGTGACTTTTTGCGGGGAGAGTGTAATTGAAAGAAGCTCATGTAGGTACCTAACCCAATAAAAATATTATTCATTTAATAAGTTACCCATTCACTTATTTTTGTTATCTAGTTATCTTTGAAACCATAATTTTTTTATATCCATCTCCTTTTAGCACATGTTGAGAAGATACGATAAAAACGTCAAAGTCTGTTTTTGCCAACGTCAATAATAAGTGAATGGCTTATAGGTCAGGTAATTTTTACTAGTAAATTAAAACCTAAGACACTTACGCAAACAAACTAAATGGTCTAACTGATAAAAATAACACAACTTGCTTCTTTTGCATTCAGTAGTTGTTGTCTCCAGTGGTCATAATTATTTTTATATAGAAAAGAAAAAAATCCGGAATATATTATCGATAATGACTTTTTCGAGCATTATTTTATTCTTAGCTATGCGGTGAATAAAGAATAGGGAAGACCAGTTCATCATACATAATAAATACGTTATCATTATTCATTGTAACCATTTGACGGCTCTTGTAGCATGAAAGAAGTGGTTATCTACCTATTTTTAAAGTCCGAAAAATGAGTGATGATAGCCTTAGGTAGGTGCGTCATTTGCCTTGAAACTTTACCGAATTAAAATATTAAAAAAACAAGGATGGCTTTTATGTAGTTTACCTCTTTCAAGGTGTATAGTAAAGAATGATGGTGTCTAGCGCAATAATTTTGAGCATTATACTTCTTGCAAGTGCAGTTTTATCCCTCAATCAGGGCTTTAAAAATGTATGTCCATCGCTGGAAGACTACAGGACGATCAACACTAATCCAAGGTGTAGTTATAATCCTGATGTAGGTTCTTCACCGGTAAGTCCGCTATATATAACATATAAGCAATTTTTTTTATTGGTCGTTTCATGGAACAAAAGTGCGTACTAATAATTGTTCGATTTACAATCTAAAGAGTTTTCCGGGATTTGAAGCCGTAGTCCAAAGGCATTTCTCCATGACAAAGTCTACAGACATTATCAAAGAAGGTGAGACAATGGACGAAATGCATTCCCAGTTTTGCCAACAAGAAAATAAATTTCCAGCACCAAAACCAGAAAATTCCCAAATTTTCCACATCCCAAGACCTTACATTACTAGAGACAAACACGGGCATACGACGCAGAATAAGCTCTGTTCTAACCTTCCTTCTTTCTCTAACCATCCTTTATATTCGGGATACACATTGTTGAAATTTTTTCCCCATCTTGCGTTAAGTTTGCGCTATTTCGAACTTTTTTCTTCTTTCCTTGAAGGCCACGTTAACCTTCATTTGAACTGGAAGGGGAATTGGAACTACTGTGAGTTGGTTCATCCATGGTTAACTAACTTATAGTTTGCAGCTAAGCGGGCTAAGTCTAACTTTCTATTGTCAAAATAAAACTCAAGTAAAAAAATAAAAAACTACAGGTATCCAAATTCAAAATTGGAATTTGACTTCACTGGTTCCTCGTGCACGTGCGCAAATGCAATCTCGCTTTACAAAGCGCCATTAGAGAAAGATAGCATACTTCTGAGGGATGGTTTGTGGTCGCTTTTTCAGATCTGTACGTGACCCGAACAATGGTTTAGTAATTAGAGCAATTTCGCCAATATCGTAAATTGAAATTCAAATCTTATCAGCTCATCAGATTTTTATTTCGCATCCTCTAAATGTAAATTCTGCCGGTATCGTATATGTCTTAAATAACTGTGGAAGAAAAGTAACGGTCAATTTAAATAAAAAGCTTTAATTGTCAATTAAAGCGGACTCATTTTAAACAGCATTATTTACTCTGCCCTTTTATCATAATTTCTACCTCCTTTTTCCTACAGAATTTCATTTTACGTTTATTTTCTAAATTTATGCCCCATACCGTCCGAGGCCCAATGACGAGGGTAATATCGAATTTGTAGCCTTTGGGAGATTGTAGGCATCGGAAGATTGTACTGAGCGTCTTCGTCTCGAGGATTCGCGTTTTAAACTCGATAGAGTTACTACCTAACAGGAAAAACGAAAAAGTTCGAATTTTAACGCAAAACACAACAGATCAGGGTATTCTGATTACCGCCAATCGCTTAGAAACCGTTTTAGAAACGCCCCGCTAATGCTTGTGTTTTCAATGAGTGGCAATTAAATTAAACCGCTCATTGCGCGCCTAAGAAAAGTTTCGTAGAGAGTTTTTGAACTTAAATTATTTAGTTTCATCCCCCCTCTGCCCTTTTATCAATTACGCCATTTTCTTGCAGATAGCGGACACTTTACAGACACAGGAGGGGTCTGTAAATGCAGACGAGACAACCGGCAATTATTTGTAGAGTAGTTGTAGAAGTTGAAACCTTGTAGTATATCATATTAGTCGTTCCTTCACCATAATATCGAGAATCTCAGTGATTTCCTGGCAGTATTCTTTTCTCCTCCGCACTGCTTCTTTGTTGCTTTTTTTCAATTTTCAGTAAGAAAGCTTGTATCGTCAAGCACGTTTCTAGTAGTCCACTTAGTTTATCGCGATAATCCAACGTCCGCCGTTATTTTATTTCAGGTTCCTCTGAGAATTGTCAGTTCTCGGTTTTTGAAATTTTATTTTATACCATTAACATTTAATTATAATTTTTTTAAGGGGGTTTTTTCTAAAGAATAAAACCTTGCTGGCATTCCAATAAAATACTAAATTCTATTTCACTTAAAATATCATTTATTAATTATATCCGCTTGGCAATGTCATGGAAGTATTTTGTCGCATCAAAGATGAAACGTCACGGATTAATTATCGGCCTGTTGTCTCCATTGTTATCGACCTAAGCGACAACAAAGTAAATGGATCTTTTCTGAGAGTATTGTATTTTGTACATATATAATATTGTCATTTCTATCCGAGACAAACGAGAGAGGCCGTTGAGATCTTTAAACCCGACAACAATTTCAACAGGGAAGAGGAAACTAAGTTTCTAAATGCAGACTGAAAGCGAGTGCTGCGGCACACTTCAAGTAAGGCGATACCCCGCGCCACCACTGCCCCCTCCCCAGTAGCTTTTTTTTTAATACAGGTGCATATTTATCAATATACACCTGAATGACGTCACAACGGCTGCTTTTCTTCACCTAGCTAAGGCTTTAGACTGTGTATTCCATAAACTCGCACTGAAAAAGCTTAAGGTGCACTGTTTTAAGGGTCCAGTGCTGGAATGGTTCAAATTGTGTCTGGCAGATCTTCCTCAAGTTGTCAAGTTTTAGAACAGGGTATCTGATTACAGGGCTCAGTTCTTGGACTTGGTTTTTGATCAGGGGATAGTATATATAGATCACTAGTGATGGCATGTTTGCCGTGTTAAAAGAGTTGACCTGAATAACGTCAGAACGGCTGTTTTTTTTTCACCTAGCTAAGAGGTCAGACTGTGTTTCCAATTAACTTGCCCTGAGCAAGCATGAGGTGCACTGTTTTAAGGGTCCAGTGCTGGAATGGTTCAAATTGTATCTGGTAGATCTTTCCCAGGCCGCCAAGTTTCAACACGGTGTATCTGATAGGAGAATGCTTGATAGCGGTGTTTCACTAGTGATGGCATGTTTGCCGTGTTAAAAGAGTTGACCTGAATGACGTCACAACGGCTGTTTTTTTTCACCTAGCTAAGAGGTCAGACTATGTTTCCAATTAACTTGCCCTGAGCAAGCATGAGGTGTACTGTTTTAAGGGTCCAGTGCTGGAATGGTTCAAATTGTATCTGGTAGATCTTTCCCAGGCCGCCAAGTTTCAACACGGTGTATCTGATAGGAGAATGCTTGATAGCGGTGTTTCAGTAGTGATGGCATGTTTGCCGTGTTAAAAGAGTTGACCTGAATGACGTCACAACGGCTGTTTTTTTTTTCACCTAGCTAAGAGGTCAGACTGTGTTTCCAATTAACTTGCCCTGATCAAGCATGAGGTGTACTGCTTTAAGGGTCCAGGGCTGGAATGGTTCAAATTGTATCTGGTAGATCTTTCCCAGGCCGCCAAGTTTCAACACGGTGTATCTGATAGGAGAATGTTTGATACATTTTTAAATTTTGCTTCTGTCAATTCTAACCAATAGAAAATTAATGACGTCAGACGCAGGAAGCAAGAAGCTGTAATGAGAACGCACCTTTAAAGGACCTTAAAAAACAACTAAAACAACTTTTCGACTTGAAATCTGACAGTGACAGCAGACAGACAAGACAAGTGGCAGTTGATAGATTCGAAATTAGGCGTTTTCCAAACAGAAACTGCTCAGAGTGCTCCTGAAACTAGATTTTTGTAAGGCTTTTTCTAGTGCGTGTTTAATACTTATTGTTTTTTCTCATTCTAGTCTTAGCCGAGGCCTTAACCCTACTTTATCTAATGCACGTGGTCAAACTTTTATTTTGTTGAATGTGAGTAAAAACCAATGACGTGTGGAAGTCTGTAGATGGAACATATTAATGTAACTTTTATTCGTGTTAATTATTTTTTTTAAAACCACCATTGTAATATTTATCTCTTTCTAACCACACTCATCGGTGCAAGAGAAAATTAATGCACCTTGGACTTAAAACTTGATGTGACAACTTTGACACTGTTGATGTTTATTGAACCCTTTGATTTGACGCCACGCCATGGCGTAATGTCATCACTTGTTGGCGGAAGAAGTCCCTCAAACATGGCGGATTTCCCGCCAAAAAATGTGACCAATTTTAGGAAAGTGTCGGCATTTGTTTGCTATGTCCATATCTCCTACATCATTAATCCGCAGGGTTGGCGCAATTTGTTTTTTTTTTCGACTTGCAATCTGACAGTGACAGTAGACATGTAAGACAAGTGGCAGTTGATAGATTAGAAATTAAGCGTTTTCCAAACAAAAATTGCTCAGAGTGCTCCTGAAACTAGATTTCTTTAAGCTTTTTCTAGTAAGTGTTTAATACTTATTGTTTTTTACGGCTATAACTGGCTTTAATGTGAGGAATTGTGGAAAATATTGGCATTTGTTTGTTATGTCCTTATCTCCTACGTCATTGATCCGCAGGGTTGGCGAAATTTCTATTTTTTTTTCGACTTGAAATCTGACAGTGACAGTAGAGAAGCAGGACAATTGGCAGTTGATAGATCCGAAATTAGGTGTTTTCCAAACAAAAACTGCTCAGAGTACTCCTGAAACTAGATTTCTTTAAGGTTCCTTCTAGTGAGTGTTTCATACTTATTGTTTTTTATGGCTATAACTGGCCTTAGGCGATGCCTTCATAGCGGTGTTTCACTAGTGATTGCATGTTTGCCGTGTTAAAAGAGTTGACCTGAATGACGTCACAACGGCTGTTTTTTTTCACCTACCTAAGAGGTCAGACTGTGTTTCTAATTAACTTGCCCTGAGCAAGCATGAGGTGTACTGTTTTAAGGGTCCAGGGCTGGAATGATTCAAATTGTATCTGGTAGAAATTTCCCAGGCCGCCAAGTTTCAACACGGTGTATCTGATAGGAGAATCTTTGATAGCGGTGTTTCACTAGTGATGGCATGTTTGCCGTGTTTAAAGAGTTGACCTGAATTGCGTCACAACGGCTGTTTTTTTTTACCTAGTTAAGAGGTCAGACTGTGTTTCCAATTAACTTGCCCTGAGCAAGCATGAGGTGTACTGTTTTTTAAGGGTCCAGGGCTGGAATGGTTCAAATTGTATCTGGTAGATCTTTCCCAGGCCGCCAAGTTTCAACACGGTGTATCTGATAGGAGAATGTCTGATAGCGGTGTTTCACAGGGGCAAACCTTGCTGGTAAAACTTCGAGTGAGCTACAACAGACCGCAGGTCGCGGTGAAGGACTGTATAAGTCCACTTACATTGAATACAAAACAATACAAATACATCAGAGCTTGAGAATGGCCAAAGACCGCAGAGATCCCCTATCGGCATCCGGAGTTTACCGAGTTCAATGCAGCTGTGTCGCGGTACCTATATATTGGCGCCAGAAAACGCAGTGTTAACACGAAGATTACGGAGCACGAGCACCCTCTTTCCGAAGGTCGACTAACGAGAGAGGTCATTGAGATCTTCAAGCACGACAACAATTTTAACAGGAATGAGGAAACTACGTTTCTAAATGCAGACTGGAAGCGAGTTCTACGACATACTTCAAGAGCGCCGAAACCTCGCGCCACCTCTGCTCCCCCCCCTCCACTGCAGCGCGACGGTGGGGGAATAAATACCACGGAGCTTAGCACAGTCGAATCAGTCAACGTCGGCACGCACGGGAGATCACTTCGCCCATTGCCTCGTCGCCTCTGATAATGTCTGCCGCAGCTGTAGACGAAACGTCAGGAAGAAATTTTATTGGACCTGGAAAACGCTTTTGATTGTATTTTGACCGGCCGTGAGAGCCTTCACATTTTTGTATTTATTTACTTATTTTAGAGAAGCATTGCGAAGAGATATGGTTATAACTTTGAAAGTCACACAATAGTGACTCAAGATGGATATATCTTAGCCCTGCATAGAATCCTACCTTATAACATCTCGAGGAGCGTTGGCGCAGACCAACGACCACCATTACTGATTGTCCATGGTTTAGCCGGAAGTTCAGCATTTTGGATGTTGCAAGGGAAAATGTCTCTGGGTATTAGTCACACCTTTTATCACTAGGCCACCTTTGCCATTTTGAACAAATTATATTATTATACAGGGTGACATTAAAAAAAGGGCAACCACGCGACACGCGACATGAGGAAGTCGAAATTATACAGGGTATAACAGAAAGGTTGGGAAATCACACAACCAAAGATTAAAATGAGTCGATTAAACCACACATATCTTAGTCCAAAAGTTAATAGTTTTCGGGATACAAAGGGTCAAAAGTACAGTTTTATTTTATTTTTTTTAATTGCATGTGCACCACTGTTGTAACTTTTTTTGTTTCACCTTGTATGCAAAAAATGCTGACTACATGTCACACCTCCATCATCTAACAACCAAAAAAAGTGAGCCACTTAAAAGTCATTAATTGATAAAAAAATACAAATAATGGTTTGACGCTCAATTGGCGGATAGGAACTAAAGGCAGCCATTATACAGTAATTTCTTTGCCGACGTTTCGTTTAATCTACCTAAACATCTTCAGGGCTCGAAATTGTTGTACACTGCTCGAGTCATAAAAATTGAAAATAAAACAATTTTAGTAGTAGATTTAGTTAGAAGTAGATTAAAGGAAACGACGGCGAAGAAATTAATGTATAATTGCTGCTTTTAGTCCCTCTAACTAAGTAAAGGCCAAGTAAAATGGGAAACATGTATTTGAAACAAAAGCTGTATTTGAACTGAATGAGGAAATTGACATAATTATTGGAGTGAATTATTATTACAATCTAAAGTGTATTCCGGACTTTGAAGCCGTGGTCCAATGGAATTTCTTCCTGACGTTTCGTCTACAGCTGCGGCAGACATTATCAAAGGCGTTGATTCGAGACAATGGGCAAAGTGATCTCATGTGCTTCCCGACGTTGACTGATTCGACTGTGGTGAGCTCCGTGGTATTGACTACTTCAAGTGCACCGAAACCCCCCCTACACCACTAACTACACCTAAACACCACTACCTCCACCCCAGTCCCTCCACTGCAGCGCGACGGCGGGGGAATAAATACCACGGAGTTCACCACAGTCGAATCAGTCAACGTCGGGAAGCACGAAAGATCACTTCGCCCATCGCCTTTGATAATGTCTGCCGCAGCTGTAGACAAGAAGTCAGGAAGAAATTCCATTGGACCCGAAAAACGCTTTACATTTTATTTTGACCGGCCGTGAAAGCCTTCACAGTCTTACGAATTATCATTGATTTAATATTATTTTAGCATTTTTTCTGGTCGACAGAGGTTATGACGTTTGGCTTGGAAATTTGAGAGGCAACTACTACTCTAATAATCATGTACAATGGCCAAACTATAGCAGAAAGTACTGGGATTTTGGGTAAGAAGCATCAGTTTTAACAATATGAGTGTTCATGAACGCATTTTAGTGAAATAAGAAAACTGTAAATGATGTAAAAAATGTTATTGGGAAATATGACAAAAAGTAACGTTTTAAAAATATGAAAAATGATTGCCAAAATGTTTTTATTTTATTTAAACCCGAAGTGTGAAACAACACAAATTTGGACTCTTTGGAGAATTTCAGGTTAAAATTATAGCCAAAAATTTGTTAACAAAATACAAAAAAAAAAATCCGCAAAAGCAAATTGAAAAATTTTCGAAAATCTAGCGAACGATTAGAGTCAAATTGGATAAAAAGGACTTAAAGGGTCCAGAAATTTAACTTTTTGGAAGAGGCTAGGTCAAAATCAGAGAAATTCAATTTTAGAACGAAAAATGGCAAAAACGATTCAAACAAATTCTGTAAGTATATTTTTTGAACCAAAAATAAGTCAAATTTGACTCAAAATACCTGCAAAACTCAAATTTGGTGTTTCTGGCGGAAGTTAGGTTAGAATTAGTGCCAAAATAGGTGAAAATTCAACAAGGTTTGTTAGAGTTTTAAAGTGTAAGAGTTAGAGTATTTGGAGAAATTTAGGTAAAGATTACAGTCAAAAATGGGTTGAAAATTACTTAAAACTGAAAAAATTAGGGTTAAAATCGGAAAAAAAATAGCACAAAACGTCTAACCATGTCAATGTAGAGTCATTACAGAAATTGATGTTAGAATTAGGACTAAACTCAAATGTGATCCAACCTCGTCTAAAAATGCAAATGTTCTTGGAAAAAATTTAATTTTGTTTATACACGAAGCATGTAACAACACAAATTTGGACTCTTTGGAGAAATTCAGGTTAAGATTATGGCCAAAAATTTGTTAAAAATTACAAAAAAATTGCGTGAATTTTCGCAATTTTTTTGTATTTTATTTTTTTAATTAAGAATTTTTCGAAAGTTTAGGGCGCGAGTAGGGTCAAATTGGTTCAAAAATGACTTAAAGTGTCCACAAATGCTAATTTTAACTTTTTGGAAAAGGCCAGGTCAGAATTAGGGTCTAAATCGGTTAAAAATTACCCAACCTTGTCTAAAAACCTAAAAGTTGATGTTTTGGTTGATTTTGAATAATTTTTTGAAATTTCAAATTATTGTTGATGTTTTGAAGATTGTTGATGTTTGGTTGTTGTTGATGTTTTGCAGACTGTTAATGTTGACGTAAAAGTTGATGTTTTTGGAAATTGTTTATGTTTTTGGCAAAGGTAATTCCGAAAATGCACATTAAAAACTTTTTGAGAATATAGGGCACGATGAGGGTCAAATTGGTTCAAAAATGACATAAAGTGTCCAAAAATGCTAATTTTAACTTTTTGGAAAAGGCCATGTCAGAATTAGGGTCTAAATCGGTTAAAAATTATCCAACCTCGTCTAAAAACGTAAAAGTTGATGTTTTTGGAGACTGTTGATGTTTTGAATGATTGTTAATATTTTGGAGATTGTTGATGTTTTGGAGATTGTTGATATTTTGAAGATTGTTGATGTTTGGTCGATGTTCATGTTTTGGAGATTGTTAATGCTGATGCAAAACTTCATGTTTTTGGAAATTGTTGATGTTCTTGGCAAAAGTGATTCAGAAACTGCAAATTAAAAATTTTTCGAAAATCTAGAGCACGATTAAGGTCAAATTGGTTCAAAAATGACTTTAAGTGTCCAAAAATGCTAATTTTAACTTTTTGGAAAAGGCCATGGCAGAAGTAGGGTCTAAATCGGTAAAAAATGACCCAACCTCGTCTAAAAACGTAAAAGTTGATGTTTTTGGAGACTGTTGATGTTTTGGTTGATTTTGGATGATTTTTTGATATTTTGAATGATTGTTGATGTTTTAAATGATTTTTAATATTTTGGAGATTGTTGATGTTTTGGAGATTGTTGATATTTTGAAGATTGTTGATGTTTGGTCGATGTTCATGTTTTGGAGATTGTTAATGCTGACGCAAAAGTTCATGTTTTTGGAAATTGTTGATGTTTTTGGCAAAAGTGATTCAGAAACTGCAAATTAAAAATTTTTCGCAAATCTAGAGCACGATTAAGGTCAAATTGGTTCAAAAATGACTTAAAGTGTCCAAAAATGCTAATTTTAACTTTTTGGAAAAGGTCAGGTCAGAATTAGGGTCTAAATCGGTTAAAAATGACCCAACCTTGTCTAAAAACGTAAAAGTTGATATTTTTGAAGATTGTTGATGTTTTGGTTGATTTTGGATGATTTTTTGATATTTTGAATGATTGTTGATGTTTTAAATGATTTTTAATATTTTGGAGATTGTTGATGTTTTGGAGATTGTTGATGTTTTGAAGATTGTTGATGTTTGGTCGATGTTCATGTTTTGGAGATTGTTAATGCTGACGCAAAAGTTCATGTTTTTGGAAATTGTTGATGTTTTTGGCAAAAGTGATTCAGAAACTGCAAATTAAAAATTTTTCGCAAATCTAGAGCACGATTAAGGTCAAATTGGTTCAAAAATGACTTAAAGTGTCCAAAAATGCTAATTTTAACTTTTTGGAAAAGGTCAGGTCAGAATTAGGGTCTAAATCGGTTAAAAATGACCCAACCTTGTCTAAAAACGTAAAAGTTGATATTTTTGAAGATTGTTGATGTTTTGGTTGATTTTGGATGATTTTTTGATATTTTGAATGATTGTTGATGTTTTAAATGATTTTTAATATTTTGGAGATTGTTGATGTTTTGGAGATTGTTGATGTTTTGAAGATTGTTGATGTTTGGTCGATGTTCATGTTTTGGAGATTGTTAATGCTGACGCAAAAGTTCATGTTTTTGGAAATTGTTGATGTTTTTGGCAAAAGTGATTCAGAAACTGCAAATTAAAAATTTTTCGCAAATCTAGAGCACGATTAAGGTCAAATTGGTTCAAAAATGACTTAAAGTGTCCAAAAATGCTAATTTTAACTTTTTGGAAAAGGTCAGGTCAGAATTAGGGTCTAAATCGGTTAAAAATGACCCAACCTTGTCTAAAAACGTAAAAGTTGATGTTTTTGGAGACTGTTGATGTTTCGGTTGGTTTTGGATGATTTTTTGATATTTTGAATGATTGTTGATGTTTTGGATGATTGTTAATGTTTTGAAGATTGTTGATGTTTTAGAGATTGTTGATGTTTTGAAGATTGTTGATGTTTGGTCGATGTTCATGTTTTGGAGATTGTTAATGCTAACGCAAAAGTTCATCTTTTTGGAAATTGTTGATGTTTTTGGCAAAAGTGATTCAGAAACAGCAAATTAAAATTTTTTCGAAAATCTAGAGCACGATTAAGGTCAAATTGGTTCAAAAATGACATAAAGTGTCCAAAAATGCTAATTTTAACTTTTTGGAAAAGGCCATGTCAGAATTAGGGTCTAAATCGGTTAAAAATTAACCAACCTCGTCTAAAAACGTAAAAGTTGATGTTTTTGGAGACTGTTGATGTTTTGAATGATTGTTAATATTTTGGAGATTGTTGATGTTTTGGAGATTGTTGATATTTTGAAGATTGTTGATGTTTGGTCGATGTTCATGTTTTGGAGATTGTTAATGCTGATGCAAAACTTTATGTTTTTGGAAATTGTTGATGTTCTTGGCAAAAGTGATTCAGAAACTGCAAATTAAAAATTTTTCGAAAATCTAGAGCACGATTAAGGTCAAATTGGTTCAAAAATGACTTTAAGTGTCCAAAAATGCTAATTTTAAATTTTTGGAAAAGGTCAGGTCAGAATTAGGGTCTAAATCGGTTAAAAATGACCCAACCTTGTCTAAAAACGTAAAAGTTGATATTTTTAAAAATTGTTGATGTTTTGGTTGATTTTGGATGATTTTTTGATATTTCGAATGATTGTTGATGCTTTGGATGATTGTTAATGTTTTAGAGATTACTGATGTTTGGGAGATTGTTGGTGTTGGGGTAAAAGTTGATATTTTTGGAAATTGTTGATGTTTTTGGCAAAGGTATTCCCCAAAATGCAAATTAAAATTTTTTTGAAAATCTAGGGCACGATTGGGTCAAATTGGTTCAAAAATGACTTAAAGTGTCCAAAAATGCTAATTTTAGTTTTTTTAGAAAAGGGAAGGTCAGAATTAGGGTCTAAATCAGTTAAAAATGATATCCACGTCTAAAAACGTAAAAGCTGATGTTTTTAAAGACTGTTGATGTTTTGGTTAATTTTGGATGACTTTTTGATATTTTGAATGACTGTTGATGTTTTGGATGATTGTTGATATTTTGGAGGTTGTTTATGTTTTGGATATTATTGATGTTTTGAAGATTGTTGATATTTGGTTGATGTTCATATTTTGGAGATTGTTAATGTTGATGTAAAAGTTAATGTTTTTGGAAAAAGGTGATTCCGAAAATGTAAATTAAAAGTTTTTCGAGAATCTAAGGCACAATTAGGGTCAAATTGGTTAAAAATTACCTAAAGTGTCCAAAATTGTAAATTTTAACTTTTTGGAAAAGGCCAGCTTAGAATTAGAGTCAGAATAGGTAAAAAAGGGCACAAAGCGTCAAAAAATGCAAATGTGGAGTTATTGCATGGAGAAATTCAGGTTAGAATCGGATATACTAAAAATCGAACTTGACCCCACCTCATCTAAAAACGTAAAAGTTGATGTTTTTTGAGATTGTTGATGTTTTGGTTGATTTTAGATGATTTTTTTGATATGTTGAATGATCGTTGATGCTTTGGATAATAATGAATAAATTTGTTTTGGAAATTACTGATGTTTGGGAGATTGTTGATGTTGACGTAAAAGTTGATATTTTTGGAAATTGTTGATGTTTTTGGCGAAAATGTAAATTACAATTTTTTCGAAAATCTAGGGCACGATTAGGGTCAAATTGGTTAAAAATGGCTTAAAGTGTCCAAAAATGCTAATTTTTATTTTTTTGGAAAAGGCCAGGTCAGAATTAGGCTGTAAATCAGTTAAAAATTGCACAAAACAATGTGGAGTCAATGCTTGGAGAAATTCAGGTTATAATCGAATATACTAATCGAAGTTTAGACGAGGTGGAATGACCCAACCTCGTCTAAAAACATAAAAGTTGATGTTTTTGGAGATTGTTGAAGTTTTGGATGATTTTGGATGGTTTTTTTGATGTTTTGGATGACCGTAGATATTTTCGATGATTGTTAATCTTTTGGAGATTGTGGATGTTTTGGAGATTGTTTATGTTTGTTTGATGTTGATGTTTTGGAGATTGTTGATGTTGACGTAAAAGTTGATGTTTTTCGAAATCGATGTTTTTGGCAAAAGTGATTCCAACAAATTCTATAATCATATTTTTGAACCAAAAATAAATCAAATTTGACTCAAAACACCTGCAAGACTCAAATTTGGTGTTTCTGGAGAAAGTTAGGTTAGGATTAGTACCAAAATCGGTGAAAATTTAACTTGTTAGAGTTTTAGAGTCTTAGAATTTCAGTATTTGGAGAAATTTAAGTTAAGATTACGGTTAAAAATCGGTTGAAATTTACTTAAAGCGTGCAAAAATGCACATTTGAAATTTTTAGAGAGGTCTAGGACAAAATTAGGGCCAAAATCGGTTAAAAAATGGCACAAAGCGTCCAACAATGCAAACGTGGAGTCATTGCAGAAATCGAAGTTAGAATTAGGACTGAAATCATGTTGGTGTTTTCGGAAAAAAATCAATTTTAGAAAAAAAAATTCAATTAAATTTTAAAATTACATTTTTGAACCAAAATATGTCAAACATGACTCAAAATCTTTGCAAAACGGCAAATTTGATGATTGTTTTTCGAGAAAGTCAGGCCATCTTGGTGTTGAGGCAGCGCTGCCAGTTTTACTAAAAAGTAGGATATCATAGTAAATTGTGGAGGAAAATCCTTACATTTGATGCAATTTTTTAATACAACCAATTGTTGCAAAACGGCAAATTTGATGATTGTTTTCGAGAAAGTCAGGCGGTCTTGGTATTGAGGCAGCGTTGCCAGTTCTACTAAAAAGTAGTATATCATATTAAATTTTGGAGGAAAATCCTTACATCTGATGCAAATTTTGAATACAACCAACAGTTGCAAAACGGCAAATTTGATTATTGTTTTTCGAGAAAGTCAGGCCATCTTGGTGTTGAGGCAGCGTTGCCAGTTCTACTAAAAAGTAGGATATCATAGTAAATTTTTCAAGGAAAATCCTTACATCTGAAGCAATTTTTGAATACAACCAATTGTTGCAAAACGGCAAATTTGATGATTGTTTTCGAGAAACTCAGGCCGTTTTGGTCTTGAGGCAGCGTTGCCAGTTCTACTAAAAAGTAGGATATCATAGTAAATTTTGGAGGAAAATCCTGACGTCTGATGCAATTTTTGAATACAACCTTACCACTTGAGCATTTTTTGCCACGATATATCTACTCCTAAAAATAATCACTATGAAAAGGTATTACAAAATTAAAGTTTTGGTTTTCCGAAAAGCTTTAAAACGGAACCAATTATCGCTCTAGAAAAAAAAATATATTTTATCATTTTATCAACGTAAATATTTGTGTTTAGGCAGGTTAGTTCACGTAGGGTGTTCATTTAAAAAAATCATATAGTTGGCTGTATCAAAGAAAAGGATGAGGCCATTTACTTTGATTACGTCATCCTTTTCCCTCACAATTTCATAGCCTTCTAGATCAAGTTTTTTAATAAACACCCCGTGTATAAAAAAAAAATATTTCAAAAAAAAAATTTAAACATTCCGCTAGAGTAGCTAAATAACACATCAAATAAGTCACGTTCCATTTCGTAGGTTGTACGAGATGGCTGTCTACGACTTGCCAGCTTGTATAGATTTTATATCTAAGAAGACAGGTGGAAGGGGAAACCTTACCTACATTGGTCATTCTATGGGAACAACGATATCTTATATTTATTCGATACTGAGGGCGAAACATGCCAAAGAAAATCTGCGATTGATTGTTTCGCTCGCTCCGGTGGCTTACATGAAGAACGTCAGGGGACTGTTTAAGTTCCTCGCCCCACTAGTACCTATTATTGCGGTGAGGGGTTAATTTAGAGGGAATTTATTTGAAAACGTCATCTAGAAGGCTGTAAAATGTCAAAATAAATAGATGAAGGAACAAAAGTCGAATTCCTTCGATTATTATCATAGCCTTCTAGATGACGTTTTCTATTGAACACAGGGGATATTATTAGTGGATTTGTTTGTGAAGGGTTTAACTGTGGTAGTACTTCATACCATGGAGCTCCCCACAGTCGAATCAGTCAACGTCGGGAAGCACGGGAGATCATTTCGCTCATTGCCTTGTCGCCTTTGGTAATGTCTGCCGCAACTGTAGACGAAACGTTAGGAATAAATCTGACAGCTTCAAAGCCCGGAAAACACTTTAGATTGTAGAATTTTACTGTCTGAAAAGAACTTCTACTCTTAGATAACTAGAAAATCAATTTCGATGATAGATGAAGATTGCAGTTAAAAAAAAAACATTTACCAATTATATAATTTTCCTTTGTTAATATGTTTTACCCTAACTTTCCATTCAGGGCTCTCTCAGGCTTAAGGGCTTTCACGCTATAGGACAATTCTACGATCTACAGAGGATTCTATTGGGAACTACATGTGGAAAATATCCTCTGATTAACACCTGCAATCTATTTTTGAGTCTTTCTACAGGACAAGCTAGGAACGAGTTCCAACCGGTACGTATTATACTTCGCGCTCTCTTGATCACAAAGGGTATGAAGTGGTTAATAAAGCGCATTATCTGTGATAGATACTACAATAATATCACATTACCCAAAACATTGTGGACAGAATGGCGAATATATTTTGTCGTCTACTCTCTTTCTGTATGTATAGTGTAGGCGTATAATAAGCAATAGTTCTAAGTTACATGCGTAATAAAGTTAAAACGCATCGTCTTTATTTTAGGAAATGTTGCCATTATTTTGGAGTTATTACCCTTCTGGAACCAGTTTAAAAACTCTGGAACATTTTTCTCAACTCATAGTAAACGGTGGGCAATTTCGAATGTTTGACTATGGTCCAATACTCAATATTCAAAAATACAACATGTCCACGCCACCCGAATACGACATTAGGCAACTGCAAGTTCCTGTACGTTTATTTGTGGGCTCAAATGATTTTCTTGCGCCCTTAGAGGTAAACCTATACTCTTCTGTTTGGTACTACTAATAGATACGTTCTGGTGATTTTTTTTAGGATTCCGCATTACTAGAAGCTAAACTTATTGACAATGGCAGGTCAGAAGCAAAAGAACTAAAGTACGTTTTTCCTTTCGCCCATAACGACTTCTTTTTGGGAAAACATCTTGAAACTTTTTATAGAAAACTATTAGAAGTTATAAGTTCTAAAAATAAAACCTAATTAAAATTTCTGTTGATTTAGTGGGGGCTTTAGAACTAAAAAAAAAAAGTATTATGCTGGCACACTGGCGCAAAGTGTGCAAAAGAACTGGATGAAAAGAAAAACAAGGAGGGAGAGACCATCTTTTCTCATTTTTCCCCTCTTGACCAGTAAAAACTTGAAAGTAGCGAGATTAAACAAAAAGTGCTATTTATCAGTAACTTTTTATAATGCTGAAAAATAGGTTGTTCAATAGCAAATATCTATAACAGTATTCTATAATATTTTGTAAGTATATCTCTCATAGCCAACTCGATGACTTTTATTACTGAACAGTCAAATTTTATTGGAAAACAATACCACATAATCTGAACGCAGAAAAGTGAAAGGAGTTTTAGCTAGAATTCAGCGTAACGTCACGAGGGAACATGTACCAGATAAGAAATTTTTCAATCCATAAATTAGCTCCAGAGAATCAACAAATATCTGGATGGCGCATGTCTCCCGAAGTTTTGGAGAGACACGTTGCACGAGAAGACGCCTCCTGGTAAAGAGCAGTTGCGAACGTCCCTCGCGAAGGGAATTTTGTGCGCCGGGAATCATCCTATAAACGTCAGTCAGCTTCCAGACTCGTGTATATATAGTGAATTTGGAGTTCCAGAGCCCATCATCCGCAGGTTTCCAGGTGCTGTACGTTCCGGCATCAGCATATAAGGTTTGATTACGTAGCGGTTTTACTGTATTTACGATTGTATTTACCACTAATGGTTTTATATGTGGACCATTTAGAGCCAATATAGTTCCCGAGGGAGGAATTTAGCTTTTATACCGCCTTGTTTTTTTTTGTCATATACAGGGAGATAAATATGGAACATATTTGTTATAAAATATGTCAATATGTTTTGAGAACAGCGTCAATTTTTATTCTCAATTGCAGTTTTGTGAAGGAATACTTTTGATGTTATAGGTGATTTTTTTTGTGACCACCCAGTATATTTTTAAGTGTTTGATTTCCTCAGTTGCTTCTGGATATCCCCTTTTAAAATTAAAGGTACTTTTGGATATTGGTGGTATATTTAGAAATTCATTAGATTTTTGATACTTAACAAACTTGTAGACGTGTACTTATCGGTTGCTTTGTTATAGATTTCTCAACTTTTAACTATATTTGTAAAGAATTTACACATCCTAGCCACAGGAGCACCTAATACTTTAAAGTTATACAAATAGAGTAAACATCAAGCTGAACATGATATGGGAGTAAGAGAGTTAACATAAGTTTCAAACTCCACATAGTGGTCTTCCTTAGATTCGATACAATGTATAATTTTTCCCCATGTTTTAAAATTTTTCTGATAATTGGCAACAGCGCACAAAACCTTTGCAAGTTTTGGCAACTATGTGACTCGTAATGTTTTGACGTTGACATCTTTTGCCTCCTTTCCATTTTTTGCCAAGTTTTTTTAATTATAGGACAAGAACGATACTATTGTCTTTGTCTAGTTGTCGTAGAATGACCGTTTTTTGAGTTTAACCATGGGTTATTCAGAGAGATACTACGAAAGTTAAATTAAGGCAAAGTTGCACAGTTAGAAGTGTATTAAAAAGACATTTTCAAATTTCAATAATTCCCACTAACCACGGAAATATTCGCAAAAATCAAAATTTTCAAAAATCGTTTTTATTTTTATTAGTTTTTTAGTATTCAAAAAGATAATCAAAAATAATTGAAACTGCGGTTTTTTGTCCTCTCCAACGTGGAATTTTCAAATTTAAAATTCGACGTTTTGTTCTATAAAACCATTATCAACTTCATTTTTTTAAATACGGTCCTGGATTTTTTTTTTCCGAATTCTGAAAATCCTTGCCTTTCTGCATTCGGTGATAGGCGACAATTTAGGTAAGATATTGCTAATTTTGGGATGTATTTGTTAAAATTGTTTGATTTGAACGGGGTTGAAAATTCGTATACCTTTTTAATATACAATACTTTAAAGATATAGAATTTGACATAAAAATAGCAAAAATCTAGATAAAATATATAAACATATTATTAGGCCTATAGTAACATATAAAAGACCAACATCAAACCCTCAAGCTGAACATTATATAAGAATAAGAGAGTTAACGTCAGTTTCAAACTCCACATAGTGGCCTTCCTTAGCTTCGACACAATGTATAATTTATCCCCATGTTTCAATTTTTTTTTTGATAATTGGCAACAGCGTACAAAACCTTCGAACTTTCAAGTTCTGGCAACTATGTGACTCGTAATATTTGACGTTGACATCTTTCGCCTCCTTTCGGTAATTACGTCAACTTTTATAGAACCATTTTTTGACCAGTTTTGTTGTCTTTGACCATTTTGTTGCAGTTTTGTTAATTATAGGACAAGAACGATACTATTGTCTTTATGTCATTGTCACAGAATGACCGTTTTTCGAGTTTAACCATAGGTTACGCGGAGAGATACCACGAAAGTTAAATTAAGACAGAGTTGCACAGTTAGAAGTTTATTAAAATTACATTTTTTTAATTTCGATAATCGAAAATTCCGACTGGCTATGAAAATATTCACAAAAATGAAAATTTTCAAAAAAACCGTCTTTTTAGTATTCAAAAATAATTGCAACTTCTGTTTTTCGCTCTCTTCAACGTGACATTTTCAAATTTAAATTCGACGTTTCGTTTTCACAAAACCATTATCAACTTAATTTTTTTAAATACGGTCCTGGATTTTTTATATCGGATACTGAAAATCCCAGCATTTCTGCATTCGGTGGTATGCGACAATTAATAATTCTTTTAACTTTTAGGTTTGATTTTGCTGTTTTTTGGGATGTAATTGTTAAAATGTGTTGATTTGAACTGCTTTGAGAATTCGTACGCTATTAAACAGATTAAACTGTTTGATTAGTGCTGAGTACCTACACAGACTATCCTATCAAACCACCAATCAAACAGTTTAATCTTTACAGTGTGCCTTGTGAATATTCACCCCAATTCGACTAAACTATCGGTCGATGAAAAGGTCTGTACTATGAGTTAAGAGTTATTAGAATTATTGAATTACAACTGCAAGGAATTCAGAATTCGATATAAAAAATCCAGGAACGTATTTAAAAAAATGTAGTTGTTGATGGGTGCATTAAAACGAAACGTCAGATTTTAAATTCAATTTTTTTTTTTAAATGCCGCATTTGCATTTCTAAACTCTTTAAATAATTTTTTCCTATTTTCGACCTAATCCTTTATTCCACAAACTCCAAATTTGCTTTTTTAGACAGTGAAAGTCATTCTTAACCAATTCTGGCCCTAATTCTGACCTGAATTTTACCAAAAAAAAATTTATTTGCATTTTTAAACGTTTTTTGTCCTTATTAAGAAACTGTTGAAAAAGTTAAAAATTACATTTTTCACATCCATCTCCAATTTTAAATTTTTAGGTACTGAAGTAATTTTTAACCGGTTTTGGCCCCAATCAGAATCTGAACTTGTCCAAAAAGTTCAAATTTTAGTAAAAATGCCACATTTGCATTTCTAAACTGTTTAAATCATTTTTTACCTATTTTCGAGCTAATGCTAACATCTTTTTTTTTCCCATAATCTTCAAATTTGCTTTTTTTTTTTAAGTGAAAGTCATTCTTAACCATTTCTGGCCCTAATTCTGACCTGAATTATGTCAAAAAAAATTATTTGCATTTTTAAACGTTTTTTGTTCTGATAAAGAGTTTTTTGTCTTAAGAAATTGTTGAAAAAATTGAAAATTGAATTTAGGCTCTGATACTGCTTTTTTTTCCATTTTTAAATGCTTTTTCTCCTGATTAAGAAATTGTTGAAAAAAATTGAAAATTGAATTTTTCACATCCATCTCCAAATTTACATTTTTAGACACTGATATCATTTTTAACCGGTTTTGACCCTAATCAGAATCTGAATTTGTCCAAAAACTTTAAATTTTTATAAAAATTCCCCATTTGTATTTTTAAACTGTTTAAATCATTTTTTACCTATTTTCGACCTATTGCTAACATGCGTTTTTTCACAATCTCCAAATTTGCTTTTTTTAGAAGTGAAAGTCATTCCATTGACCAATTTTGGCCCTAATTCTGACCTGAATCTTACCAAAAAATTGTATTTGCATTTTTAAACGCTTTTTCTCCTGATTAAGAAATTGAAAAAATTCTTTATTTTAAGATTAAGAAAAAATTGAAAATTGAATTTAAGCCCTGATACTCTTTTCGTTTTCACATCAATCTCCAAATTTACATTATTAGACACTGATATCATTTTTAACCGGTTTTGGCCCTAATCAGAGTCTGTATTTGTCCAAAAACTTAAAATTTTAGTAAAAATGCCACATTTGCTTTTCTAAACTGCTTAAATCATTTTTTACCTATTTTCGACCTAATGCTCACATGCGTTTTTCCACAATTTCCAAATTTGTTTTTTTTAAAGCGAAAGTCATTCTTAACCAATTCTGGCCCTAATTCTAACCTGAATTTTACCAAAAAAAAATGTTTTTTCCATTTTTAAATGCTTTTTCTCGTGATTAAGAAATTGCTGAAAAAAATTGAAAATTGAATTTTTCACATCCATCTCCAAATTTACATTTTTAGACACTGATATCATTTTTAACCGGTTTTGACCCTAATCAGAATCTGAATTTGTCCAAAAACTTTAAATTTTTATAAAAATGCCCCATTTGTATTTTTAAACTGTTCAAATCATTTTTTACCTATTTTCGACCTATTGCTAACATGCGTTTTTCCACAATTTCCAAATTTGTTTTTTTTTAAAGCGAAAGTCAATCTTAACCAATTCTGGCCCTAATTCTGACCTGAATTTTACCAAAAAAAATTTATTTGCATTTTTAAACGTTTTTTGTCCTTATTAAGAAACTGTTGAAAAAGTTAAAAATTACATTTTTCACATCCATCTCCAATTTTAAATTTTTAGGTACTGAAGTCATTTTTAACCGGTTTTGGCCCCAATCAGAATCTGAATTTGTCCAAAAAGTTCAAATTTTAGTAAAAATGCCACATTTGCATTTCTAAACTGTTTAAATCATTTTTTACCTATTTTCGAGCTAATGCTAACATCTTTTTTTCCCATAATCTTCAAATTTGCTTTTTTTTTAAGTGAAAGTCATTCTTAACCATTTCTGGCCCTAATTCTGACCTGAATTATATCAAAAAAAATGATTTGCATTTTTAAACGTTTTTTGTTCTGATAAAGAGTTTTTTGTCTTAAGAAATTGTTGAAAAAATTGAAAATTGAATTTAGGCTCTGATACTGCTTTCTGTTTTCACATCCATCTCCAAATTTACATTATTAGACACTGATATCATTTTTAACCGGTTTTGGCCCTAGTCAGAGTCTGTATTTGTCCAAAAACTTAAAATTTTAGTAAAAATACCACATTTGCTTTTCTAAACTGCTTAAATCATTTTTTACCTATTTTCGACCTAATGCTAACATGCGTTTTTCCACAATTTCCAAATTTGTTTTTTTTAAAGCGAAAGTCGTTCTTAACCAATTCTGGCCCTAATTCTAACCTGAATTTTACCAAAAAAAAATTTTTTTTCCATTTTTAAATGCTTTTTCTCCTGATTAAGAAATTGTTGAAAAAAATTGAAAATTGAATTTTTCACATCCATCTCCAAATTTACATTTTTAGACACTGATATTATTTTTAACCGGTTTTGACCCTAATCAGAATCTGAATTTGTCCAAAAACTTTAAATTTTTATAAAAATGCCCCATTTGTATTTTTAAACTGTTTAAATCATTTTTTACCTATTTTCGACCTAATGCTAACATGCGTTTTTCCACAATTTCCAAATTTGTTTTTTTTAAAGCGAAAGTCGTTCTTAACCAATTCTGGCCCTAATTCTAACCTGAATTTTACCAAAAAAAATTTTTTTTTCCATTTTTAAATGCTTTTTCTCCTGATTAAGAAATTGTTGAAAAAAATTGAAAATTGAATTTTTCACATCCATCTCCAAATTTACATTTTTAGACACTGATATCATTTTTAACCGGTTTTGACCCTAATCAGAATCTGAATTTGTCCAAAAACTTTAAATTTTTATAAAAATGCCCCATTTGTATTTTTAAACTGTTTAAATCATTTTTTACCTATTTTCGATCTATTACTAACATGAGTTTTTTCACATTCTCCAAATTTGCTTTTTTTAGAAGTGAAAGTCATTCCATTGACCAATTTTGGCCCTAATTCTGACCTGAATCTTACCAAAAAATTGTATGTGCATTTTTAAACACTTTTTCTCCTGATTAAGAAATTGAAAAAATTCTTTATTTTAAGATTAACAAAAAATTTAAAATTGAATTTAGGCCCTGATACTCTTTTCGTTTTCACATCAATCTCCAAATTTACATTATTAGACACTGATATCATTTTTAACCGGTTTTGGCCCTAATCAGAATCTGTATTTGTCCAAAAACTTAAAATTTTAGTAAAAATGCCACATTTGCTTTTCTAAACTGCTTAAATCATTTTTTACCTATTTTCGACCTAATGCTAACATGCCTTTTTCCACAATTTCCAAATTTGTTTTTTTTTTAAAGCGAAAGTCATTCTTAACCAATTCTGGCCCTAATTCTAACCTGAATTTTACCAAAAAAAAATTTTTTTTCCATTTTTAAATGCTTTTTCTCGTGATTAAGAAATTGTTGAAAAAAATTGAAAATTGAATTTTTCACATCCATCTCCAAATTTACATTTTTAGACACTGATATCATTTTTAACCGGTTTTGACCCTAATCAGAATCTGAATTTGTCCAAAAACTTTAAATTTTTATAAAAATGCCCCATTTGTATTTTTAAACTGTTTAAATCATTTTTTACCTATTTTCGACCTATTGCTAACATGCGTTTTTTCACATTCTCCAAATTTGCTTTTTTTAGAAGTGAAAGTCATTCCATTGACCATACTTGGCCCTAATTCTGACCTGAATCTTACCAAAAAATTGTATTTGCATTTTTAAACGCTTTTTCTCCTGATTAAGAAATTGAAAAAATTCTTTATTTTAAGATTCAGAAAAAATTGAAAATTGAATTTAGGCCCTGATACTCTGTTCGTTATCACATCCATCTCCAAATTTACATTATTAGACACTGATATCATTTTTAACCGGTTTTGGCCCTAATCAGAATCTGTATTTGTCCAAAAACTTAAAATTTTAGTAAAAATGCCACATTTGCTTTTCTAAACTGCTTAAATCATTTTTTACCTATTTTCGACCTAATGCTAACATGCGTTTTTCCACAATTTCCAAATTTGTTTTTTTTAAAGCGAAAGTCATTCTTAACCAAGTCTGGCCCTAATTCTGACCTGAATTTTACCAAAAAAAAATTTTTTTTCCATTTTTAAATGCTTTTTCTCCTGATTAAGAAATTGTTGAAAAAAATTGAAAATTGAATTTTTCACATCCATCTCCAAATTTACATTTTTAGACACTGATATCATTTTTAACCGGTTTTGACCCTAATCAGAATCTGAATTTGTCCAAAAACTTTAAATTTTTATAAAAATGCCCCATTTGTATTTTTAAACTGTTTAAATCATTTTTTACCTATTTTCGACCTAATGCTAACATGCGTTTTTCCACAATTTCCAAATTTGTTTTTTTTAAAGCGAAAGTCGTTCTTAACCAATTCTGGCCCTAATTCTAACCTGAATTTTACCAAAAAAAAATTTTTTTTCCATTTTTAAATGCTTTTTCTCCTGATTAAGAAATTGTTGAAAAAAATTGAAAATTGAATTTTTCACATCCATCTCCAAATTTACATTTTTAGACACTGATATTATTTTTAACCGGTTTTGACCCTAATCAGAATCTGAATTTGTCCAAAAACTTAAAATTTTAGTAAAAATGCCACATTTGCTTTTCTAAACTGCTTAAATCATTTTTTACCTATTTTCGACCTAATGCTCACATGCGTTTTTCCACAATTTCCAAATTTGTTTTTTTTAAAGCGAAAGTCATTCTTAACCAATTCTGGCCCTAATTCTAACCTGAATTTTACCAAAAAAAAATGTTTTTTCCATTTTTAAATGCTTTTTCTCGTGATTAAGAAATTGCTGAAAAAAATTGAAAATTGAATTTTTCACATCCATCTCCAAATTTACATTTTTAGACACTGATATCATTTTTAACCGGTTTTGACCCTAATCAGAATCTGAATTTGTCCAAAAACTTTAAATTTTTATAAAAATGCCCCATTTGTATTTTTAAACTGTTCAAATCATTTTTTACCTATTTTCGACCTATTGCTAACATGCGTTTTTCCACAATTTCCAAATTTGTTTTTTTTTAAAGCGAAAGTCAATCTTAACCAATTCTGGCCCTAATTCTGACCTGAATTTTACCAAAAAAAAATTTATTTGCATTTTTAAACGTTTTTTGTCCTTATTAAGAAACTGTTGAAAAAGTTAAAAATTACATTTTTCACATCCATCTCCAATTTTAAATTTTTAGGTACTGAAGTCATTTTTAACCGGTTTTGGCCCCAATCAGAATCTGAATTTGTCCAAAAAGTTCAAATTTTAGTAAAAATGCCACATTTGCATTTCTAAACTGTTTAAATCATTTTTTACCTATTTTCGAGCTAATGCTAACATCTTTTTTTCCCATAATCTTCAAATTTGCTTTTTTTTTAAGTGAAAGTCATTCTTAACCATTTCTGGCCCTAATTCTGACCTGAATTATATCAAAAAAAATGATTTGCATTTTTAAACGTTTTTTGTTCTGATAAAGAGTTTTTTGTCTTAAGAAATTGTTGAAAAAATTGAAAATTGAATTTAGGCTCTGATACTGCTTTCTGTTTTCACATCCATCTCCAAATTTACATTATTAGACACTGATATCATTTTTAACCGGTTTTGGCCCTAGTCAGAGTCTGTATTTGTCCAAAAACTTAAAATTTTAGTAAAAATACCACATTTGCTTTTCTAAACTGCTTAAATCATTTTTTACCTATTTTCGACCTAATGCTAACATGCGTTTTTCCACAATTTCCAAATTTGTTTTTTTTAAAGCGAAAGTCGTTCTTAACCAATTCTGGCCCTAATTCTAACCTGAATTTTACCAAAAAAAAATTTTTTTTCCATTTTTAAATGCTTTTTCTCCTGATTAAGAAATTGTTGAAAAAAATTGAAAATTGAATTTTTCACATCCATCTCCAAATTTACATTTTTAGACACTGATATTATTTTTAACCGGTTTTGACCCTAATCAGAATCTGAATTTGTCCAAAAACTTTAAATTTTTATAAAAATGCCCCATTTGTATTTTTAAACTGTTTAAATCATTTTTTACCTATTTTCGACCTAATGCTAACATGCGTTTTTCCACAATTTCCAAATTTGTTTTTTTTAAAGCGAAAGTCGTTCTTAACCAATTCTGGCCCTAATTCTAACCTGAATTTTACCAAAAAAAAATTTTTTTTCCATTTTTAAATGCTTTTTCTCCTGATTAAGAAATTGTTGAAAAAAATTGAAAATTGAATTTTTCACATCCATCTCCAAATTTACATTTTTAGACACTGATATCATTTTTAACCGGTTTTGACCCTAATCAGAATCTGAATTTGTCCAAAAACTTTAAATTTTTATAAAAATGCCCCATTTGTATTTTTAAACTGTTTAAATCATTTTTTACCTATTTTCGATCTATTACTAACATGAGTTTTTTCACATTCTCCAAATTTGCTTTTTTTAGAAGTGAAAGTCATTCCATTGACCAATTTTGGCCCTAATTCTGACCTGAATCTTACCAAAAAATTGTATGTGCATTTTTAAACACTTTTTCTCCTGATTAAGAAATTGAAAAAATTCTTTATTTTAAGATTAACAAAAAATTTAAAATTGAATTTAGGCCCTGATACTCTTTTCGTTTTCACATCAATCTCCAAATTTACATTATTAGACACTGATATCATTTTTAACCGGTTTTGGCCCTAATCAGAATCTGTATTTGTCCAAAAACTTAAAATTTTAGTAAAAATGCCACATTTGCTTTTCTAAACTGCTTAAATCATTTTTTACCTATTTTCGACCTAATGCTAACATGCCTTTTTCCACAATTTCCAAATTTGTTTTTTTTTTAAAGCGAAAGTCATTCTTAACCAATTCTGGCCCTAATTCTAACCTGAATTTTACCAAAAAAAAATTTTTTTTCCATTTTTAAATGCTTTTTCTCGTGATTAAGAAATTGTTGAAAAAAATTGAAAATTGAATTTTTCACATCCATCTCCAAATTTACATTTTTAGACACTGATATCATTTTTAACCGGTTTTGACCCTAATCAGAATCTGAATTTGTCCAAAAACTTTAAATTTTTATAAAAATGCCCCATTTGTATTTTTAAACTGTTTAAATCATTTTTTACCTATTTTCGACCTATTGCTAACATGCGTTTTTTCACATTCTCCAAATTTGCTTTTTTTAGAAGTGAAAGTCATTCCATTGACCATACTTGGCCCTAATTCTGACCTGAATCTTACCAAAAAATTGTATTTGCATTTTTAAACGCTTTTTCTCCTGATTAAGAAATTGAAAAAATTCTTTATTTTAAGATTCAGAAAAAATTGAAAATTGAATTTAGGCCCTGATACTCTGTTCGTTATCACATCCATCTCCAAATTTACATTATTAGACACTGATATCATTTTTAACCGGTTTTGGCCCTAATCAGAATCTGTATTTGTCCAAAAACTTAAAATTTTAGTAAAAATGCCACATTTGCTTTTCTAAACTGCTTAAATCATTTTTTACCTATTTTCGACCTAATGCTAACATGCGTTTTTCCACAATTTCCAAATTTGTTTTTTTTAAAGCGAAAGTCATTCTTAACCAAGTCTGGCCCTAATTCTGACCTGAATTTTACCAAAAAAAAATTTTTTTTCCATTTTTAAATGCTTTTTCTCCTGATTAAGAAATTGTTGAAAAAAATTGAAAATTGAATTTTTCACATCCATCTCCAAATTTACATTTTTAGACACTGATATCATTTTTAACCGGTTTTGACCCTAATCAGAATCTGAATTTGTCCAAAAACTTTAAATTTTTATAAAAATGCCCCATTTGTATTTTTAAACTGTTTAAATCATTTTTTACCTATTTTCGACCTATTGCTAACATGCGTTTTTTCACATTCTCCAAATTTGCTTTTTTTAGAAGTGAAAGTCATTCCATTGACCAATTTTGGCCCTAATTCTGACCTGAATCTTACCAAAAAATTGTATTTGCATTTTTAAACGCTTTTTCTCCTGATTAAGAAATTGAAAAAATTCTTTATTTTAAGATTAAGAAAAAATTGAAAATTGAATTTAGGCCCTGATACTCTTTTCGTTTTCACATCCATCTCCAAATTTACATTATTAGACACTGATATCATTTTTAACCGGTTTTGGCCCTAATCAGAGTCTGTATTTGTCCAAAAACTTAAAATTTTAGTAAAAATGCCACATTTGCTTTTCTAAACTGCTTAAATCATTTTTTACCTATTTTCGACCTAATGCTAACATGCGTTTTTCCACAATTTCCAAATTTGTTCTTTTTAAAGCGAAAGTCATTCTTAACCAATTCTGGCCCTAATTCTGACCTGAATTTTACCAAAAAAAAATTTTTTTTCCATTTTTAAATGCTTTTTCTCCTGATTAAGAAATTGTTGAAAAAAATTGAAAATTGAATTTTTCACATCCATCTCCAAATTTACATTATTAGACACTGATATCATTTTTAACCGGTTTTGACCCTAATCAGAATCTGAATTTGTCCAAAAACTTTAAATTTTTATAAAAATGCCCCATTTGTATTTTTAAACTGTTTAAATAATTTTTTACCTATTTTCGACCTATTGCTAACATGCGTTTTTTCACATTCTCCAAATTTGCTTTTTTTAGAAGTGAAAGTCATTCCATTGACCAATTTTGGCCCTAATTCTGACCTGAATCTTACCAAAAAATTGTATTTGCATTTTTAAACGCTTTTTCTCCTGATTAAGAAATTGAAAAAATTCTTTATTTTAAGATTAAGAAAAAATTGAAAATTGAATTTAGGCCCTGATGCTCTTTTCGTTTTCACATCCATCTCCAAATTTACATTATTAGACACTGATATCATTTTTAACCGGTTTTGGCCCTAATCAGAATCTGTATTTGTCCAAAAACTTAAAATTTTAGTAAAAATACCACATTTGCTTTTCTAAACTGCTTAAATCATTTTTTACCTATTTTCGACCTAATGCTAACATGCGTTTTTCCACAATTTCCAAATTTGTTTTTTTTAAAGCGAAAGTCATTCTTAACCAAGTCTGGCCCTAATTCTGACCTGAATTTTACCAAAAAAAAATTTTTTTTCCATTTTTAAATGCTTTTTCTCCTGATTAAGAAATTGTTGAAAAAAATTGAAAATTGAATTTTTCACATCCATCTCCAAATTTACATTTTTAGACACTGATATCATTTTTAACCGGTTTTGACCCTAATCAGAATCTGAATTTGTCCAAAAACTTTAAATTTTTATAAAAATGCCCCATTTGTATTTTTAAACTGTTTAAATCATTTTTTACCTATTTTCGACCTATTGCTAACATGCGTTTTTTCACATTCTCCAAATTTGCTTTTTTTAGAAGTGAAAGTCATTCCATTGACCAATTTTGGCCCTAATTCTGACCTGAATCTTACCAAAAAATTGTATTTGCATTTTTAAACGCTTTTTCTCCTGATTAAGAAATTGAAAAATTCTTTATTTTAAGATTAAGAAAAAATTGAAAATTGAATTTAGGCCCTGATACTCTTTTCGTTTTCACATCCATCTCCAAATTTACATTATTAGACACTGATATCATTTTTAACCGGTTTTGGCCCTAATGAGAGTCTGTATTTGTCCAAAAACTTAAAATTTTAGTAAAAATGCCACATTTGCTTTTCTAAACTGCTTAAATCATTTTTTACCTATTTTCGACCTAATGCTAACATGCGTTTTCCACAATCTCCAAATTTGCTTTTATTAAAAGCGAAAGTCATTCTTAACCAATTCTGGCCTAATTCTGACCTGAATTTTACCAAAAAAACATTTTTTTGTATTTTTAAATGCTTTTTCTCCTGATTAAGAAATTGTTGAAAAAAATTGAAAATTGAATTTTTCACATCCATCTCCAAATTTACATTTTTAGACACTGAAGTCATTTTTAACCGGTTTTGGCCCTAATCAGAATTTAAATTTGTCTAAAAACTTAAAATTTTTATAAAAATGCCACGTTTGCATTTCTAAACCATTTAATTAATTTTTTACCTATTTTCGACTCTCCAAATTTGCTAAAGTGTTTTCCGAGCTTTGAAGCCGTGGTCTAATAAAATTTCTGCCTGACGTTTCGTCTACAGCTGCGGCAGACATTATTAAAGGGTTGATGAGGCAATGGGCGAAGTGATTAGTTTCCAGACCATTCGGCATTTTCGAAATTTGAAAACGTCATTTCAAATTAAGTCGAAATTATCTCTAAGAGTTTGCTGCTGTCATTGTCTCCTTAGTCTGCGGACACCTTGTATAGTGTGCCATTATTTTACCCTGGTTGCTTTATGAAGGAGAAAAGGAGGTAAATTCATGATTTATGGTCCTTGAGTACCTAATTAAGATAACAATTATCCAAAGATCACAACCCAAAAACCCACCCCCACTCCACATTTTTAAATGTTTCTTTAAATGCCTTACTTTCTGATTCACTCTTTTCTACACAAATCAACGGTAAAAGTTTCCTTTCAGTTTTTTTCTTAAATTTTTAGCAGTAGTTTAACTTTTCTTATTTTTCATGGCTATTCGCAAATTTTTGTTCTTTTTCTTCAGTTTTGTTAAAATTTTATGTAGATTTATTATTTGCGTTTCAACATCTACTTTCATTTTTAATACCTAATGGCACTTTTTATACCCCAAACAACGTGTTTTCAAGAAAGTTCCTTGGGACCTTGACACAAATCACATTTCTTTTTACGCCAAATACTCAAAAAAAAAAGTGATATAAAGTATCTTGTATTTGAAATGTGTGGTCGAATCAGTCAACTCAACGTCGAAACGCAAGAGTTATTACTTCGCGCATTACTTCATCGCCTTCGATACCGTCTGCCGCGGTTGTGAACGAATAGTCAAAAAGAACCAAGGCAGCCCGGAAATCACGTATTTTGATTGGCCGTGACAGCTTGTTAATAAAAATTGCTTATTTTCTATAATCCAGAAAAAATTGTTGGAAATACAAACTAGAAATTTTTCGTTCTTCACGCAACAGGTGTACGATAGACTTGCAATTTACAAATCCAGTTCCAAATTTCAAAAGTAAAATTCATCAGTGATGACAAAGAACCAAACTCCTAAGCCTTTTAGCCTTAGTTCGACTAGTTGTACGCATATTAAAAAGCGAGTTCTGCATCGTGTCTTTCAAAAAAAGCTACGCACATACAGCTTTTAAAAGTTCAACAATATATTTAAGATAAATAGCATTTCTAACGACGAGCTAAAATTACACCTCAAAAATAAATATATTCAATAATCGGCTTCTGAAAAATAGAGCCGCTTAGATAAATAACAGAAATCAAACATACATTTTGTTTATTTAATTTTTCCTTAGTGTACTGGCAATAAATTTAGAGTGATATTATGAGGATATATGAAGATATTTCTTTATTGTTTTGAATCGTTGTTTAGAGTGGATGTTGGTTCGATTTCAGGAATTTCAATGTGTATTGTTGGCAATAATACCAATAACCCAATAACAAAAAAACTAGTTAAAGAGTAGATTTTACAACCAGCCTAGCAATGAGGTATACCACCTTTTTAAATAATGGTACAATATGCAGTTGTGTTTCTCTTTTTTTTTTAAGTAGGGCCCTGAAGTCAAAATTTAAGAAATTCCAAAAACTCTTTAATTTCAAAGTTTAAAATTTTATGTGTCACAATAAACCCCCTCTGAGAAGACAATAGACTTTCTTGACAAACATTTACTAGAACTCAATATAGAGTCCATTTCAAATAGATATTCCTCAAGTATAGCTGATAAATTGACATATAAACACATGCACACTCATGACACATGACACACAAGAAATTGAAATGAATTCAAGTTTTAGCAGAAGGGTTAAGCTGTAAGCAAATTATTCGAATAAGTTAAAAGTCAAGGTTGACAAAAGTCAACAATTTCAACAGGAACTTCAAACGTTCACATTAAGATCTTGAAATGCATTTCAACTGGTGCAAATATGTCAAAACTCCCTACAAATATTTATTAGTAAGTTAGTGGTTTTTAAACCGTTAACTTACAAATTTGGGGACTCGCCAGGAAAACCCCATTTAGGGAGTGAAATTTGAAAGCAATTGCCATACAACAAAGAAGTGGATTTAATTCTGTTTAGAGAGTTGTTCCAAGATGAAATTTAAAAGTAAGTAAGTAAGTACCTATCTCGAGACCTATCTAATTATTTGCCCTTTGGCAGTACAAAGTTGTAATAATTGATGGCTCACTGCTATATAGTTATAAGATTTAGTACCATAATGCCATACTAGTTTATGTACCTACAATAAATAGTGTTATCAGTAGGTAGGTACCCAGGTACCTATTTTTTTTAAATTTATTGTAGTTGCACTAGTTTTGCAAATAAAGAATGACTATAAACTAATGTTTCTAGACATCATTTAAATCTGCAAAGACAAATTTTGGGGGATAGGAGTGACCCCTTAACATTACAAAGCTATGCCGAATATCTCAGAATTTAGGGCACTGGTTTTTAACACAAATTGGACCACATGTGAGGGATTCTGCTAGGACAACCAGATTACCGAAAGCACTTCTTCTTTCCACATAATCTTTCTATACCAATTTTATCATTTGTTTTGGTTTGGTATGTCAAGTTGCCATCATTTTGACATAAATGTATGGGGTGCTCATTATAAAACTTCATCTAGTTGGCTTTGAAATGTCAAAAGAAAAGAATGGAGAAACAAAAGTCCATTTACTTTGATTATGTCATCCTTTTCTATCAAGATTTCATAGCCTGCTAGATCAAGTTTTATAATGAACACCCCGTATTTCAAATGGAAGTTAACAGATGCATGGTAATGCTGCCAATTTCTTGTTCTTAATCGTAGTTCTGTCCATTACAAGCATTACATGCATAGCAATTAGCAATGTGTTATGGACAAAAATTTACAATAATAGGTTTGTTCAAGCATGCCAGGGAACCATTCGAGAACCGTTAGAAAGTCATTCTGGCCAACACACTAGTAAAAAATCCAAATCGAAATGAGCAATTTAGCTACTCAGAACTGTGCAAAATCCTTGCAGAACCACTCTGGACAAACACATTGGTTCTCTTAATTTAAAATTTATAATACTGAATTGACCGGAACGATTTTTGAACCATTCCGGAGCGGTTTCTCGGTTGGTTGGAACAAACCTGTTTAAGGTGAATATATAAATAAAAAATTTAATAACACCAACCTAAGCCAGACTTAAAATATGATTGAGTACATAGGCCTAGCAACTAAGTACATATAAACTTTGGCAACAGAAATTTGAGTACCTAGCACTTTAATTGGAGCAAGAAATAACAAAGCACCTTTATTTTTAACCTATAAAGTAAGCAACTTCTATCTACCTTTTTCCATCCTTCATAGGTCTTCTCTACCCCGCGTAAGGCACTAATTAACTCTTGGCCCCATTTGAGGCAAAAACTTTCCTGAATCAAGTCGGACAATTTTTTATACTGCTCTGGAGTGGTCTTTTTAGGTGACATTTTTTAGACAAAAAGCACAACAGCTCAGCAACAGATCAAAAACTCAAAATCACTGTAATAGGCGATTAACGAGTACTAAATTAACTAAACTAAACTCACTACCGGCACCGGCAAATGGAGATAAAACAATAATTATGGAATTTTAAGGTTATAACAGCATGACAAGATCTAATTTTTGACAGCTGACGTATAAAATGCAACGTTGCCAAATGGTTTATTGAGATTAATTCCAATCAATTTTGATTTAAATTCAATCAAAAGGATTTATATATAGCATAACATTTTTTTATAATATTGAAATCAAAGTCAATATTCCTTGAAATGATTTCAAAATTGACTTAAATATCAATGTTTTTATTACTGCATAAGGCTGATTTACTTTAGCCAGGTTCGGTAATTCCATCAAGGCGCTCCGGACACACACCATCTCTCAAAATCTCAACAAGCTAGAGTGAGATAGACTGATATCCCGAGCGCTGGCGATGTAATTACTGAACTCAACTATTCCTCAGCCTGCTAAATGAATATCTGTTTCAAATGGACCTGATTTCAAGTTTAACTATTCTGTACTTGAATATTATCGCCTTTATAATAATATATGTTTAATATACCTATTAAAACAACAAAATTTACACAACAATGATTGGCTGTTGGCTTATGTTTAGTTGTAGATATGGCCATAAATTAATTCTGTCGTGTATTTTGGTAGGTACCTACATCATTGCTCACTTATCTAATCTTATCTAGATTATTTATTGGAAATAATATATCAATTTTAAATGCTAATCAGTCTTTATAACAAATAATATCATCAGGAACATTTCTACTGTGCAGGTCCTAAAAGAGTAAAAAAAATATTGAAAAACTTAAGTAAATAAAAACGTGTTTCCAATCTAGTTTTGTAGAAATGAAGTATTATCTAACAAGCATATAAATCAGATGAATTGCGCGAAATGTCACCTTCGGTAATGATGCCTATTATTTGCATGTTGGATACTCGCGATTTGTTTTGACTGTCTAAGGCGAAGTGACGTTAAAACCATCATGGCCTTGCATTTTTGTCGCGGCTAGTGCTGCCATCTAATATTTTTACATATAAGTAATTTCCAATATGGCGTCGCTTACGTGCAAATCTTATAAGTGTATAATGAAAAAACAATTGACGCAGCGAGAATAATGAATATTAGTCACTTTCTTTCAGGTCAAAGGTTATGACACACCCTATTATGTGTTTACAACCAGACATATTAGGATGATTTTATTATTGTACAGCCGTGGACAAATATGTATTATATTGAAGTAGTATATAATTTAACAAGACATGCTAGACAAAGATGATTATACGCGCCGGTATTAGAGAAATACCAATTTTTTATTATTATTTTGAGAAAATCTAAATTGATAATTAAAGTTAAGTTAGGAGAGCTTTTAAGTAGTTCTCCAAAAATTAATAAACATGTGTGATTTCGAAAATATGACGTAATTATCACGAGTCAATCAGGCGTGTTCATGATCGACACCAATGTGGCCTATCAGTGACACCAACAACGACATAATGAAACATTTTATGCCATGCGTACGTTCATGCTTTCATCTTGGTTTGAATTGAAGGAAATTGTGAGAAAACATCATAAGAAAGATATTTAATGTTTTGATCCTCTGCTTTTGATTCTCAAACCCGCTAAGAACGCAACAAATTTGCATGAGAGTGAAAGTTATATTCAAAACTCGACCCGAATATATTGTATTTATATCTCATTCAATTATTTTTCTCATCTCGTTCCTTTTATCACATGTTGAGAAGATACGATAGAAATGATAACGCTGTTTTCGACCTTTTCAGCGACCGGCGAACCATTATTTCAATGACGGCAATGACGTTGATACTGGACGAGTGCAATCTCGTTAGTTCAACAAACAGACACAGCTGGCGACACCGGGAGACTTTTCTCGGTACTGCTATGAAACGTGTCTTGAATACCGAAAATTTCGCAAGTTCTGATTGTGTCAAAGCCTCACTGACGAGCCGTATAAGGCGAAACTAGTCTGAGGTTGGAATGATGGTTCATCAGTCGTTTAAAAGGTCGAAAACAGCGTTTTCAAAGTACCAACGGCTAAAAATTGTTTTCACAGTAATCTGTACGATAAAAATGTAAAAGTCAGATTTCCAACGCCTACTTAATGACAATAATAAGTGAATGGAATGCGACTTTTATTGGCGAGTGTTTTGTGGTTTATCAAATCTTCAGTTTTTTTTGTAAAACAATTAACGCTTTTGAGCTTGGAATTACTGAACCTCCCCATTCTTTTTACTTTACAAAACTGTTTTTTTTTTATTTTGCAGTTCTGACAAAGGCACAATTTGCTTCCGAAATGTTAATAAACCACAACAAAAAGTGAGGCAAAAGTTTGCATCATCATCAAGAATCAAATTTCGAGAAGAATCCAACTACCACTGATCTTTATATTCCATTTACAAACTCATGTATGGTATTCTCGCAACGTTATTTTCACGTATTCATGTAAATGTTCCTCTTTTTGTGTGTACCAACCCTTAGTCTGCATGCTTCTAGCGCCATCTCTGATTTTACATTTAAAGTCTCAACAATGGCGGCGTATCCGTGTCGCGGTCTCTTTTTTCTCTCCCATAAAGTGAAATTTTGTGCGAATAACACAGTGGAAAACGTAGTACTACTGTGGAAATAGTGCCTTGTGTCCTCGACCATGTGCCGAAACTAGCACCGTAGAGTTAAAGGTCAGTTTTCAATGCTTTTCAATAGTGTAAATCGGGGTTCTGTATCGATATACGACCCACTGAATTTTGCAATATTTTTTTGGCAAAACCGGGGAGCACTAGTGTTGCACTGTTGCCAATTGTATGTTCTTTTGGTACAACGAGTGCATTTTTGTGTGATCTATTGGATAACTGGTTGGGCCAGTTCTGAACTGAGTGCTAACGTTTTGGCACGACCTCTTCGAGCTTAACCCGTTACGTTGACACCTGATTTGTGTCCAATTGGGACTGCACCAGTTTTCCATGATAGTGGAACTGGTAGATAACTAGTGCAACCCTCATGTTAACGATATTTACCAAAATGAAACGCTCTATTAGTAACGGGAAACTATTTCTTCTATAAACGTATTATTTCCATATTCCTCCTTCTGTTCTGTTGCCTTGAACTAGGCAACTTTCAATACTTTCATATTCTTCGTCACGATGAAAGCAATGTTGCCAGTTGAGAAATTTAAAATTTTAAGAGTTTAGGTTAATTCAGGTCAGTTCAGGTTAGTTCAGGTTCTGTTATTTCTTTATTTTCTTATTTCACGTTACATTTGGCTCATAATGGTCGGCAACGCTCTATATGGCGAATAATGGAGGAAAGAGTTTTAGCATAGTAAAGTGTAATAAATTGTCTGTTTTGTGATTCATTTGTTGATGTTAAATATGGATCATTCATAATTTTTTTCTATAAATTTACTCAGTAGACACCCTGCTACTCATAACAGAAAACATATTGCGAAAATCTGTGGGTCGTGTCTCGATATAGACCCCAAATATGTATGGTCAAAAGTTTGGTGTGAAAGATGAGCACAATACAGTTGGATTCACTTCAATCGGTTCACTCGTTCTAAAGTTACAGGCGGTCAAAATTGGAAATTGAAAAACCCCCATTTTTGTTGACCCTACTTGATTGCAAGGAAGATAAAGATGAGGAAAAAATAAAAAGATAAATTTTGCTGAATTTCGGGAGTACATATATTTTGCCCAACTAACCTCAACTTGGCTAATCTAAATATTGTTACATTTCTTTAAGGTGTAACGATTATTAATTTCACGTGTAAAATCTAGTTTATACATATAATTCACAATATCGTAAATTGGACATTTATTGCAAACTTGACGGAAACTAGACTGCCATCAAAAGTCTTGCCGTAAAACGGTTAAATCGTGTGAAGCTAAAAAGAACAGTACATTTACTTAGAAATTCCGAAACACAAATCTTTCCTATAAATGTTTATAAACGCATGTCTCGTAACGTGGGAACATCAAAGTTGTTAATATAGGTAAAAACTCTAAATATGTGTACTTTCTATGCCCAGCCATTAACATCGTCCCCTGTTCTCGCATAAACATTTCCACCACATTGATGATGACATTGATGATTATATATCCTCCCTGCTCTTTCGATATGTTTCATAATTCAATCACTTATTATTAGATTAACAAAATTCGGTTTATACATTTATTTCACTATTTAGGTGTTTTGCGATCGAAACGCGTAATGCGATTAGCAATCCGTAATTCGATTGATAGAGCTGCTAATTTGATCTAGTGTGATATTTGGATTGTGCTTATTTTAAAACGTACGTGCTATAGGTTCTATTAATATAAATATTTGGAGCATTCTAATATTAAATAAAAACTAAGTCAACGTTCAATGAAACTAACAAGTTGGCAATATTTATAATAATCAGTTTTTGTTGGTGCAAATGCCCATGCAATGTGAGTCACGTTTAGAAAGCGCCTAATGGTAATCTTGAGTGTCATTGTTGACTGTGAAAAGGACAGTCAAAATACAATCTAAAGTGTTTTTCGGGCTTTGAAGCCGTGGTCTAACCTGGCGTTTCGTGTACAGCTGTGCCAGACATTAGCAAAGGCGATGAGGCAATGGGCGAAGTGATCTCCCGTGCTTCCCGACGTTGACTGATTCGACTCTGGTGAGCTCCGTGGTATTTATTCCCCCACCGTCGCGCTGAAGTAGTGGGACTGGGGTGGGGGTAGTGGTCGCGCGGGCTTTCGGCGCACTAAAACTCGCTTCCAGTATGCATTTAGAAACGATTTTTATCCGAACGCCAGTGAGGATATAAAGCGACGGTCACTCTGGCATTTTGGTTGTAGATATTTGGTATTTTTTCCATTTCGAACAAAAGTTTTTCTGTGCCGCATTTTTTGCCAATTTTGGTGTACTTTTCTCACATATCACCCTGTAGATTCGACATTTTCGCAGCAAAAAATCTCGAATAATTCAGGGAGGTAGTACACACGTGGGCCCTTGATCGTGCCAAAAATCAAGGTCCTAGCTTTGAATTTGAAATTTTGCCGAATTTTTAACCTTTAAATTTCAAATTGCCACTTTGATGTATATTTGTCCGGAGACCGTGCATTTAATCGAATGGTTTTCTATCCCAGGGGATACCTCGGAATGTTTTCTTTTTGGGACTTAGGAACCACTTTTAGCTGGGACGTCGCGAAATGCTCTTGATTGAATTTCGAAACGAACGATGCAAAATTTTTCAAATTTTGGCCGAAAATCCCGAATGGTTCCGATTCGCCAGCCACTAACTAGTAATCGGAAGCATTCGGCGGCCGCGCCCTTCTGCAACTGACAGCTGGATTTTCCGAAATGTAAACATTAACTTTAAAGCCTCAGACTAAGGAAAATCGGCCGAAAAGCGTGAAAAACTGTCTGGCCGGGGAAAATTTGAACATTTCTAGGAAGATTATTGGCAAAATGCCCGGTCCTCGAGGTCGTTTTCACAAAGACTGGTCGATTTGAAAATTTCGTGTCGGGATTCATTTTTGGCTGATGGCGTCGAAGTCCGACCACGCGGTTTTCGCCCAGACAGTGGCGGTTACAAATTCGAGCAAAAATTTATTTTTTCGATTTTTCGGCTGACATGGGCGTAGTTATATTTTTTTTGCCTTTTCTTCCGTTTTCCCATCAGAAATACATTGTGCAATGCTTTTTAAATGGGACAAAATTGATTTCGTCATAAATAAAAGATGGAGGCGAAAAAAATGGCCGCCGTAGACAGGGTAATTAAAAAATGGGGATATCTCTGAGACGAATAAAGTTAGAGAGCTGAAATTTGGTACCATGGTTCATTAGGGAATGAACTATAAGTTGCCATGGGTCGAAACCTGATTTATGGTACCAAACCCATGGGTACCATTAACGAAATTTTGCATATAAGTTTTCACGCTTTTGCACGTGTATTTCCCATAAGAAAAACGTTGGGCAATGCATATTATATGGGTGGAATGTAGATTACGTCATATTTGGGGTACCATTGATGGTACATGGTTCAAATTTGGATGGTGGGTACCTATGGGGGTACCATAAATTGTGATATAGCTGACTCAGCTATCATAGCTACAATAGCTGAGTAACGTTAGTATTTAAAGAACTGGTAATGATACATGGTTCAACTTTGGATGCTGGATGCCCATGGGAGTACCATGAATGGTAATATAGCAGACATAGCTATGTAGCTGACCATAGCTAGATTATAGCTGTTTTATGAACCGATGATGATATCAAGTTGAAAATCGAATGGTAGGTTGCCCTTATGTAAAATTAGCTAAAAATGACATTTCTAAAAATCCAAGATGGCCGCCTGAAAAGTTTTGCTCTTAAGGCGATATCTCTGGAACGGTTCGAGCTAAAAAGCTGAAATTTGGTACGCGGCCATTTTATGGAACGGGCTAGAGGTCTCTGAGATCCAGAACCTTGACGCGGGTACCCAAGGTTCTATTTTGGAAACTTTTTTATTAAAATGACACTTTTTTGCTACAACTCACTGACTGTTGCTAAAGGGCGCTGAAACCAAATATATCCGACGTTTCGACTTTACGCCTACTATAGGCCATCATCAGGGTATTCACTTTTATTACAAATATTGCTTCATAAATGTGCCACACCCAAACAATCAGTTTTTCGTATATGACCGACAAAATAGCTTTAACGAAGCCCATTCGACTGGCACTAACTGTTCGATTTTATCGTTTCTGGGTTCCGAGATTTAACTGATTAAATTTCTCATTGATAGGGGTAGAGTGACATTTGCCATTTTATAGCAAAGCCATTTACGGCAATTGAACAACGGTGTCTCAATTAAGTGTGAGTCGGCTCAAATACTGCTCAAAACGTTAATTACTATTTTGCTAAGTTTAATAACAGTCTCATGGGAAGTGAAAAACTATTAAAATTTGTTAAAAATTACCTAATATTTTCATCTGATCGAACATTACGTCAACTAAATTAAAAACCTTCAACGACAAACTAAGCAGGTATTTTGTGGTCGAGAATGCTTTATTCATGGGTGTCAATAGCATCGTTATACCATGTTTAGTTTTCGAATTATTTAGATATAAGTATTAAAATGTCGATAAAAAGTGGAAAAATTACGTTTTTGGCGCCATTTTGAAGGGGAAGGAAATTACTGAAAATTCCTGAATTGCAATTTTTTTACATATTTTTGTCCCCTCTTTCATATGAGACTATTTTTGACAAAATCTATGACAATCGATTTTGGCTGAAAATTTTCACGACCCCCCTTTGAAAATTTTGAAATTTTTACATTTTTCTGTTTATCTTGGAAACGGTAACGTTTTTCGATATGCCGGTTAATATGATGTATGAAGAGGTCATTGAGGACTATCAGATGCATGTATCAGAAAGAAGCTAGCTTTCAGAGTTTTTGAGAAAATTTAAAAAAAATGCAAAAATTGTACCTTATTTTTGGGCCACCCGTGCTCGGTTACTGTTCTAGTCAGAGCTTCGAAAATGGGCTCTACGTGTAGCTCTATTCTTCTACTTCCTTAGCTGTTCTTATACATTTTTTGATAAATCTTCATCGAAACGAGATATTAGCTGTTATAGGCAGCAATGCATGATTTTTATCTCAAAATTTAGTTTTTTGGGCCGGTTTGAGAGCCCCATATGTTTAACATAGAATTTTCTATATGTGTCATTTAAATCTATAGTAATCGATTTTATTTGTTACTTCGAGTCGTTTTATAATGAATAGGACGTTGATTTCTGTTTTAGATAGTATAGGGTGGCTCAAAAAATGATGCAGGAAGCTAATATATGCTAATAATGCAGAAAAGGTCCATAAGCAGTGTGTATTTTACATAGAAAGGGTGGATTATTAAGTACGTAGACGACTAAGCAGAATAAGATGTTAGATATAGGCGATGAAAGCTTTATTAAAACTTACCAATGAAAGCAATTTTATAATTATGCAAGGAGTCTGGTATTGTGGTATATGAGTATTTACTGCGAAATAATTCCTTCGCCATTTTATCAACAAATTGTTAAAAAACACAAAAATTATTCTACTTTTTTGGCTCCTCTTATAGCTTTTGGGATAAATCCTCATTAAAACGCGATATAAGCTGTTGAAGGCTGAAAGTCACGATTTTGATCTAAAAATGTGGGTTTTTGGGCCAGTTGGTTGCTGTTAGGTTGGAAGTTAAGTTTTAGAAAACCTTGGAGCTTAAGAGCTAGGAGCCCTAGCGCTCTAGGAGATGAATAGAAGTTCGATATTCGATTGAATTTGAAATAATAAATAATAAAAATAATGACAGTATTTTGCAATAATTTGACGTAAGACGTCATGACGTCACTTCCGGCGGATATCGTCTCTATATTTAAGGTTCTTACCGCTAAAAAGGAGTGTCAAAACTCTAAATCAGGAGGGGATCTTCAAATGTAATTTACTAGCTCGCTGATTCAAGCGGATATCGCTGCCAATTTTAAGTTACCCACTACTAAAAAAGGGGGAACAAAACTGTAAAACAGGGAACAAGGGGACTTTCCAGATATAATTTAATAACTCGTTAGTAGACACCCATTATTTGAGACAGATCGCAAAGAGGGTATGTCTATCCTTTGATATCCGCACTATAAAGAAAGCAGGCGAGAGTAAAGAAATAGGTAACGTCAACTTCAAACTGTCAACGGCAAGATTGTGTCAATTAATGATTTAGGAGATATGGACAGAGCAAACAAATGCTGATATTTCCATAAAAATGGTCCGGTTTTTTGGCAGGAAGTCCGCCATTTTTAAGGAACCCTGACGTAATTTTATCGTCAGAGCACGTCAATTGTCGAACCGCAATTTCGAATTATTTGACCTAAGACGTTCAAATCGCCGAAAGTGCCCTGCATTTGTTGTAACCCACTACTAAAAAGAGGGGCCAAAACTGTAAAACAGGGGGGGGGGGTCTTTCCAGATATAATTTACTAGTTCCTTGGTAGACACCCATTATTTGTGAAAAGATAACAAAAAGGATGATACGGGCGTATGTCTATCCTTTGATATCTGCCCTATAAAGAAAGCAGGCGAGAGTAAAAAAATAGGTAACGTCAACTTCAAACTGTCAACCGCAAGTATTGTGTCAATCAATGATTTAGGAGATATGGACAGAGCAAACGAATACTAATATTTCCATAAAAATGGTCCGGTTTTTTGGCAGGAAGTCCGCCATTTTTAAGGAACCCTGACGTAATTTTATCGTCAGAGCACATCAATTGTCGAACCGCAATTTCGAATTATTTGACGTAAGACGTTAGATGACGTCAATTCGCCGAAAGTGACCTGTATTTCTTGTAACCCACTACTAAAAAGAGAGGCCAAAACTGTAAAACAGGGGGTCTTTCCAGATATAATTTACTAGCTCGTTGGTAGACACCCATTATTTGAGAAAGCGAGCAAAAAGGGTGACACGGGCGTATGTCTATCCTGTGATATCTGCCCTATAAAGAAAGCAGGCGAGAGTAAAGAAATAGGTAACGTCAACTTCAAACTGTCAACCGCAAATATTGTGTCAATCAATGATTTAAGAGATATGGACAGAGCAAACAAATGCTGATATTTTCATAAAAATGGTCCGGTTTTTTGGCAGGAAGTCCGACATTTTTAAGGAACCCTGACGTAATTTTATCGTCAGAGCAAATCAAGACCAACTTGTTTTCCTTCCTGTTTAAAGATCTCAATGGCCTCTCTCGTTACTCTCGAGAGCGTGCTCTGCTATTGTTGACTTTTGTGTGTGTCCTGCAACTCCTCTTGAGTTCCGTAATCCTGGATATGGACGTAATACTGCGGGTTGTGGATATACCGAGCCACAGCTGCATGGAACTCGGTAAACCCCGGGTGCCGATTGGGGATCTTTGCGGTCTTTGTCTATATTAAAAACTAGAAACGACAAATTGAGCAGGTATTTTGTGGTCGTGAATGCTTTATTCGTGGGTGTCAATAGCATCGTTATACCGTGTTTAGTTTTTGAATTATATGGATATAAGTATTAAAATGTAGATAAAAATTGGAAAAATTACCTTTTAGGCGCCATTTTGAAGGGAAATAAAGTTACTGAAAATTTCAATTTTGCATTTTTATTATATATTTTTGTCCCTTCTTTTATACCAGACTATTTTTGATAAAATCTATGACAATCAGTTTCGGTCGAAAATTTCGACGACCACCCTTTGAATTTTTTGAAATTTTTACATTTTCCTGTTTATCTTGGAAACGGTAAGTTTTTTCGATATGCAGGTTAATATGATGTATGAAGAGGTCATTGAGGACCATCAGATGCATGTGTCGGAAAGAAGCTGCCTTTCACGGTTTGCGAGAAAATTAAAAAAAAAGTGCACAATTTTTACCTTATATTTGGGCCACCCGTGCTCAATTACTGTTCTAGGAAGACATTCGAAAATGGGCTCTGCGTGTAGCTCTATTCTTCTCCTTCCTTAGCTCTTCTTATAAGTTTTCGGATAAATCTTCATCGAAGCGAGATATGAGCTGTTAAAGGCCGCAATGCACGATTTTGATCTCAAAATTTTGGTTTTTGGGCCCCATATGCTTAACATAGAAATATCGACTTTTCCCATATAAATCAATAGTAATCGATTTTATTCGTTGACTCTAGTGGTTTGATGATAAATGGGTCATAGATTTACGATTTGGATAGTATAGATTGTCCCAAAAAAATTTGAAAAATGGCATTTTAAGATTTAGAATATAAATCGATATCAATTAATTTATTGCGTTAATTCAATTAGAGTTATGCATTATATGGCGTCCCAAATAATGCTGTAACATTGAACTTTAAGTTTTTATTTGTTTACCAACATATTTTTTTGTAAATTTTATTCACTTTATTATAAAAAATTCCTTGATTTATGATTTAAATGCTACAGGGTGTCCCAAAAATTTGCAAATACAAAATTTTTAAGAACCATTAAAGTTAGAAATCTGAAATTTTGGTTGTAGGTTCTTTTTATTATGACAAACAATATGTCACAAGTGGGAACCCTAATATGGGTACATGTGGTACCATTTTACACCTTTTCATGAATTCTAGCTAGTTCTTTTACCATTCTTTAAAATTTGTTAGGTTTGCGAATGTGAAATAAAGTCTTTCAGACGGGTCGACATTTCAGCTACTTTTAGGCAACATCAGGTTCTTTTTTCATAATTTGACGGTAGTTTGGTTGTATCATTTCCAACCAAAGTCTCTTTCCAGATGCTTCATTTCCCGTTCCAATTCAGCCGGTTCGCACATTCTCTTGGCTCTCAAAGGCGGAGTCTTTATGACTCCCCTTTTCTGTCTGAGATGATCCGTTATTGAGATATCGGTAATGGATTTGAACGGACTATAATTTGCCTCAATTTTCTCAATTTTTTTTATCAATAAATTCGTGTCTGTTTCGCATGGTTTCCCACGGTATTATCCAAAGCTAAAGGCTACGCGATTCTCAAAAGTCAACATGTGTACCATTTCTAGGTATATATTTGATACTCATTTTAATAGCAGTATAATAGTATGCTATAGTTATGGATAAAAATATATATTATTATAAAATTTGAATATTTACATTAATAACAAAAATCGAAATTCCACTCACATTAAAATGGTCCAATATCGGGAATAAAAATCATAGACCAGTTTCAGAGAGATACAAAATAAAGTTCGAAAGCATTTGGTTCTGGTTCTTGCTGCGTTAGCTGCATGTTAGTGCATGTGTCGCCATCTAACAACGTCTCCACAAAAACCATGAAAAATCAAACAATCGCGTACAATGATATGGTGGAAAACTGTTCAGTTCATTGTGCTTATGTTTTTTTGCGTTGCACGTTGTGAAAGCAGCAGTTGTCGGTTAGATGGCGACACATACACTTATATGCAACTACCCCAGCTGAAACCGAAACCAAACACTATCAAACATGTAAGAAGTGATTAAACAATGATATGTCTGAAACGGTTGTTATTGTTCGATGAACCAAATTAATGTAACTTTCTATCAGGCATAGAAACCATCGACCAGTTTCAGAGAAACAGAAAATAAAGTTCGAAAGCTTTGATTTTGGTTCTTGCAGGGGTAGTCTCATGTGAGTGCATGTGTCGCCATCTAACAGTTTCTTAGTTGTTATGGTTCTGCTTCGCAGTTTATGAAAACAGCAGTTGTCGGTTAGATGGCGACACATACACTTAGATGCAACTGCCCCAGCTGAAACCGAAACCAAACACTATCAAACATGTAAGAAGTGATTAAACAATGATATGTCTGAAACGGTTGTTATTGTTCCATGAACCAAATTAATGTAACTTTCTATCAGGCATAGAAACCATCGACCAGAGAAACAGAAAATAAAGTTCGAAAGCTTTGATTTTGGTTTTTACAGGGATAGTCTCATGTGAGTGCATGTGTCGCCATCTAACAGTTTCTTAGTTGTTATGGTTCTGCTTCGCACTTTATGAAAACAGCAGTTGTCGGTTAGATGGCGACACATACACTTAGATGGAACTACCCCTGCTAGAACTGGAACCAAACGATAGCAAATATGGAGCAAGTGATTAAACAATGATATCTCTGAAACGGTTGGAGCTAGGAAGCTGAAATTTGGCATGTTGGTTCCTTAAGGGATACTCCAGAAGTCGCAATGCTGGAGGATTATGGTGGGCAGGTTCCAGCATTCACACTCTCCACATTTGTCATAACTCAGACACTGTTAATGCCTATGTTTTCCATGGTTTTTTCCAAGTATCCAAAGCTAAAGACTATTCATTTCTTAAAGGCTAACAGTTGTACCATTTCTAGATATGCATTTGATATTTATTTTAATGTCAGTCTAATAGTATGCTGTAGTTATAGATAAACATCATACGCATTATTATAAAATTTGAATAGTCACAGTAATAACAAAAAAATCGATATTCCACTCACGTTAAAATTTTATAATGTAATAAAATTCGTCTATTTACTTTTAGATCCAAAACCTATAATATAATAGTTTTATAGGCTTTCGACCTAGGAGTATAGAAGAAGTGAAGTTTTACGAATCGTAAAACCATATAAGTAGTAGGCTAGCTTCGAGTATAGGTAATAACGTTTATACCTACACATAAATATTAAACTTTACGTTAATAAAAATTTCTCTCTTCAGGCTTTTGTTCTGTACTTTTTAATGAAATTTACTGAACAGCTAGAATTCGAAATAATTAGCTATTATGGATGTTTCTACATTAATGATGTGAATTAGAAATATCTATATGCATGAAAATCATATTATTCAACAGTTTGGTAATAACAGCTAACGTATTTAAGCCTGTTATTAGTATTATAATGGCCGAAAATGTTTTGGAATAATATGAATTTGAGAGTAACGATTCACTCACAACACGTCAAGTAAATTAACTATTTTATAAAGTACATTTTTAGAAATCCTTTGTAAAGTGATCCTTTTTCTAAATCCGTTTTTTCGAGTCTATATAACAATTTATAGCTTTTTACTACCGAGTTTTCTGGTATTTTTCATCACAGTAACTTATTGATTGCACCATAATATAATTGCGTATTTAGCGTGGCATTTGAACCATTCAGCACAGAACACATACTTTCAAGGAAACACATTTGACTCTCAAATACATTCGGTTCTAGTTTATGTTAAATGCGTGTCCGGACAAATGGCTATAATATTATCAAACAAATATTCATTTTGTGTAGATATACGCATGAACGGCAGGCAAATTTCCATAAACGTTCATAATAAAACGAGAATAGACAATTCGCTATCTGTTACTAATAATAAATACTAATCTTTTAGAGCCAATCTGTTACACATGTTAATATAATCTGATATTATATTAAAAAATAGTTGTAGCTATTGTTTTCGTCATTTGAAATAGGGTGAGACAAAATAAAATATATTTGGTGTAATCTACACCGTTTCCAACTGTAATTCAGAAAGTAGCAAGTGTAATTCAGAATCTACGTCTTCAAGTGTCATATCAGATCCCCCTGATGTTGCCAATTACTTGGGCAAGTTTTTCTTAATTCTGCGCCAATCGAAATAGTTCCTCTGCGTCGCGTATACCGGTCCATTCACGGATGTTCCTCAGCCAAGAAGCCTGTTTTCTTCCTACTCCTCTACGTCCTTCCACTTTTCCAATCATGATCAGTTGTAGGATTCTGTATCGCTCTCCTCTAAAGACATGTCGAAGGTATGAGATTTTCCTGCACTTAACTCTATTTAGTAGCAAACGTGTCGCGTAGGCCCTGTTCGGTAGCATTTCGTTGGTCTGCAGAGCTGTCCAGGGTAATTCAGAATAGTCAAGTGTAATTCAGAAACCGTCACATGTAATTCAAAATAGTCAACTGTAATTCGGGAAGCATACCGTGTAATTCAGAATAGTCAAGTGTAATTCGGAATAGTCAAGTGTAATTCAGAAACCGTCACATGTAGTTCAGAGTAGTCAGCTATTATAATTCGGAAACCATCAAGTGTAATTCGGAATAGTCAAGTGTAATTCAGCTAATGTCACATGTAATTCAGAATAGTCAATTGTAATTCAGAAAGTATTAAGTGTAATTCAGAATAGTCAAGTGTAATTTAGAAACCGTCACATGTAATTCAGAATAGTCAATTGTAATTCGGAAAGCATCAAGTATAATGCTGAATAGTCAAGTGTAATTCAGAAAACGGTCACATGTAATTCAGACTAGTCAACTGTAATTCGCAAAGCATCAAGTATAATCCGGAATAGTCAAGTGTAATTCAGAAACCGTTACATGTAATTCAGAATAGTCAACTGTAATTCGGAATAGTCAAATGTGATTCAGAATAGTCAACTGTAATTCGGAATAGTCAAATGTAATTCAGAATAGTCAACAGTAATTCGGAACACATCAAGTGTAATTCGAATAGTCAAGTGTAATTCAGAAAACATCAAATGTAATTCAGAAAGCATCAAGTGTAATTCAGAAAATATTAAGTGTAATTCAAAATAGTCAAGGGTGATTCAGAAACCGTCACATGTAATTGAGAATAGTCAACTGTAATTTGGAAAGCATTAAGTGTAATTTGGAAATTATCAGGTTTAACTCAGAAAGCATCAAGTACAGGGTGTCTCATTTTCGAAGCTTTTTGGTTGTATCTCTGTCAATATTAAAGTTAGAAAGGTGCGGTTCAGGTTGTCAACTGTCAGTCAATTGTAATTCGGAAAGCATCAAGTGTAATTCGAAATAGTCAAGTGTAATACAGAAACCGTCACATGTAATTCAGAATACTCAACTCTAATTCGGAACGCGTCAAGTGTAATTCGGAATAGTCAAATGTAATTCAACAGAATCTGTTTGTGCTCCACACGAATTTAAGATTCTTAGCTTCAGAGTTATGTTAATAATTCCTAATTATACTGCTTTCTGAATTATACTTGACGGTTTCCAAATTACACTTGGTAATTTCTGAATTACACTTCACTATTCTGAATTACCCTTGGTTATTTCTGAATTACACTTGACTATTCTGAATTACACTTGGAGATTTCTGAATTACACTTGACTATTCTGAATTACACTTGATGGTTTCTGATTACACTTCACTATTTTGAATTACAGTTGGAGATTTCTGAATTGCGCTTGGAGATTTCTAAATTACACTTGACTATTCTGAATTACATTTGATAGTTTCTGAGTTACATTTGACTATTTTAAATTAGACTTGGTTATTTCTGAATTACACTTGACTACTCTGAATTACAGTTGGAGATTTCTGAATTACACTTGGAGATTTCTTAATTACACTTGACTATTCTGAATTATACTTGATGGTTTCTGAATTACACTTGACTATTCTGAATTACACTTGATGGTTTCTGAATTACAGTTGGAAATGGAGTAGTGCGAAAACCCTCCCTGTAAAACATCAAAATTTGCTATATTATCGGATGTTGTAGATATCGATCCAGATGTAAATCTGTAGATAATATTTATAAATAAAATTCTAAATTTTAATAATGGATTAGAGGTATCGGTGGTTGAAATAAGGATATTTTTTTCCAAGTCAGTCGACGTTTCTTTAGAACCCCGAGCAACATAAAAGACCCCTGACTTGAGGTGTGCAAGGTGGTCTTATCAATTTTCTGAATATGAATTTTGCTCCTCATTTGGGTGACATATACCTCAATTGTCATTCTACTGACCATTTCAGAAGATGTGACTGTGACAAAGTCCGCCATATTGTTTTGAGGGACATTAAACACTGTAGCCAAATAAGCCAAACAGAACAAAATATTTCGTATTTGTGTGGAAGTGGTGAACAAGAATCACGACAATTTAGCCTTATTAACTCTGATTGAATTTTGCGCCTCATTTTGGCGACATATATCTCAACTGTCATTCTACTGACCATTTTAGAACACGTGACTTTGACAAAGTCCGCCATACTATTTTGAGGGACATTAAACAGTGGACATTAAATAATGCTGAACAAGAATCACGACAATTTGGCCTTATCAATTTTGAATATGAATTTTGCGCCTCATTTTGGCGACATATACCTCAGCTGTCATTCTACTGACCATTTCAGAACACATGACTTTGGCAAAGTCCGCCATACTATTTTGAGGGACATTAAACAGTGGACATTAAACAATGGTGAACAAGAATCACGACAATTTAGCCTTATCAACTCTGAATTTGAATCTTGCGCCTCACTATGGCGATATATACCTCAACTGTCATTCTGTTGACCATTCTAGAACACGTGACTTTGGCAAAGTCCGCCATACTATTTTGAGAGACATTAAACAGTGGACATTAAACAATGGGGAACAAGAATCACGACAATTTAGCCTTATCAATTCTGAATATGAATTTTGCGCCTCATTCTGGCGCCATATACGTCAACTGTCATTCTATTGACCATTCCAGAACACGTGACTTTGGCATAGTCCGCCATACTATTTTGAGGGACATTCAACAGTGGACATTAAACAATGGTGAACAAGAATCACGACAATTTAGCCTTATCAATTCTGAATATGAATTTTGCGCCTCATTTTGGCGACATATACGTCAACTGTCACTCTGCTGACCATTTTAGAACACGTGACTTTGGCAAAGGCCGCCATACTATTTTGAGGGACATTAAACAGTGGACATTAAACAATGGTGAACAAGAATCACGACAATTTAGCCTTATCAATTCTGAATATGAATTTTGCGCCTCATTTTGGCGACATATACCTCAGCTGTCATTCTACTGACCATTTCAGAACACATGACTTTGGCAAAGTCCGCCATACTATTTTGAGGGACATTAAACAGTGGACATTAAACAATGGTGAACAAGAATCACGACAATTCAACCTTATCAATTCTGTATATGAATTTTGCTCCTCATTTTGGCGCCATATACGTCAACTGTCATTCTGCTGACCATTTCAGAACGTGTGACTTTGGCAAAGTCCGCCATACTATTTTGAGGGACATTAAACAGTGGACATTAAACAATGGTGAACAAGAATCACGACAATTTAGCCTTATCAATTCTGAATATGAATTTTGCGCCTCATTTTGGCGACATATACGTCAACTGTCACTCTGCTGACCATTTTAGAACACGTGACTTTGGCAAAGGCCGCCATACTATTTTGAGGGACATTAAACAGTGGACATTAAACAATGGTGAACAAGAATCACGACAATTTAGCCTTATCAATTCTGAATATGAATTTTGCGCCTTATTTTGGCGACATCTACCTCAACTGTCATTCTACTGACCATTTCAGAACACGTGACTTTGACAAAGTCCGCCATACTATTTTGAGGGACATTAAACATTGAACAATGGTGAACAAGAATCACGACAATTTAGCCTTATCAATTCTGAATATGAATTTTGCGCCTCATTTTGGCGACATATACCTCAACTGTCATTCTACTGACCATTTCAGAACACGTGACTTTGACAAAGTCCGCCATACTACTTTGAGGGACATTAAACAGTGGACATTAAACAATGGTGAACAAGAATCACGACAATTTAGCCTTATCAATTCTGTATATGAATTTTGCTCCTCATTTTGACGCCATATACGTCAACTGTCATTCTGCTGACCATTTCAGAACGTGTGACTTTGGCAAAGTCCGCCATACTATTTTGAGGGACATTAAACAGTGGATATTAAACAATGGTGAACAAGAATCACGACAATTTAGCCTTATCAACTCTGAATTTGAATTTTGCGCCTCACTATGGCGACATATACCCCAACTGTCATTGTATTGACCATTCTAGAACACGTGACTTTGGCAAAGTCCGCCATACTATTTTGAGGGACATTAAACAGTGGACATTAAACAATGGGGAACAAGAATCACGACAATTTAGCCTTATCAATTCTGAATATGAATTTTGCGCCTCATTTTGGCGCCATATACGTCAACTGTCATTCTACTGACTCTTCCAGAACACGTAACATTGACAAAGTCCGCCATACTGTTTTGAGGGACATTAAACAGTGTAACCAAACGTATTTTTATGGAAATAGTTAACAAGAATCCCAAGAATTTAGATGTTGTTTGAACTTATAGGACGGCACATCTTCGTTAAAACAATATTTTCTATTGTTATTTGCTCTTATATAATTTATAGTCACAGGAAGATAAATTTAAGTATAAAAAATAGTAAGAATAAGTAACTTTTATCAATTTTCTGTCATTGCGCCCGCATTTCATTATTGTCTTTACGAAATATTGAAACTCCCTTGTTTTACGTCTTCATCGCACTTACTGCTCCCTCATAATGCAAATCTATCACCCCGGACTGACTATAGGGCCACGATCGTCAGTGGATATTGCACCAAATCACTTTATACGCCTTTATCTGATAACCGTCCAGTAATAAGCCGGAAGTACGACGCCATTTGTCTTGTTGCCGGATGTGTGTTTGACCCTTTTGTTGATTCCGAAGCTTTAATGAGAATTCCTGCAAAATTGAGATTTCCCTTTGACGTTCAACTCTATTATCTGGGTGTTGGGGATGTTGCTGTGTAAAATATACGTGTCGACTATACGATTGAGTTTAATCATCCTCTGCCAAAATAAAATCTTCTGAGAAAATTATTGTGAAACTATGACGTGTTGATTTCAATCTTGATATATTGATTTACGTCCCAGGTACACAGTCTGATTTATAGAAGGGGTCGTTAAGACGAAAAGTCGTCTCACTTTGGTCTTAAAGACACGACGTCCTCTTAGTTGAAGGTCCAAAACTGACGTACGCATGATGACAGGATTAAGTCAATAAACGTCCAAATCTTGCCTTTATATATGGCCATGAGATGTCTTAAATATGACGTTTTTTTAGATGTGTCTTAGTTTCGTCATGAAGGCGTCCAACTGGCCACCTAATGACGTCTTCTGGACCAAGTCGTCTACGCCCCTAAATGGAAATTTTGAAACTCAAATGTTTCCTATTTTTGAAATATTGCCAAAGTCAAACTTCCAACGCCTACTTAATGACAATAAGTCTTAGAAAACTGAATTAGAAAAAGGTAATTTTCAAATCGATAGAGGAATGACCAATCTCGTCTCAGTTCCTTGTGCTTAGTTAAGTTATCAATATAAATTAACTAACAATCCATTTATAGGCTATATCGATTAATTAAATTCGCCTTCGAACGAGTATTCCAATAAAGGAATTTAATTAAGGGTGTAGCTAAAGGAAATTACTTTAGTTTATCTTTAATCGTAAGGTATCTTATAGCTTAGGGTTGTCTATTCAGCAAACTTGAGTCTGCTCATATCACTGAAGTAGCAGTAAACTACGATAGTAAGTTTATCAATTATCCTTAAGAAGTTATAGAAACCAAATGAAACTGCCAGGGAGACATAGAAACAGTTTGTTATTTTATAATCAAGTGACTATATATAGTGTGTTTAAATCCAAATCAAAGTAAACCAAAAGTAGATTATAAGAAAGTTCTGGAGAGTAACAGACAGGTTCACAATGACATGTCCGAGACGGCAGAAAGGACTGATAATTTTCCAGAGCTGTTTTCTGTTTACTTTGAATCCGGCTTGGATTTGAATGGACTATAGTTTGCCTCAGTTTTGTCCTATAATATATGTAAAATATGTGGAAAAGAGGCAGGTAGTTAGAAACAAATAAAAAATACAATCTAAAGTGTTTTCTGGGCTTTGAAGCCGTGGTCCAATGGATTTCTTCCTGACATTTCGTCAACGTATATCAAGGTCACTTCGCCCATTGCCTCATCGCCTTTGATAATGTCTGCAGCAGCTGTAGACGAAACGTCAGGAAGAAATTCCATTGGACAAAAAATTTGCTAAAAGAAGTTCCTTTTCAACTTTTTGGAGAAGTTCAAATTTGGGCCAATACTGTAGGTATAAAAAAATTGAGAAATCAGGAATCATTAATCGGTGAAAAGTACTCAATTTAGGGCAAAAATTGTCTGAATATAAATCACTTTATATTAGTGTTCACTCGTGGGGAACGTGCACTGTTGGGTTAAAATTACCTGGGAAGAATGAAAATAATGCAAAGTATTGAATTGGGTGAAAAAACTAGAAAAAAAAACTTTAAATTGTAGCTAAAGTAGGATTTCACAACCATTCGTGGTCACTGTTGTTTGTATGTTGACCATTCCCTTTAAATCTAGAAATCGTCCTGTTTAAGAACTCATATGTATTAGTATTTCTTTTCATCCATAGAACCGTTCAATTTCTTTTTAATTCATAAACTGCACAAGTACCTATTTCTAATTTTGAATTTGAAGGTATTGAAATAGGTGATTTATTGCGTCCCGATAATTCCCCGGCAAACAACGAGTCGAAATCGGATTGTTAATGTTGATGTTTTCAGCTTAAAATAATAATTTTAATAGAATACTAATGAAAACCTAAAACTAATATTTATCTAATGAAATACCTCCTCGTGGCCTTTTAAAATCCATAGACACGGGCAATGGATATCCATAATGTGAAATTAAAGGTATTTTCAAAGAACTAAGTACTTAGTAAAATGATGTAGACCGTGTAACCCTTATATAACAGATATCAGTTTAAGTAGGCAGTAAATCAAGAGGAATTTGTGCGGTTTGGAAGGATTATACAAACAAGATGAAACCCCATGTCCCATTAATAGGGCTCATAATTTACCGGAACACTGGAGATATACAACTGACAAAGAAAAATAAATCTGGTAAACCGTAGATATTATGACCCACATAATTATATAAGTTTCTAAATGAGAACAACACGGCCTAGTTAATGACTAAAGTGACGTTGAATCTGTTTTTTGATGGATAGTTATTACTCTATCATGTTCAAAAAATGAAATATCTTCAGTGGTAAAATATAAAGGGCGGTTTCTGAATGCTGCTCTAGAACACTCTGAAAGTATTCCTGTCGCTTAATAATTATTAAAAAAAAAAGGATGGGTATATTCATAGAGCAACAACCCGAAAACGCTATAAGTTTTTGCCCTTTTAAGACCCTCATAAAAGACCATTTTTAGTTTTTTCCCTTGAAGACCCCTATTCTCCTACCACAATATAGGTACGTTATACGTATAGTGAGAACTTATTTCGAATTAATTCAAGTGACGCCTCTATCAGTATTATTTCCCCGGAGAAATTACCAAGTTTCGTGATCCCTATTGTCAAAGCTTTGATGAGAGATTCTTTATTCAATTTGGTGAAGAGATTATTATCTCTCTCGGCCCGATATAAATCAGTCCGATCTATATCGATAACGCCCTGCAGCGAATTCACTTGATTGAACTAACCTATAAAAAAAAACTTTGAGATCATCGTGTTTCAGATATAATTGACTGCAAGTTAACCCCTAAATCCTTATCTGAAATGGAAGAAACAAAAAGTGCACTTTGTAGTGCACACCATGTCGTGCACAAAACGCGACTGCACCGGATCAAACTGTCAAATATTTGAAGACCCTGGAATTGCACTGAGACTGACTCCGTGCAAAATTGATTTTTATCAATTGAAAATATTTTATAGCGTTTTCGATTGGCAAAACGAGTTTTGCACCGAGTCGACCGCAAGGCAATTCCAGTTTCTTCAAATAATTACCCCGGTGCAGTTCCAATAAAACACGCAATTCGCATTTGCATTGCACTCAGGGCAAACCACCTACTACAGATCGTGTCGAAAATGATGCACTCAGTGTGAAACTCGTTGCACTGGTTTCCTAATAAAGCACACCAAACTGCACGAAAGTTACCAATCGAACGTACAAATTGCACTAGTTTTGCACCCAATCGAAAACGCCATTAGAGGCACCAACATAGTGACACTACTTGTCAAAGTAGCAACGACAAGAGCGTTTTCGAATGGCAAAACGAGTTTTGAACAGAGTCGACCGCAGTGCAATTCCACTTTCTTCAAACCACCTACTACAGATCGTGTCGATGCACTCAGTGTGAAACTCCCAATAAAACATACCAAACTGCACGAAAGTTACCAATCGAACGTACAAGTTGCACTAGTTTAGCACTGGGGTTTCCAATCGAAAACGCTATTAGAGGAGTGACACCACTTGTCAAAGTAACAATGACGTAATTAATTTATAGCGTTTTCGACTGGCAAAATAAGTTTTGCACCGAGTCGACCGCAAGCCAATTCCAGTTTATTTAAATATTTTACCGGTGCAGTTCCAATAAAACACGCAATTCGCATTTGCATTGCACTCAGGGCAAAACTACCCAGTGCAGCTGGTGTAGAAAAGGTTGCACTCAGTGTGAAACTCGCTGCCCTGGTTTCCCAATAAAATGTACCAAACTGCACGAAAGTTACCGTATCGAATTGCACTAGTTTTGCACTGGGGTTCCCATTCGAAAACGCTATTAGAGGAGTAACACCACTTGTCAAAGTAACAACGACGTAATTGATTTATAGCGTTTTCGATTGGCAAAACGAGTTTTGCACCGAGTCGACCGCAAGGCAATTCCAGTTTCTTCAAATATTTGCCCCGGTGCAGTTCCAATAAAATTCGCATTTGCATTGCACTCAGTGCAAAACTATCCAGTGCAGCTGGTGTAGAAAATTTTGCACTCAGTGTAAAACTAGCTGCACTGATTTCCCAATAAAACATACCAAACTGCACGAAAGTTACCAATCGAACGTACAAGTTGCACTAGTTTAGCACTGGGGTTCCCAATCGAAAACGATGTTAGAGGAGTGACTCCACTTGTCAAAGTAACAACGACGTAATTAATTTATAGCGTTTTCGATTGGCAAAACAAGTTCTGCACCGAGTCGACCGCAAGGCAATTCCAGTTTCTTCAAATATTTGCCCCGGTGCAGTTCCAATAAAATTCGCATTTGCCAAAACTATCCAGTGCAGCTGGTGTAGAAAATTTTGCACTCAGTGTAAAACTCGATGCACTGGTTTCCCAATAAAACATACCAAACTGCACGAAAGTTACCAATCGAACGTACAAGTTGCACTAGTTTAGCACTGGGGTTCCCAATCGAAAACGATGTTAGAGGAGTGACACCACTTGTGGAAGTAACAACGACGTAATTAATGTATAGCGTTTTCGATTGGCAAAACGAGTTTTGCACCGAGTCGACCGCAAGGCAATTCCAGTTTCTTCAAATATTTGCCCTGGTGCAGTTCCAATAAAATTCGCATTTGCATTGCACTCAGTGCAAAACTATCCAGTGCAGCTGGTGTAGAAAATGATGCACTCGGTATGAAACTCGCTGCACTGGTTTCCTAATAAAATGTACCAAACTGCACGAAAGTTACCGTATCGAATTGCACTAGTTTTGCACTGGGGTTCCCATTCGAAAACGCTATTAGAGGAGTAACACCACTTGTCAAAGTAACAACGACGTAATTAATTTATAGCGTTTTCGATTGGCAAAACAAGTTCTGCACCGAGTCGACCGCAAGGCAATTCCAGTTTCTTCAAATATTTACCCCGGTGCAGTTCCAATAAAATTCGCATTTGCATTGCACTCAGTGCAAAACTATCTAGTGCAGCTGGTGTAGAAAATTTTGCACTCAGTGTAAAACTCGATGCACTGGTTTCCCAATAAAACATACCAAACTGCACGAAAGTTATCAATCGAACGTACAAGTTGCACTAGTTTAGCACTGGGGTTCCCAATCGAAAACGATGTTAGAGGAGTGACACCACTTGTCAAAGTAACAACGACGTAATTAATTTATAGCGATTTCAATTGGCAAAACGAGTTTTGCACCGAGTCGACCGCAAGGCAATTCCAGTTTCTTCAAATATTTGCCCCGGTGCAGTTCCAATAAAATTCGAATTTTGCATTGCACTCAGTGCAAAACTATCCAGTGCAGCTGGTGTAGAAAATTTTGCACTCAGTGTAAAACTCGCTGCACTGATTTCCCAATAAAACATACCAAACTGCACGAAAGTTACCAATGGAACGTACAAGTTGCACGAGTTTTGAACTGAGGTTCCCAATCGAAAACGCTATTAGAGGAGTGACACCACTTGTCAAAAGTAATAACGACGTAATTAATTTATAGCGTTTTCAATTGGCAAAACGAGTTTTGCACCGAGTCGACCGCAAGGCGATTCCAGTTTCTTCAAATATTTGCCCCGGTGCAGTTCCAATAAAATTCGCATTTGCATTGCACTCAGTGCAAAACTATCCAGTGCAGCTGGTGTAGAAAATTTTGCACTCAGTGTAAAACTCGCTGCACTGATTTCCCAATAAAACATACCAAACTGCACGAAAGTTACACATCGAACGTACAAGTTGCACGAGTTTTGAACTGAGGTTCCCAATCGAAAACGCTATTAGAGGAGTGACACCACTTGTCAAAAGTAATAACGACGTAATTAATTTATAGCGTTTTCAATTGGCAAAACGAGTTTTGCACCGAGTCGACCGCAAGGCAACTCCAGTTTCTTCAAATATTTGCCCCGGTGCAGTTCCAATAAAATTCGCATTTGCATTGCACTCAGTGCAAAACTATCCAGTGCAGCTGGTGTAGAAAATTTTGCACTCAGTGTAAAACTCGCTGCACTGATTTCCCAATAAAACATACCAAACTGCACGAAAGTTACCAATCGAACGTACAAGTTGCACTAGTTTAGCACTGGGGTTCCCAATCGAAAACGATGTTAGAGGAGTGACACCACTTGTCAAAGTAACAACGACGTAATTAATTTATAGCGTTTTCGATTGGCAAAACGAGTTTTGCACCGAGTCGACCGCAAGGCAACTCCAGTTTCTTCAAATATTTGCCCCGGTGCAGTTCCAATAAAATTCGCATTTGCATTGCACTCAGTGCAAAACTATCCAGTGCAGCTGGTGTAGAAAATTTTGCACTCAGTGTAAAACTCGCTGCACTGATTTCCCAATAAAACAAAACAAACTGCACGAAAGTTACACATCGAACGTACAAGTTGCACGAGTTTTGAACTGAGGTTCCCAATCGAAAACGCTATTAGAGGAGTGACACCACTTGTCAAAGTAACAACGACGTAATTAATTTATAGCGGTTTCAATTGGCAAAACGAGTTTTGCACCGAGTCGACCGCAAGGCAATTCCAGTTTCTTCAAATATTTGCCCCGGTGCAGTTCCAATAAAATTCGCATTTTGCATTGCACTCAGTGCAAAACTATCCAGTGCAGCTGGTGTAGAAAATTTTGCACTCAGTGTAAAACTCGCTGCACTGATTTCCCAATAAAACATACCAAACTGCACGAAAGTTACCAATCGAACGTACAAGTTGCACTAGTTTAGCACTGGGGTTCCCAATCGAAAACGATGTTAGAGGAGTGACACCACTTGTCAAAGTAACAACGACGTAATTAATTTATAGCGTTTTCAATTGGCAAAACGAGTTTTGCACCGAGTCGACCGCAAGGCAATTCCAGTTTCTTCAAATATTTACCCCGGTGCAGTTCCAATAAAATTCGCATTTGCATTGCACTCAGTGCAAAACTATCTAGTGCAGCTGGTGTAGAAAATTTTGCACTCAGTGTAAAACTCGATGCACTGGTTTCCCAATAAAACATACCAAACTGCACGAAAGTTATCAATCGAACGTACAAGTTGCACTAGTTTAGCACTGGGGTTCCCAATCGAAAACGATGTTAGAGGAGTGACACCACTTGTCAAAGTAACAACGACGTAATTAATGTATAGCGTTTTCGATTGGCAAAACGAGTTTTGCACCGAGTCGACCGCAAGGCAATTCCAGTTTCTTCAAATATTTACCCCGGTGCAGTTCCAATTAAATTCGCATTTGCATTGCACTCAGTGCAAAACTATCCAGTGCAGCTGGTGTAGAAAATGATGCACTCAGTGTAAAACTCGCTGCACTGGTTTCCCAATAAAACATACCAAACTGCACGAAAGTTACCAATCGAACGTACAAGTTGCACTAGTTTAGCACTGGGGTTCCCAATCGAAAACGATGTTAGAGGAGTGACACCACTTGTCAAAGTAACAACGACGTAATTAATTTATAGCGATTTCAATTGGCAAAACGAGTTTTGCACCGAGTCGACCGCAAGGCAATTCCAGTTTCTTCAAATATTTGCCCCGGTGCAGTTCCAATAAAATTCGCATTTTGCATTGCACTCAGTGCAAAACTATCCAGTGCAGCTGGTATAGAAAATTTTGCACTCAGTGTAAAACTCGCTGCACTGATTTCCCAATAAAATGTACCAAACTGCACGAAAGTTACCGTATCGAATTGCACTAGTTTTGCACTGGGGTTCCCATTCGAAAACGCTATTAGAGGAGTAACACCACTTGTCAAAGTAACAACGACGTAATTAATTTATAGCGTTTTCGATTGGCAAAACAAGTTCTGCACCGAGTCGACCGCAAGGCAATTCCAGTTTCTTCAAATATTTGCGCCGGTGCAGTTCCAATTAAATTCGCATTTGCATTGCACTCAGTGCAAAACTATCCAGTGCTGCTGGTGTAGAAAATGATGCACTCAGTGTAAAACTCGCTGCACTGGTTTCCCAATAAAACATACCAAACTGCACGAAAGTTACCAATCGAACGTACAAGTTGCACTAGTTTAGCACTGGGGTTCCCAATCGAAAACGATGTTAGAGGAGTGACACCACTTGTCAAAGTAACAACGACGTAATTAATTTATAGCGTTTTCGATTGGCAAAACGAATTTTGCACCGAGTCGACCGCAAGGCGATTCCAGTTTCTTCAAATATTTGCCCCGGTGCAGTTCCAATAAAATTCGCATTTGCATTGCACTCAGTGCAAAACTATCCAGTGCAGCTGGTGTAGAAAATGATGCACTCGGTATGAAACTCGCTGCACTGGTTTCCCAATAAAATGTACCAAACTGCATGAAAGTTACCGTATCGAATTGCACTAGTTTTGCACTGGGGTTCCCATTCGAAAACGCTATTAGAGGAGTAACACCACTTGTCAAAGTAACAACGACGTAATTAATTTATAGCGTTTTCGATTGGCAAAACGAGTTTTGCACCGAGTCGACCGCAAAGCAATTCCAGTTTTTTCAAATATTTACCCCGGTGCAGTTCCAATAAAACACGCAATTAGCATTTGCATTGCACTCAGTGCAAAACTACCCAGTGCAGCTGGTGTAGAAAAGGTTGCACTCAGTGTGAAACTCGCTTCACTGGTTTCACAATAAAACAACTGCACAAAAGTTACTAATCGAACGTACACATCTCACACATTCGAAAACGCTATTAAATATATATAATAATATGTACAAATTTATCTTAATTTTTATAGCGTTTTCTGGTAGGCGCTCTGAAAGTATTTTCATCCTTTGTTTTCTCAGCGACTATATAAGGATGTAAATACTCTCGGACTCCCTGCATAAACTAAATGCTCCATCGAGGTTTTAAATCGGGATTTGATATATGTGGATTTTATTGAATTCAATTGAGTACCCATTTGACAATGCTTGTGTTTAGGCTCTAAATCTCATCTGGTTTAATTCAAAAATAAAGACTGCGGTGAAACTCTCCTAAAAAGTAACCGCCTGATGAAGGGTAGCTATAAAAAGAAACCAATTTCGGGCCCGGCTTAAACTTAAGGAGTAAATACCTTGAAAGTTATAAAATAGATTGGTAATTTTTTTAAACGACACTTGCAGAGTCTTACGACGCAGATAAAAATCAAATTTTTTTATTTACTTCATATTCGCAATTGGAAAAACTATAGAGGACACCGATATAAGAAGACGATTCTTTTAATTCGCTACTCGGTCAAAAAAGATCCCTAAATAATCAAATGAAATGGTCCTTGGTCCCTTATCTCGTCTTCTGCTGGCGAAAAATTCTTTGAATCTTGGAAGGACCGCAGAGGATCGGTGATAAAGTCGGCAAATTGTTTTTTTTGCCCGGCTATAAACCGTCCAGTTATAGTTGATGAGGCACAAATAACCTTCATCAGACGCCGTAGAAAAGGTCATGGTCTTTTATTATTTTCGCTTTGGATACTCCTTTGTTTTGCATTACTTATTTTAGAAAGTGGACCCACTAAATCTTGCGTAAAAAAAAATAAAAAGGAAAAAAGTTGTAGGTTGTAGGACTTGCTAGTTTTATACGACTGTGAAGGCTTTCACGGCCCGTCAAAATACAACCTAAAATGTTTTCCGGGCTTTAAAGCTGTGGTTTAATTCCAGACTTTTAGTCTACAGCTGCGGCAGACATTATCAAAGGCAATGAGCGAAGTGACCTCCCGTGGCGCTGCAGTGGAGGGACTGGGGTGGGTGTAGCGGTGGCGCGGGGTTTCGGCACACTTGAGCTCCAATAAGATCGAAACGGGTCTATGGTTCCTCTGCTTCTCTCTGCTAAGCGGCACTCAGACAATATAGATGCGAAATCTCTGCCATCTGTCTGTGGGAAGTGACAGCTTCGCCGGAAATCTGCTTTAGTACATTTTACGATTTGTTTCACATACCCTTTGTGGAAAAATCAGCCATCGTCTGAGGGCGCCACTTGCACAAATAATTGTAATATAAAAATTGTTTTTTTATTGAGACAATTTTGACGCAAAAATTGCGATTTTTATTAACGATTCCTACGTTTTCTTATATGGTTTTGGCCCTAAATAAAACTTTTTCAATGCGAACGTCAAACAAATATATAATATAAAATAATCAAAATTCAATTTTTATTACAAGGATTTTGGGTTGAGGAGATTTTTTTTTTCTTTTTCTTTTAGGCGGACCAAGTTTTAGATGATTTTGGCTCAAAATTAGAACTATTTGTCTTAAATTTGTAAAGAGGTAGCTCTTTGGACTTATTTCTTAGTGATTATAAGATTTTTCCACTTTCTTACCTTTTGTAATTTTCAACTTGTAGTTTGTTTTTATTTTTTGTCTTTCTAATTATTCTTTTATTTTCCATACTTTTCTTTCTTATTACTTGTCAGGTGTCGTTAAATGTTTTGTTCTTTCATAGTTTTTTTCACCCAATTCAATTCTTTTCATTATTTTCATTCTTCCGAGGTAACTTTGACCCAACAGTGCACTTTTCCAACGAGTTAACACTAATACAAAGTGATTTCTAATCAGACCATTTTTGCCCAAAACTGAGCAAAAATCAACGTTAGAAGCAACCAAAATCGGAAAACTAAAAAATTGTCATCAATGTTTTATTTATTACATTATGTACATCTTACCATTACTGGTAATACTGATGACGTAATACTACAGCTGTGAAGTGTTAGCAGGTTAAAATTGTCAATTTTGAAGAAGTTAGAAAGGAGGGAAATGAAAAAGTGGAGAGTAGACTGATAGAATAAACAGCGAATATGGTGGCTCATGCAACTTATCTACAACTTAACAATCACTTGTAAATGTTAGAAATGTTAGGTTTTTAAGAAGGGAAAATACTCTGGTAGTACTTAAATGAGTTTATTGTTAGTAGATAAACAAAGTGCTTTCTAGCCCACTTTCAAGGTCACAGGAACATCCATGAGCCTCCTAGATAACGCTAGACGAGGTTGCTAGACGTTGACCTTGAAAATCGAGCTCATGACCTTTTTGCATGAACCTCGGAAATTTTAGCAGGGCGTCAAGGTGGAATGTCCGTGTGTGGACCAAGGTCAACTGAGTTCCAAGATCAACTCATTTTCAAGGTCACTTTTCAAGGTCATGGGCGCGATTTTCAAGGTCAACGTCTAGCAACCTCGTCTGGCGTTATCTAGGAGGCTCATGGATGTTTCTGTGACCTTGAAAGTGGGCTAGAAAGCACTTTGTTTATCTACTATTGTTATAACAAACTACATCATGTTTCAACACAAACCGAAAACATAATCTTAAAACAGTTGAATGAAAGTCATTATTACACGAGGCCTAGAAAAAACCTCTATTTGACAGTGACAGATATGGCAGCAAAAACAATTTACAGGTTTGACACTAACCTACACTTACAGCACACACTGAGTGTACTTAAAGTTCTGACTACTCTAACACCCTCCCACAAACCTGTAAATTTGTTTATCAAATTAAAAACTACAAAAATCTAAATTTTCAAATTTAACATTTTTACAAATAAGTAAAATTTCTCATGACCCAACCACTTAGTAAACATATCAGCAAGTTGTTGTTCTGAGCAAATATATTTCACCCTTAAGATGCCATTACTAATAAGATCTAAAACAAAATGCACCTTTACATCTATGTGCTTACATCTTTTATTATTCTCAAAGTTATGCAAAAGTTTTATTACACTTTGATTATCCTCAAACAACGTTATAGGCAACGAAAAACATACCCTCAGATCAGAAAGGAAATTCCTCATATACAACAACTAACATGGAGCAACACAAACTGCAACAAACTCTGATTCAGTACTAGATAAAGCTACAGAAGTTTGCTTTTTGGAACTCCAACAAACTAAGTTATCAAACAACTTGAAGCAATATCCACTAATAGACCTTCGATCTTGTTGGCCCAATCTGCATCGGTAAAACCAAACATATTCTCCTCGGAAAAATGAAAATATAATTTGTAATCAAGTGTATGCTTTAAATACTTTAGAACTCTTAAAAGATGTTTAAAATGTTCATCACTGGCACAATCTTGGAACTGTCCAAAATAGCTTACACTATAACAAATATCAGGTCTTGTTCCCATCATTATATACATTAAACTACCCAAAAGTTCCTTATAAGGTAACCTTGTATATTCATTTCGCTCACAATAAACTTTTAAATTTAAATTTTTTTCAATAGGTGTTCTAAAAGTTTTACAATCTTTAACATTAAATTTCTTAATCAAATTCTGAACAGCCAAGATTTGGTCTATTGAAAAAATTTTCTTCTCAAAATCCCTCTCAATTCTTATTGCAAGAAAGTTATAGAACTGATTTGACAGTTGTTTAATCTTAACTTTAGCTAAAAAATTCCTTATCATTACAAGCAGTAAGGATATCATCCACATAGAGAAGCAAATAACAACGTACATTTTGATCAAAGAAACTGTAAAGACAGTAATCTGACTTTGACTGATTAAACTTTAACTTTGTCATAAAACAGTGAAAAGTTTCATTCCATGCTTTTGGAGCTTGTTGAAGACCATATATTGCTCTTTTTAATAAACAAACTTTATCTTTATCTTTCTTTGACACTTTAAGACCTTCTGGTATCTTCATAAAAACATCTTCCTGTATTTTACTGTGTAAAAAAGCATTTTTAACATATAGCTGTTTCAAAAATAAGTCATAATTGTTGGCTATAGACAACGTTGAGAGTTTTGCTACAGGAGCATGTATTTGACTAAATTCGTTAAAACTTTGTTCAAAACCCCTTGCAACCAATCGCGCCTTATAAACACAATTTTCCTCATTATCCCTTTTAATACGAAAGACCCATCTATTATTTATAATTTCCTTATTTTTTGGTTTTTCAACCAGCACAAAAGTTTCATTTTTATTTAAAGCAATTAATTCATCTTCAACTGTCTTCTGCCAAAGATTCCACTGCTTACTAGCTTTGGCTTCTGAATTAGATTGTGGAGCACTTGACAATTCACTTGACAATGCCAAGCAATTTATATCACAATCATCAAATCTAGATGGTAACTTTCGTTCTCTCCTTGGTCTGACACTTTCAGTCTCCAAAGTTTTATTCACACCTTCAGTCTTCAAGTTTTCCTCACATTCCTCTCCAATTTCATTTCCGCTTTCATTAAGATTTTCCTTGCATATTTCTCCTGTTTCATTTACACTTTCAATATAACTGTCATTCTCACGCATACAGCCTTTTGTTTTATTTGATTTAATAGAGAAATTAATTTCCTCAAAGATCACATTTCTACTATGTATAACAATAAACCTACATTTCAGTCCCTTATCATCAAGTTTAGTTCCCATGCATTCAGGAATTCTCACATATGCAACACAACCAAACACCAGCATATTTAACACATTTGGTCTCTTGCCTAACCACAATTCATAGGGAGTCTTATCTTTTACCATGCATGATGGAGTTCTGTTAGTTATATAAGCAGATGTCAAAACAGCATCTTCCCAAAACACTTTATTCATCGTTCATCAATGTTTGATTCATTCTCTCAGCCACCCCATTCATTTGAGGAGTATAAGGAGGAACATACAAAATTTGAATACCCTTTTTTTGAACAAAATTCTACCAATTCTTTTGAACAGTATTCTCCCCCATTGTCACATCTAAGTTTAGAAATTTTTTTGTCACAAAACGATGATGTTACTTTCGCTTCATAATCCACAAAGCAATTAAAAACCTCATTTTTATGCTTGATCACATAAACCATAACAAACCTAGAAAAAAAATCGTCTACAAAAGGGACAAAGTAACGCTTATCATTATGTGATATTGGATTTATAGGTCCGCACACATCAGAATGAATCAATTCTAGAACTCGATTTGACCTTGAACTTTGTGAATTATAAGAAAAACCTTTCTGTTTGCTTTTTATACAGATTTCACAAATTTCATTCTTATCTGTGTCTTTAAAATCAACACCATGAGCTAACTTAAGTTTTTTAATATTTGACAAAGAATTGTAGTTCAAATCACCATACCTTTGATGCCAAATCTCCTTATCTTTAGTTACTACTAAACCAACAAAGTCGTCATTCTTTAATTGAAAAATTATCCTGTATAGATTATTCAATCGTTCACCTTCCATATAAATTTGTTATCCCTTTCTAACAACTAATTTTGCTTTTGCACAAACTACTTCAAAACCTGCTTGCTCAATTGTAGAAACAGACAACATATTTATCCTTAAACCAGGAATACAAAACACATCCTTCAGAATAATTGGTACATATTTTTCTCCTACCTTACTTATCAATTCCAAGTCTCCCATACAAAGTCTTTACCCTTTTCTTCAAGGTGAATCGATGAGTAGCCCCAGAATCTGCATACCATTCAATGGTATTCAGCTCTCCACTTAACAATGCTGAAGTGCTTGATGCAGATACTGAATTAAAAGCAACAGCCTCCTCCAGATTTTCAGCACCAGCCTCTGTATTTTGGTTTCTTCTGACTTTATTACTACTTACTGACATATTCAGGCTTTGGTCATTAATGTAATTGGCTGCTTCTCGTCTACCATAGTTGATTCCATGATTGTTTTTATTATTAATCTCACTTGGTTTATAGATTTGACTTGTGACCCAGTTTATTACAGGTGAAACATTTTACACCACATATACTTTGCACATGTCCCAGCTTTCCACACTTAAAACATTTGACAGATTTCGAAGCAGCAAATGATGATAATAAGTTGCCTTTATAACCTTTATCCAAGCCTTTATCACTTGCTTTCAAGATTTTATTTGTGTTAATCTCCAACAGCTTGCCCTTGACAAATTCCATTTTTAAATCCTCCTCCGACAGGGTTCTTATTGCTGTAACCACATTGTCAAATTCTAATGGCATTGACAATAACAAAAAGCATGCCATGTCTGAATCCTCAAATCCTGAGCCGAGGTTCTTAAGCTCTCTAAATATTCGGTCACATTTAGCAAAATGCTCTTGAATATCACTACTGATATCATATTTCATATTAGTCAACTCTTTCAGCAGATAAAACTTTGAGCATGTGCCCTTTTCATCAAATATTTTCTCTAACTTCTCAATCATTTCATAGGCAACTTCAACTTTCTTTATATATTCCAAATGTGAGTCTGCTACACTCTGTATAATCACCATGCAGGCTTTAGCATTCTTCTTACTCCAAGATTCATCTCTACTTGCTACAGGTACTACCTTTAAGATATCATCCAAATCCATTGCCTTCAACACAGAGCATATTCGAAACTTTCAGTTATCGAAACCACTTCCATTGAATGGGATAATCCCATGCTTATTATTTTCACAGGCCATTTTATCTTCTGTTTTCAATTTACAGCGTATGCTTTTATTAACTTACAATCAACTGGGCAATCTAGTGTCTCGCCTCGGGTCTCGCTCTCTTGAACTCTGATCCTTCTGGGCCGATAACCAATGTTAGGTTTTTAATAAGGCAAAATAATCTGGTAGTACATAAATGAGTTTATTGTTAGTAGATAAACAAAGTGCTTTCTAGCCCACTTTCAAGGTCACAGGAACATCCATGAGCCTCCTAGATAACGCTAGACGAGGTTGCTAGACGTTGACCTTGAAATTCGCGCTCGTGACCTTTTTGCATGAACCTCGGAAATTTTAGCAGGGCGTCAAGGTGGAATGTCCGTGTGTGGACCAAGGTCAACTGAGTTCCAAGGTCAACTGATTTTCAAGGTCACTTTTCAAGGTCATGGGCGCGATTTTCAAGGTCAACGTCTAGCAACCTCGTCTGGCGTTATCTAGGAGGCTCATGGATGTTTCTGTGACCTTGAAAGTGGGCTAGAAAGCACTTTGTTTATCTACTATTGTTATAACAAACTACATCATGTTTCAACACAAACCGAAAACATAATCTTAAAACAGTTGAATGAAAGACATTATTACACGAGGTCTAGAAAAAACCTCTATTTGACAGTGACAGGTATGACAGCAAAGACAATTTACAGGTTTGACACTAACCTACACTTACAGCACACACTAAGTATACACTGAGTGTACTTAAAGTTCTGACTACTCTAACAAGAAAAACCTTAACATCAGAAAAATCACCTTAACCTGAGCAGTTGTCTCTCAAGCCCAAATTAGAAGAACAACAGAGAGGTGAAGGAATTCTTAGGTACTAATGTTGTCACTAAACACGGGAAAAGAACACAACACAAAAAAGAAAATTAATGAAAAAATATCTTAATAAGAAAACGTAAGATAGAAATAACATAGAACAGTGATCAAAACGTAAAAAGGCAAAAAATTGAAAAGTAGATATTAAAATAAAAACCTGAAATAAAAATAGACTGAACAGAAAAACGAGTAAATGAAAAAAATTATAATGTTACGCCCGACCGTCGGTTCACAGAGATTCGGGCCGAAGCGGCAACGCCGAGCGTCGACCACGACCCCGGGAACCCATCTAGATTAAACGAGAACCGGAGACAGTCGCCTCGGTTCTCGAAAATACGAGAGTGTGTTCCAGCGAGCCGCGCCCGATGGTACCGAATAGATAGTGCAGTGTAGTAAATAAGCGAATAATAAGAGTGTATTTGATTGACGATAAATTATTGGAACCCGTATCCCGTAATGTTATATACAACCAAAATTGCAAAAGCATGAGATCCTTATAATCCTCAGTGGCGTTCGGATCAGAACCCTAGAAGCACGGCGATGTAATAAGCCTTGATACGTCTTGACAGCACCGTAACCAGGGTGACCGTCTCCGTGACCAATAAGAGATTGCTTCTCTTCGCAAAGGCCAATAATAAGTTGCAGGCTTACCTCTTAAACTAACTCTACAATTAAAGCAAGAATCACTCGTATTATTGTTAATAAACGATAAAATGATGAAACATTTTCTATTTGGCTTAATTCTTAATCTTTCATTACAAATACATGGCCTGTACTAAGGTGGTAGGTATTCACTCTTGAATTCGAAATAGGTACGTAACGCCACTCTGCCTAATGAAACCGTTGCACTCTGACGGATTACCGAGGTGTGGCAGCTCTCTTTTTCAAGTCCTGCTCATTTGCATTTAATTTCGCTACTTCTTTGCAATTCAACTCTGCAAATTAAAGCGGTGTGAGGAGCGCTTTAGAGCGGATAAACGTGTAACATTTTGAATTGCCAGTGTTGAAGATTAAACTTACTACCGTGTTGTTTCTACACCATTAAATATGTTTCTTAAACCGTGTTATTTAATTAAAAGCCGTACTCGTTGTTACACAAAAAGTGTTAAATACACAGATCTTGTTCGGAGTTAGGTTGATGATGAATTAGAACAACTCGCGTTAAATAAACATTGAATAATATAATTGACTTAGGACACCCGGTCTTCGAGGCATTACTTGAAAAAAGGGACCCAAATTACGACCCTTTTTTAACCAGATTAATGTTTTCTGTTTAAATAAAAGCAAAAAATAAAAATCTACCTGCATTCTAAACGGACAGATGTTCCAATGTCGTTTTGTCGTTTACTCTAAAGGAAAATAGATAACAAACTATCCAACTAACCCGGATTGAAATTAAACCTAAACTAGGAGAGAATGGAATTTGCCCCTGATGGATATCTCTGACAGTTGATTGTTTTTTCGACGTTCGTGTATACGTTGAATTTTGAATAGCCCAGAGAACAAACTTCGTATTGAAAAAATTATGCTTTTTTCCATAGCTTTGTTTATTTTTGCAATATGAACTGTCTTTGAGTCTACTTAATACAATAGGATAGGTATTGAAAAAATCACTAGTAATTAAGACGGGTGATTTTGCGGGCCAACCATTTGGATGTTAATGATATAAGTTTCCATCTACCCGAAATGTGTCATTGACTGAGTCTCTAGTAACAAGGTTTTTATTACGATTGCAAGATATTAATAATTTTTAAGATTATAGTTAGTAGTTCCTGACCATGACATTCCTGACTTTTAACAGGAAAAATCTTTTGTGGCGTACCACAAAACCATTAAATATGTATCTCTAGGTATACACCGAATACTACTTTGCGTAAAAACACATTATTCTAAGCAAAACCAAATGGGATAATGGAAGAAATAATTCAATTTGTATCTCGCCCGGGCTTGTTATACAAAAGCCCTTAATTATCTCGATGTAGCGAACGTCCCGAGGTTATTAAAATATTTTTCTGGGAACAGTTCACTCGGAAAGTTCGAATAACAAGAAAATATCTACTGGCTGTCTCACAATAGATCTATTAAAATTTTAGATTTAAGAAAGATTATTAAGCACTTATCGACTACCGACGTTTCGACTGTGTATTGAGTGAAAGATATATACATTGGGCTATACCCAAGAATTTTGGAGTTGAATTAAACACTAATATCAGATTTGCAAATTAATAACTGAGATGATTTATAACGATTTTTTTAAAATTTTATTAACGGACTATTCTTTTCTAATCTTTTTCCTGTTTTGCAGGAATACTGCAAACTGCAACTGTTTTTGCATACGAATACTGTGATGTTCCCTGAGGTCCTCCTCTTCATCTAATTCGTTTTAATCAACTTCCTGCAAGGTGATTACAACTTTGTCCACATTGTCGGACTCATCATCAAAATCTATTAAGTCCATCCTTAGTAAAATAAATAAACCTGAACTGAAGAAAAATGTATCATTAAGAGAACTTGAGCAAACTCATGGAGGAAACATTCTCGTACGATACTCTCATCTTCACTGAGGGCGACCTCCTCATCTTCCTCTTCATCTAATTTGTTTTGATCAATCTCCCGCAATGTGAGGAATTTTCCCTCTTATAGATATGAAAGCTTTCTTGCTTATCCATAGATAGAACTTTGTCCACACTGTCGGAATTATCAAAATTTATTAAGTTAATTTTTGATGAAATTAATAAAACTGATCTGAATGACCATATTTAGAAGTATATGATGATAGTGGTGGTGAAGGCAAATCCTTGAATGATTTTGTGGGAGGAGGTTGTGCTCTCATAGGTTTTGGGAGGAGGTGTTGGATGCCAGAGGAGGAGTATGTATGGGATTAGCCACAGACTTCCCAATCTATCCTAGGTATATAATTCAAAAACACCAACGAACACATGGTTATGTATTGTTTTGATAACGAAATGTTTATTGGCCCAAAGCTGTGAGCGGATTTAGACAAATACCTCAGTAGTTATAACGACGGGGTTTTGGAACACTTTGACCTTGAAGTCTACGTGAGCTCTAGTGTAAAAAGGGGGCTCCAAAATGCTGTCAGTCTTGTCAAACGTGACAGACTTGACTGACGCGTGGCATATGACAGTGGTGTGATATGACAAACTTGACACTTGTGACACCTAGGTGAGGCTTGACAGGCAGGGCAGACAAGGCAGGCAGTTATGGTCGCGTGCCCTAACCTGATGGATTTGTTAATACAAACGAACCATAATTTGATTTTATTTAAACTTTATTTTTCACTAAACACATTATTTTTTATAGAGAAGGAACACGCGAGTTGAGAGTTGAGTGGATATCAAGATGTCTCTCTGACGATAATATCGGAATCTGTAATTTTATATTCAAATTTGTAACCGACTGTTTTTGACTTGTGTCAAGTCAGCTGTCGCTTGTCAGCTATTTAATATCGTAGCGGAGAGTAATCCCGACGACACCACACAGTGTCGATGGAGTAACTTACAGTGTCCCTCAGTGGAAAATGAAACAAATAGTTTAAGACAAATTCTTATATGAATTAGGAAAAAGTTTTACATAACGATGCTGTTTGGGGCACCACTGAGAAGGAAAGATGAACTCTATGATCCTGAATTCTGGCCCCAAAATGTAGGCGTCAGACAGTTTTAATCACAACCTGTTTAGCAAATATAAGCCGGGTGGTGAATTTTTTGTCTAAACCAATCAAACAGGGAACCAATATGTGTAAATGTGCATCAAAACGAGCATGTTCTGAGATGTTCCCACCAAAAGTTACAATCGGTGAGGAACAAGGTTGATGAAATTGAAGTTTTTTAAAACATAGAACATATAGCCATTTTGTTTATTACCGAAACGTGGTAGTGGTGATATGGATGTTCTAAATTTTCCAGGTTACAGTATTGCCAACTATTTGTACCGCACTGTTCGAGTGATTTTTAACCGATTTTGACCTTAATCCTAACTTGTGTTTCTCAAAAAATTCCAAATTTGCATTTCGTAGACGATCTAAGCAATTTTTTACGAAATTTAGCCCTAATCCGACGTGCTTCTTTTTATAAATTCCAAATTTGCACTTTTCACTTTTTTGTTCATTTTCAATGATTTTTAGATTGATTTTCTCGAAAAAATATGAAACTTTCGTTTTGGAATGGTCTAAAAATTAACCTTGGAAAGCTCCAAATATTTATTTTTGCAAAAACAACAAATTAGATAATGAGAATCATTTTGCCCTAAAATAGAATTCTCCAAAAAGGTGTCATAGTTTTGCAGGTATAGGACAAATAAAACTCCCTTGTCGTTTGAATAAAGGCCAACATTTCGACGTTTAATTTACGTCTTCTTCAGGGCTAGAAGCAAATACAAAAAACACAATAAACTATTGAAGAGTGGCTAATAAAAATATAAAAATCAAAACACGTTTAAAAAATATTTAAAATGTTTTGTTTTGAAAGACGTGGACCCCGCGTCCATATTGTTTTATGTGTTTTTTAACAGTTATATAAATTATTGAATGATTTCTTTTTGAATGCTTTTTTTTCAGTTTTTACTTACAAAGTTTTTATATTTTGTATAAATATTTTTAACTTGTTTAAAAGGAAAAAAAATAGTAAATTCTAATATAGAACGGAGGTTCTATAGACTTATATTAGGGTAGACCGCATATTTTTCAAAACAAGACATTTTAAATATTTTTTAAACGTTTTTTGATTTAAATATTTTTGTTGACCGCTCTTCAATTGTTTGTTGTGTTTTTGTATTTGCTTCTAGCCCTGAAGAAGACGTAAATTAAACGTCGAAACTTTGGCCTTTACTTAATCGACAAGGGAGTTTTATTTGTCCTATTCCTGTAAATTGAGAGGACGCAATACATTATCATCATTCTCCAAAAAAAAATAAACCCAATAAACAATTGAAGTGGTCAATAAAAATATAAAAATCAAAAAACGTTTAAAAAATATTTAAAATGTTTTATTTTGAAAGACGCGGGCCCCGCGTCCATATTGTTTTATGCGTTTTTTAACAGTTATATAAATTACTGAAAGTTGTTAGATTTTGTATAAATATTTTTAACTTGTTTAAATGGAAAAAAATATAGTAAATTCTAATATAGAGCGGAGGTTCTATAGACTCATATTAGGGTAGACCACATGTTTTTCAAAACAAAACATTTTAAATAGTTTTTAAACGTTTTTTGATTATCATATTTTTGTTGGCCACTCTTCAATTGTTTATTGTGTTTCTTGTATTGGCTTCTAGCGCTGAAGAAGACGTAAATTAAACGTCGAAACGTTGGCCTTTATTCAAACGACAAGGGAGTTTCATTTGTCATATACCTGTAAATTGAGAGGACGCAATACATTATCATCATTCTCCAAAAAAAAATAAACCCAATAAACAATTGAAATGGCCAATAAAAATATAAAAATCAAAAAACGTTTAAAAACTATTTAAAATGTTTCATTTTGAAAGACGCGTGCCCCGCGTCCATATTGTTTTATGCGTTTTTTAACAGTTATATAAATTACTGAAAGTTGTTAGATTTTGTATAAATATTTTTAACTTGTTTAAATGGAAAAAAATATAGTAAATTCTAATATAGAGCGGAGGTTCTATAGACTCATATTAGGGCAAACCGCATATTTCTCAAAACAAAACATTTTAAATATTTATTAAACGTTTTTTGATTTTCATATTTTTGTTGGCCACTTTTCAATTGTTTGTTGTGTTTTTGTATTTGCTTCTAGCCCTGAAGAAGACGTAAATTAAACGACGAAACGTTGGCCTTTATTCAAACGACAAGGGAGTTTTATTTCTCGTAAATTGAGAGGACGCAATGCATTATCATCATTCTCCAAAAAAAAATAAACGCAATAAATAATTGAAGAGTGGCCAATAAAAATATATAAATCAAAAAACGTTTAAAAAATATTTAAAATGTTTTATTTTGAAAGACGCGTGCCCCGCGTCCATATTGTTATATGCGTTTTTTAACAATTATATAAATTACTGAAAGTTGTTAGATTTTGTATAAATATTTTTAACTTGTTTAAATGGAAAAAAAATAGTAAATTCTAATATAAAGCGGAGGTTCTATAGACTCATATTAGGGTAGACCGCATATTTTTCAAAACAAAACATTTTAAATATTTTTTAATCTTTTTTTGATTTTCATATTTTTGTTGGCCACTCTTCAATTGTTTATTGTGTTTTTTGTATTTGCTTCTAGCCCTGAAGAAGACGTAAATTAAACGTCGAAACGTTGGCCTTTATTCAAACGACAAGGCAGTTTTATTTGTCCTATACCTGTAAATTGAGAGGACGCAATACATTATCATCATTCTCCAAAAGCTTTAAATTGTCATTTTTTGACATTGTGGGTATTTTTAACTAATTTTAGCCCTAATTCTTACCATAATTTACCAAAAATCTTAACAATTGCATTTTTTGTCCGAAAGCCAAAATGAATTTTTGCCACAAACTTCAAATTTGCCTTTTTGAATGCTTTGAATAATTTTTAACCGATTTTGACCTAAACCCTAATCCGTCTCCAAAAGTTCCAAATTTGCATTTTTAGACAATCTAAGCCATTTTTTACGGAATTTAGCCCTTATCCTACATGCTCCTTTCTACAAATTCCAAATTTGCACTTTTTAAAGTTTTATTAATTTTCAATGATCTTTAGACTATTTCCTCGAAAAAAACATAAAATTTTTATTTTGGGACGGTCTAAAGATTAACCTTGGGATGCTCCAATTTAGCCTGACTTTACCGTAAAATATAATTTCTCCAAAAACTTTAAATGTTAATTTTTGGACATTGTGGGTTATTTTTAAATTATTTTAGCCCAAGTTCGAACCCTAATTTACCCGAAATCTCAATAATTGTATTTTTGGATGCCTGTGTATTTTTTAAAAGGTTTTTAGCCCGAGTCCTAAAATGAATTTTTGCCACAAACTTCAAATTTGCCTGTCATTTTTAACCGAGTTTGACCTTAATCCTAGTCCGTGTTTCTCAAATAATTACAAATTTGCATTTTTTAAATGATCTAAGCAATTTTTTTACGGAATTTAGATCTAATCCTACATGCTTCTTTCTGTAAGTTCCCAACGCCTCCAGGACTGAACAGTCATGGAGGCATGTTGATATTGGTAAGAGATAATATTAAATACGAAGCTGTATACCTAACCTCTGATTTCTGCCTTGAATTGATCTTTGAATGTACTGGTATCCAGAAAAAACTATTATCCTAAGCATATACAGATCACCACTGTCCCAAAATGCGAATTTCCTTAAACAATTTGAACAATGTATGTTGCACTTACATAACTCTTTTCATGAGATAGTGATAACTGGTGATTTTAATATTGATTTCTTACTTGATAGCTTACATACACTTGAACTTAAATATATTTTGAACTCATTCAATATAAGTCCTGTGTTTGAAGTGCCATCACGTGTAGATGGAAACTCATCCACTGCAATTGATTATATTAGCACCAATTTTAATTAACACCTATTTGACAATAAAATTACAGAAAATGGGCTGTCAGATCATACTTTCCAATTAATTACTTGGTCTCCACCAAACCTTAAATGAAAACTCACAATTTCTTTTAGTTAAATTTTTCGCAGAAAAAACCTAAAAAATACTTTAAAAATTTATTGGCGGACAAATTTGACGGTAGACATATATAGTAAAATGCATATCTTCTTGAATATTTTAGACAGCTATTTTAATATTTACTTTCCACTAGTACATAGGAAGCAACATGATGTGCGTGCAAATAGACTGTGGCACAACAGGTATACGAACGTCTTCGAAACATCTACGCATCTACGACTAGGTAAATAAATGTAAGCCTGAAACTCACTATTAGCCTTTGAGAGGAATAGTTAATTTCTATTGGCTACGCAGCCCGTCACCGTGGTAACGATGGTGTCAAGGTTTACTAAACCTCTATATTTTTAGGGTTGACCTACAGAAAAATTCATTAGTATGCCCAAATCTTATTTATAAATGTCCGTGATACTTTAGCGAATAGAGTAATTATTTCGAAATATAAATCCCACTCTTCCGTTTTTAATCCAAAATCACTGACAAAAAAAATGCCCAGCCAGTACATAGTCGAATTCTGAAGAGACACCTATTTTTAAAAATGTCTGTGCCTAAAGGAAAAGAAATTGTTACGCAAGGTAACATAATTAACATGAGCATCTTAATGAAATATCATATTTCATACTCGCAACACCTTGGTGGTGAAATTTAGTAAGATAATGGAAACGAAATGCATCCAACATGCATTAGATCACTTTTCTTAACGTCTGGTGAAATTAATTCATTTTAACACTCTGCTCTTAGCCCGCCAAGAAAATGCGGTAGAGTATGGATTGTTTGAAAACGGATGCGTATAATTCCAGAAATAAAAAAAGACTTGTGCTTTGTTAAGCTGATAATAAATCACTTTCCGAAGCGAAATTTTTATTCGAAATTATATTCGCAATAGAAATATAAGTTTAACCATTATAACCTCACAAAAAAGGTTTTCGTATGCTCTAGCGAATTTGGGATTAATATAAACGATCTCGTGACATGTAGGGGCTATTTGAGGAAGAGTTCAACACATTTGTCTTGCAGAAACATTTTTATTTTAAAATTGCACCTTCCAGGTTATTTAAAAGTGTTTGCAATATTTTCTATGACAGTCATTCATGCAGGACAACTGCTGCTGCACAGCCCGATAGCAGATGTTTATAAATTTCGTAAGATTTCGCTTCCCTTAAGCTAAAAGCAACTAAATCTCAGTCAATCTTGCAAAGTCACGTCGACCCTTTGCAAGATAGTGGTAGTAATATCCAGTGCGTCTGTTTATATTGCTAAAACCCGTCGAGCTTGTGAAGTTGGTTTGCTGATAGAACTTGCAGAAAATGCTATAAATAGCTATTTATGTAACCAGTTACGAAAGAAATTTGAATGAGGTACACAAAAAAGGCTTTTCGGCACGTGTTTCATATAAGATTTTTTCTAATTTTGACTACAAATACCTACTTAGAGAGAGAGTTGTTAATATTAAACTTCAATATTTACTTTTATGAAGCTTGAAATCAAAAAATGATTTCCTGTTCTTGGCCCTAAAATATATGTAAGAATGACACAGTATATCTAGCCTTCTGGTGTCCGGTTCATATACAGAAGAACAATCTTCCATAACTCCAAGTGTCCACCCCAGCGATGGCAGGCCGGTCCTGCTGGCGCCATCTGTATCGCTGAATCGGCATTTTGTACTGCACGTAATGCAGATACTGACCATAATAAAGGTCGAAACCTATGCAAATATACCATCAATAATCCAAGATAACCTTTCAAGTTTGATTCTACGAAGCCACTAACATTCTTTTAAAGTGTTTTCCTGTCTACCAGAGGATATAACATATTCTAAAGAGGACTTTCTTGATTTCTCTCTATGCGACCCAGTTGCAAAAATCTATAAGATTTGTTATGCAAACTACTCCGAACGAAAGGTAAGCGCAAATTGCACACGAAAGCAGAATTTGAAATGTGCACTCTATATGTTATTCAAAAAACTTTCCTGGCTGTATTAATGTTGGTTACGCGATTTCATAATAAAATGTCATTTAAATGGTAAAATGCTCGAATTTCTGTTTTGAGCTTAAACGTAAGCAGCGGCTTTTGAATTTACATTTTCAAAGGCGTCAAAAGCTTGAATTGAAACATCAATAATAACTAACAATAATTTTTAATCTACTTCTTTCCGTTTCAGCCTCGATGTATTTCCAAAAAAAAAACTCAAGTTAGGTCTTTTTGTATCAAGTAAATACATTTCCTTTCACGAGTAAATTTAAAACGACGCATTGACCGATATAATAGATGGCTTCCAGGGTGAAAAGGAGTCGCTGTGCTGAATCGAAGAAAAATACTGGAATTGCAATGGTCAGCAAGTTGTTAAATTTGTGGACTAAAATGCGAAAAAAAGAACGTTCCTAAATTAAACATTTTCCTGCAATTCACTGTTTTTCCTCTGGTCCATCGGTCGATGGTCGTTGGCCCCGAATAGACAACGATAAACGTATTTTGTGGGAAAATTCACGTTATATGCCTCAATGTGGCATGACTAGCGAACGTTTTGCCTCCAAATTGTTTCTGTCCAAGCACCCATATAGACAATATAGGTTCTCTATTTTCAAGGCATAAAAGCGTGTTTAGTCACAACAATATATTTAGTGGAGGCTATCATATTATATCGTTTACCTGCGAATGGATCCTGGAAAAAAGATGCGTGTTGTAGAAAAACAAACAAAAGGCGAGTTTCTGCAAAAAACTAAATGACTACAATGACTGCAAAGAACCTCGCAGGAAATAAATTTTTTTCAATTTTAACAGACTTGAATGTTTCAGTAAAATATAAAAAAGGTGTCTAAATTTAAAAAGAAAAACCCAGGTGCTTAATTAAGAAAAGTAAGTTGGTACTACTGATATCTTGAATTCTTTGAAAAAATAAAATGTTCATGTCCTTTCATTGTTTGCGGAAAAACTTCTCAATTTGAAGTATATAGTAAGTAAAAACAAGTAAAGAGCATATTAAATTCATTCACACGTTGGAATTAAACAGTATATTGTACAAGCAGTGGCGAAACTAGCACTTTTTGTACCCGTGTGACGGTTTGTGACACGAGCTGTAGGCGACATCTTGTGACACATTCTTGTGACGTGACATCACGTTACAAGAATGTGAAAAGGGATTTTCTTTTTAGTAGATAAACAAAGCAGATTCCACGACACTTTCAAGGTCATAGAAACATCCATGGGCCTCGTAGATAACGCCAGACAAGGTTGCTAGACGTTGACCTTGAAAATCGCGATCCATGACCTTGAAAAGTCGTTGGGAGATGACCTTGAAATCGGTTGACCTTGGACTCCAGCCGACGAACCTCGAACAACGACAGATCCACGCTAGTCACGGACCTTGAGAGCTATCTCAAGTGTGTGTTGGAACTTAAAGGAAAGGTGGTTTTAAATAAAACCACAAACTAGTTCTCTGTTTCTATTCAGAGACTTATTACTTCAAAGCTCTCAAAGTGACTAACTAACTTTTAACTCAATAAGGCGGAGGTGATGTTGGTGTAGTTTTTGTTGACCCAGAGTTTTCATTCTTATTATTATAAACAATATTCAGCGAAATCACAAAGAATCAGAACTGCCGCCAATACAGAGCGCAGCCTGTCTGCACATAAATTGTCCTGTGTTTATTTAGACTGTAGCTTATCTAAAAGGTGAATAACATTTTTGTTCCACAACTACGTACTAAAAGAAAACCAACAGAACTTTATTCCACCTTGACACAACGTCCACGAGGTCATACTGTAAACTCATTCCCGACCATAACGCTCAGTGAGACATTCATACGACCACATTCGCAACGTTCACGAGGTCTACTGTAAAACCAATCCCGACCGCAGTGAGACATACAAAACGACCATGAATCGCAACAAGCAACCTTGACGGGTCCACGTGTTAAAATTTCATAAACCGAGCAAAAATTCATACAAAACGCCTTGACATTTTTTTAAGCGCAAAACTTTGCATCGTAATTCAGCGAGACCGGAATTCCCTAGTCATCTCCCAGCGACTTTTCAAGGTCATGGATCGAGATTTTCAAGGTCAACGTCTAGCAACCTCGTCTGGCGTTATCTATGAGGCCCATGGATGTTTCTATGACCTTGAAAGTGTCATGGAATCCGCTTTGTTTAACTACTCTTATTCTTTTTGAATGTCCTCTTTCAACTCCCACCCCAGAAAGTTGCGTAGGTTCAATAGTTTTGGAGATAGTCATCTTTGGGGCGTCGCTTTTAGGCACTTTTAGAACGTGATCTGAGGGCATTTAGTGAAAAGTCCACTTGTAGAACCAATCTGATTCTTACTATGTTTATTACGTTCACAGAAGATTGATTGTATTCACCTCATTTCAATCAATTTTTTTTTTCGAAATTGACCAAATGATTAATTTCCAATTTTGACCGCCTGTAATTTTAGAACGAGTGAATCGACTGGCGAGAATCCAAGGTTTTCTTACTCCCATTTTATAGTATCTCATTTAAATGTGAGTCGTCCCAAATACTGCCCAAAACATTTATTACCATTTTGCTTAGTTTAATAACAATCTCATAGGAAGTGAAAAACTGTTAACACTGTATGAAAATAATATATTCATTACAAAACTTCATCTAGCAGGCTATGAAATTTTAACAGAAAAGGATAACATAATCAAAATAAATGGACTTTTGTTTCTCCATCCTTTTCTTTTGATATTTTACATCCAACTAGATGAAGTTTTATAATGAACACATCGTATATGAAAAATAAAAAAAACCTAATATTTTAATTTGATCGAACATTATGGGAACTAAATTAAAAATTTAGAACGACAAATTAAGCAGGTAGTTTGTAGTCGCGAATGCTCTATTCATTGGTGTCAATAGCATCGTTACGCCATGTTTAGTTTTTGAATTATATAGCGATAAGTATTAAAATGACGATAAAAAGTGGAAAAATTATCTTTTAGGCGCCATTTTGAAGCGGAAAGAAATTAGTGAAAACTCCAAAATTGCAAATTTTTTACATATTTTTGTCTCCTCTTTGATATGAGACTATTTTTGATAAAATCTATGACAATAAAGTTCGGTCGAAAATTTCGACGACCTACCCACCCCCCCTTTGAAAATTTTGATTTTCTTGTTTATCTCGGAAACGTTAAGGTTTTTCAATATGCAGGTTAATATGATGTATGAAGAGATATTTTTTTATGACCACGCGCGCGGACTTTTATAGTTTAGGGCATACCAAAAGTTTCTTTTATGTACATTCCCTTAGCTACCCACTATCCAAATTTGAATCATGTACCATTAATACTACCCCGAGGGCCGGTATTTTGAATCCCGATCTCGCGCTTGATCAAGTAATCATCGATCAAATGTTACAGTGCGATTAAACCGCGCGTAAGTACTATAGATCAACGATTAACAGGATAATCAGTGTTCAAATAATTTAATCGGAATTCAAAATGCCGGCCCTTATTCTGACGTTATTTGCTATATTCCCATATAACGGTAAACAGATATATATGTAAAAGCCTGATGATTGGGTACATCAGACGAACTGATGAAACGTCGCATCGAGGCTTGTAGCCAATCCTGTAAGTAAGCTACATACCAAGTTTCAGCTTTCTAATTTTAATCGGTTCAAGGATGTCACTACGATCGCTTACGTCACGTCGGCCATGTTAGTTGAAAGGTATTTTTTTGCCCACATTTTTGCATTCGAGTTGCAACTCTACATCGATCGGCAAAACAGGAGGTCTTTGATGTAAGTCAACCGGAATTCGGAACGTGGCATAAATTTCGACACTAAATCTTGAAATAGGCCAGTGTTTGCAGAAATGTTTTCGAAGACCAGAAGTCTCCCTAGAAGTGTACAAAATTCCTCTAACCACATGGTTTTCTACGCTCTTTATCCAATTTTCCTTAGTCTAAGGCCGCCGTCACATACCGCGGAACGGAACGAAGCGGAACAGAGCAGAAATGTCAATAAAGTCATTACACATGTTACAACGTCATTACACATGTCAATAAATTCAACTGTCAAATTACGCTCCGTTCCGCTTTTAACCAAATTCCGCTGTATGTGACGTCGCCCTGAGGCTTTAAAGTTGATGTTTAGAATTCGGAAATTGTCAGCTGTCTGTTAAAAACACGGTGGGAAGAGCCAAAATCCCGAGCAGTTCCGATTACCATTCTGTATTTCATTGTGTTTCATTGGCTGCACTCATTGACAATGGATTAAATAAATAGACGCCGCGAGTTAATCATAAATTGGCATTTGTTTACTTGGCATGATATACAGACCACATACTTGGAGGCTTGCGGGTTGTTCGGGTAGAGGGGAAGCAGAAAATGGGCGACATTGCAAAAAACAATATGGCGCAATTTGAATCTCCAAGGGCACATATCCAGATGACATAAGCACACATAGGCGTATTATTTTATTTTTTTTTATCCCTGCTGTTCAAGGAAACAAGTATACGATTTTTACGATTATGGAATGCAGACCAAAACATTCAAATATTTTTATATTTAAATGATTTTTGATACATACCTACTATACCTATTTATTGCGTTTTTTTATATTAAAGATTAATAATAGAATGAAACTACAAACGACGCCAATGGATAACGACCAAGAGGCGAGTAACAACATAACCACAAAACACAAATGAGCTTACCGGTGAAAAGATAATTTCCTAGATTTATTTTTATAATCCCAAGTTTTACACACAAAACATTGTCTCACCATGGCTAACAAACAAATTAAAACACAGAAACGATTGCTGCGAAAAAGTCGGCGAAAAACTCTTAAAAAAATTCAGGAAACCAGAAAAAAAAATCCAGGAAATAATTGTCATAAACTGACATAAACAACGTGTCACAGGATTCTGCAATGTTGCCGATTGTGACCAGTTGGCCATCTTAAATGTATTTTTTTTTCTTTTATTGTCATAAGTGTTCTATTAATCACGATTTAAAAATTATTTGCACAGCAATAAATATTATGGTACTCTCGTGGTGTAAAGATTCGCAAGATATCATCCAAAAAAAAAAGATGTGCCAATTTACTTGCAATGTAATCCTCGCAACACTGTATGGAGGGTTTGTTTATCACGCCAATATTGAAAAATGTAAATAAAGACCTCTACCTTGATAAATCCTCTGTGGCTGCACTAGAGCGCACTAAGTGTATATCCATTTCTAGACTTCGGTTGAATTAACAAAGGACAGAAATAGACTCAGTGCGCACTGCCAGTGAAAAACGCTATTAAATATCGAACCAAAAAGTGTTTCTTAGATTCCGAAAATAAAACATTCCAAAGTATTCACAGGGATAGAAAATCGTTCGATTGGATGCTCCGCCTCGGCACAAATCGACCTCAAAGCGGCAATTTCAAATTTAAAAATTCGTGAAAATTTCAAATTGAAACCTAGGCCAGATCGAGAGTCCATATGCGTACTACCTCCCTAAATTGTTTCAGATTTTTTGCTAAAAAAATATGGAATCCACAGGGTGAAATGTAAGAACAATACACCCAAATTGGCAAAAATGTGACATAAATAAACTTTTGTAGCTCGCCCAGTATAAACTAATAACTGACTTTTTTTTCTCTCCTTCTAGTTATCCATATTATTAAGGTATACGTACACGATTAAAACACAATTATTCTCTACTAACAATTCGCACTGTTGGCTTATTCACTTATTTCGCTTATTTACTACACTGCACTATCTATTCGATCCCCTATCTCGCGGCCGCTGGTTTATATACCCGGCCTGAACACACTCTCGTACTTTCGAGAACGGAGGCGACTGTTCCCGGTTCTCGTTTAGTCTAGATGGGTTCCAGGGCGCTTATTTTTAAGGAACGAGTGAAGGTGAAAGTGAGAATTTTGACAACCTCGATTGGTCAAAAAATTCTATTGACGAATTCCATTGGCCAGCGATTCTCACTTTCACTCCTTCCTTAAAAATAACCGCCCTCGGGTCGCGGTCGGCGCTCGGCGTTGCCACTTCGGCCCGAATCTTTGTGGACCGACGTTCGGGCGTAACAATCGAATTGATTGAACTTTTCTTTTCCTCCCCTGTCAGGTAGTAATCTATCGAATTCAAAGTGGCGGGTCTCTACCAGAAGTGACACCTTACGTCAAATAATTAGAAACCGTGATTCGTATCTTCTTGGTCATTGGTCTACATTAAACATTACCTAGCACTAAAGAACGTCAAACGTCAATGTTATCACTTGACAATGTGGGCCCCTCGTTCGCAATACTCTAAATACAGAAGATCCACGAAAAATCCTCGCATCGATTTAAATAAAAATTACAGTGATACCAAAAATGTTTTTTTAATCTTTGTTTGTCGATGGATTTTTATTTTTAAAAATTTGAGACAGAACTTGGTTTTTCGCTATTTTATAAAAGAAAGACCTATTGATAGATCCTAGAAATACACAAAAAGTTTCTACAAAAATTCCAGTGGCACCATAAATGTTTTTAAGCCTAGTCTGTGAGCAAGTTTTCCATTCTTTTAACACTAGAGTTGAAAATGTGCTGTTTCATAACATAAAGACATACGAAGACGAAGCATATTGCTAACTAAAGAGTAATTATTCCTAAAAATGTGAACAAAAGTTTATAAAAATTACAGTGGCACCAAAAATGTTTTTTTTAATCTTTGTCGATAGAATTTTATTTTTACAAATTTGAGACAGAACTTGGTTTTTCTCTATTTTATAAAAGAAAGACCTATTGATAGATCCTAGAAATACACAAAAAGTTTCTAAAAAAATTCCAGTGGCTCCAAAAATGTTTTTAAGCTTAGTTTGTTAGCAGGTTTTCCATTCTTTTAAGACTAGTGAAATGTGCTGTTTCATAACAGGAAGACATATGAAAACGAGGCACATAGCTGATTATAGAGCAGTTATTGGTAAAAATGTGAACAAAAGTTTATAAAAATTACAGTGACACCAAAAATGTTTTTTTAATCTTTGTTTGTCGATAGATTTTTATTTTTAAAAATTTGAGACAGAACTTGGTTTTTCTCTATTTTATAAAAGAAAGACCTATTGATAGATCCTAAAAATATATAAAAAGTTTCTAAAAAAATTCCAGTGCCACCAAAAATGTTTTTAAGCCTAGTCTGTGAGCAAGTTTTCCATTCTTTTAACACTAGAGTTGAAAATGTGCTGTTTCATAACATAAAGACATACGAAGACGAAGCATATTGCTAACTAAAGAGTAATTATTGCTAAAAATGTGAACAAAAGTTTATAAAAATTACAGTGACACCAAAAATGTTTTTTTAATCTTTGTTTGTCGATAGGTTTTAATTTTTTAAGATTTGAGACAGAAGTTGGTTTTTCGCTATTTTATAAAAGAAAGACCTATTGATAGATCCTAGAAATACACAAAAAGTTTCTAAAAAAAATCCAGTGGCACCAAAAATGTTTTTACGCTTAGTTTGTTAGCAGGTTTTCCATTCTTTTAAGACTAGTGAAATGTGCTGTTTCATAACAGGAAGACATATGAAAATGAGGCACATTGCTGATTATAGAGCAGTTATTGGTAAAAATGTGAACAAAAGTTTATAAAAGTTACAGTGACACCAAAAATGTTTTTTTAATCTTTGTTTGTCGATAGGTTTTTATTTTTTAAGATTTGAGACAGAAGTTGGTTTTTCGCTATTTTATAAAAGAAAGACCTATTGATAGATCCTAGAAATACACAAAAAGTTTCTAAAAAGTTCCAGTGGCACCAAAAATGTTTTTAAGCCTAGTCTGTGAGCAAGTTTTCCATTCTTTTAACACTAGAGTTGAAAATGTGCTGTTTCATAGCATAAAGACATACGAAGACGAGGCATATTGCTAACTAAAGAGTAATTATTGCTAAAAATGTGAACAAAAGTTTATAAAAATTACGGTGACACCAAAAATGTTTTTTTAATCTTTGTTTGTCGATAGATTTTTATTTTTAAAAAATTGAGACAGAACTTGGTTTTTCGCTATTTTATAAAAAAAAGACCTATTGATAGATCCTAGAAATACACAAACAGTTTCTAAGAAAATTCCAGTGGCACCAAAAATGTTTTTAAGCCTAGTCTCTGAGCAAGTTTTCCATTCTTTTAACACTAGAGTTGAAAATGTGCTGTTTCATAGCATAAAGACATACGAAGACGAGGCATATTGCTAACTAAAGAGGAATTATTGCTAAAAATGTGAACAAAAGTTTATATAAATTACAGTGACACCAAAAATGTTTTTTTAATCTTTGTTTGTCAATAGATTTTTATTTTTTTAAAATTTGAGACAGAATTGGTTTTTCGCAATTTTTTAAAAGAAAGACCTATTGATAGATCCTAGAAATACACAAAATGTTTCTAAAAAAATTCCAGTGGCACCAAAAATGTTTTTAAGCTTAGTTTGTTAGCAGGTTTTCCATTCTTTTAAGACTAGTGAAATGTGCTGTTTCATAACAGGAATACATATGAAAACGAGGCACATTGCTGATTATAGAGCAGTTATTGGTAAAAATGTGAACAAAAGTTTATAAAAATTACAGTGACACCAAAAATGTTTTTTTAATCTTTGTTTGTCGATAGATTTTTATTTTTAAAAATTTGAGACAGAACTTGGTTTTTCGCTATTTTATAAAAGAAAGATCTATTGATAGATCCTAGAAATACACAAAAAGTTTCTAAAAAAATTCCAGTGGCACCAAAAATGTTTTTAAGCCTAGTCTGTGAGCAAGTTTTCCATTATTTTAACACTAGAGTTGCAAATGTGCTGTTTCATAGCATAAAGACATACGAAGACGAAGCATATTGCTAACTAAAGAGTAATTATTGCTAAAAATGTGAACAAAAGTTTATAAAAATTACAGTGACACCAAAAATGTTTTTTTAATCTTTGTTTGTCGATAGATTTTTATATTTTAAGATTTGAGACGGAACTTGGTTTTTGGCTATTTTATAAAAGAAAGACCTATTGATAGATCCCAGAAATATACAAATAGTTTCTAAAAAAATTCCAGTGGCACCAAAAATGTTTTTAAGCTTAGCTTGTTAGCAGGTTTTCCATTCTTTTAAGTCTAGTGAAATGTGCTGTTTCATAACAGGAAGACATATGAAAACGAGGCACATTGCTAATTATAGAGCAGTTATTGGTAAAAATGTGAACAAAAGTTTATAAAAGTTACAGTGACACCAAAAATGTTTTTTTAATCTTTGTTTGTCGATAGGTTTTTATTTTTTAAGATTTGAGACAGAAGTTGGTTTTTCGCTATTTTATAAAAGAAAGACCTATTGATAGATCCTAGAAATACACAAAAAGTTTCTAAAAAGTTCCAGTGGCACCAAAAATGTTTTTAAGCCTAGTCTGTGAGCAAGTTTTCCATTCTTTTAACACTAGAGTTGAAAATGTGCTGTTTCATAGCATAAAGACATACGAAGACGAGGCATATTGCTAACTAAAGAGTAATTATTGCTAAAAATGTGAACAAAAGTTTATAAAAATTACGGTGACACCAAAAATGTTTTTTTAATCTTTGTTTGTCGATAGATTTTTATTTTTAAAAAATTGAGACAGAACTTGGTTTTTCGCTATTTTATAAAAAAAAGACCTATTGATAGATCCTAGAAATACACAAACAGTTTCTAAGAAAATTCCAGTGGCACCAAAAATGTTTTTAAGCCTAGTCTCTGAGCAAGTTTTCCATTCTTTTAACACTAGAGTTGAAAATGTGCTGTTTCATAGCATAAAGACATACGAAGACGAGGCATATTGCTAACTAAAGAGGAATTATTGCTAAAAATGTGAACAAAAGTTTATATAAATTACAGTGACACCAAAAATGTTTTTTTAATCTTTGTTTGTCAATAGATTTTTATTTTTTTAAAATTTGAGACAGAATTGGTTTTTCGCAATTTTTTAAAAGAAAGACCTATTGATAGATCCTAGAAATACACAAAATGTTTCTAAAAAAATTCCAGTGGCACCAAAAATGTTTTTAAGCTTAGTTTGTTAGCAGGTTTTCCATTCTTTTAAGACTAGTGAAATGTGCTGTTTCATAACAGGAATACATATGAAAACGAGGCACATTGCTGATTATAGAGCAGTTATTGGTAAAAATGTGAACAAAAGTTTATAAAAATTACAGTGACACCAAAAATGTTTTTTTAATCTTTGTTTGTCGATAGATTTTTATTTTTAAAAATTTGAGACAGAACTTGGTTTTTCGCTATTTTATAAAAGAAAGATCTATTGATAGATCCTAGAAATACACAAAAAGTTTCTAAAAAAATTCCAGTGGCACCAAAAATGTTTTTAAGCCTAGTCTGTGAGCAAGTTTTCCATTATTTTAACACTAGAGTTGCAAATGTGCTGTTTCATAGCATAAAGACATACGAAGACGAAGCATATTGCTAACTAAAGAGTAATTATTGCTAAAAATGTGAACAAAAGTTTATAAAAATTACAGTGACACCAAAAATGTTTTTTTAATCTTTGTTTGTCGATAGATTTTTATATTTTAAGATTTGAGACGGAACTTGGTTTTTGGCTATTTTATAAAAGAAAGACCTATTGATAGATCCCAGAAATATACAAATAGTTTCTAAAAAAATTCCAGTGGCACCAAAAATGTTTTTAAGCTTAGCTTGTTAGCAGGTTTTCCATTCTTTTAAGTCTAGTGAAATGTGCTGTTTCATAACAGGAAGACATATGAAAACGAGGCACATTGCTAATTATAGAGCAGTTATTGGTAAAAATGTGAACAAAAGTTTATAAAAGTTACAGTGACACCAAAAATGTTTTTTTAATCTTTGTTTGTCGATAGGTTTTTATTTTTTAAGATTTGAGACAGAAGTTGGTTTTTCGCTATTTTATAAAAGAAAGACCTATTGATAGATCCTAGAAATACACAAAAAGTTTCTAAAAAGTTCCAGTGGCACCAAAAATGTTTTTAAGCCTAGTCTGTGAGCAAGTTTTCCATTCTTTTAACACTAGAGTTGAAAATGTGCTGTTTCATAGCATAAAGACATACGAAGACGAGGCATATTGCTAACTAAAGAGTAATTATTGCTAAAAATGTGAACAAAAGTTTATAAAAATTACGGTGACACCAAAAATGTTTTTTTAATCTTTGTTTGTCGATAGATTTTTATTTTTAAAAAATTGAGACAGAACTTGGTTTTTCGCTATTTTATAAAAAAAAGACCTATTGATAGATCCTAGAAATACACAAACAGTTTCTAAGAAAATTCCAGTGGCACCAAAAATGTTTTTAAGCCTAGTCTCTGAGCAAGTTTTCCATTCTTTTAACACTAGAGTTGAAAATGTGCTGTTTCATAGCATAAAGACATACGAAGACGAGGCATATTGCTAACTAAAGAGGAATTATTGCTAAAAATGTGAACAAAAGTTTATATAAATTACAGTGACACCAAAAATGTTTTTTTAATCTTTGTTTGTCAATAGATTTTTATTTTTTTAAAATTTGAGACAGAATTGGTTTTTCGCAATTTTTTAAAAGAAAGACCTATTGATAGATCCTAGAAATACACAAAATGTTTCTAAAAAAATTCCAGTGGCACCAAAAATGTTTTTAAGCTTAGTTTGTTAGCAGGTTTTCCATTCTTTTAAGACTAGTGAAATGTGCTGTTTCATAACAGGAATACATATGAAAACGAGGCACATTGCTGATTATAGAGCAGTTATTGGTAAAAATGTGAACAAAAGTTTATAAAAATTACAGTGACACCAAAAATGTTTTTTTAATCTTTGTTTGTCGATAGATTTTTATTTTTAAAAATTTGAGACAGAACTTGGTTTTTCGCTATTTTATAAAAGAAAGATCTATTGATAGATCCTAGAAATACACAAAAAGTTTCTAAAAAAATTCCAGTGGCACCAAAAATGTTTTTAAGCCTAGTCTGTGAGCAAGTTTTCCATTATTTTAACACTAGAGTTGCAAATGTGCTGTTTCATAGCATAAAGACATACGAAGACGAAGCATATTGCTAACTAAAGAGTAATTATTGCTAAAAATGTGAACAAAAGTTTATAAAAATTACAGTGACACCAAAAATGTTTTTTTAATCTTTGTTTGTCGATAGATTTTTATATTTTAAGATTTGAGACGGAACTTGGTTTTTGGCTATTTTATAAAAGAAAGACCTATTGATAGATCCCAGAAATATACAAATAGTTTCTAAAAAAATTCCAGTGGCACCAAAAATGTTTTTAAGCTTAGCTTGTTAGCAGGTTTTCCATTCTTTTAAGTCTAGTGAAATGTGCTGTTTCATAACAGGAAGACATATGAAAACGAGGCACATTGCTAATTATAGAGCAGTTATTGGTAAAAATGTGAACAAAAGTTTATAAAATTTACAGTGACACCAAAAATGTTTTTAAGCCTAGTCTGTGAGCAAGTTTTCCATTATTTTAACACTAGAGTTGCAAATGTGCTGTTTCATAGCATAAAGACATACGAAGACGAAGCATATTCCTAACTGAAGAGTAATTATTGCTAAAAATGTGAACAAAAGTTTATAAAAATTACAGTGACACCAAAAATGTTTTTTTAATCTTTGTTTGTCGATAAGATTTTTATTTTTTAAGATTTAAGACAGAACTTGGTTTTTCGCTATTTTATAAAAGAAGACCTATTGATAGATCCTAGAAATACACAAAAAGTTTCTAAAAAAATTCCAGTGGCACCAAAAATGTTTTTAAGCTTAGTTTGTTAGCAGGTTTTCCATTCTTTTAAGTCTAGTGAAATGTGCTGTTTCATAACAGGAAGACATATGAAAACGAAGCACATTGCTGATTATAGAGCAGTTATTGGTAAAAATGCGAACAAAAGTTTATTAAATTTACAGTGACACCAAAAATGTTTTTTTAATCTTTGTTTGTCGATAGATTTTTATTTTTAAAAATTTGAGACAGATCTTGGTTTTTCGCTATTTTATAAAAGAAAGATCTATTGATAGATCCTAGAAATACACAAAAAGTTTTTAAAAAAATTCCAGTGGCACCAAAAATGTTTTTAAGCCTAGTCTGTGAGCAAATTTTCCATTATTTTAACACTAGAGTTGAAAATGTGCTGTTTCATAGCATAAAGACATACGAAGACGAAGCATATTGCTAACTAAAGAGTAATTATTGCTAAAAATGTGAACAAAAGTTTATAAAAATTACAGTGACACCAAAAATGTTTTTTTAATCTTTGTTTGTCGATAAGATTTTTATTTTTTAAGATTTAAGACAGAACTTGGTTTTTCGCTATTTTATAAAAGAAGACCTATTGATAGATCCTAGAAATACACAAAAAGTTTCTAAAAAAATTCCAGTGGCACCAAAAATGTTTTTAAGCTTAGTTTGTTAGCAGGTTTTCCATTCTTTTAAGTCTAGTGAAATGTGCTGTTTCATAACAGGAAGACATATGAAAACGAAGCACATTGCTGATTATAGAGCAGTTATTGGTAAAAATGCGAACAAAAGTTTATTAAATTTACAGTGACACCAAAAATGTTTTTTTAATCTTTGTTTGTCGATAGATTTTTATTTTTAAAAATTTGAGACAGATCTTGGTTTTTCGCTATTTTATAAAAGAAAGATCTATTGATAGATCCTAGAAATACACAAAAAGTTTTTAAAAAAATTCCAGTGGCACCAAAAATGTTTTTAAGCCTAGTCTGTGAGCAAATTTTCCATTATTTTAACACTAGAGTTGAAAATGTGCTGTTTCATAGCATAAAGACATACGAAGACGAAGCATATTGCTAACTAAAGAGTAATTATTGCTAAAAATGTGAACAAAAGTTTATAAAAATTACAGTGACACCAAAAATGTTTTTTTAATCTTTGTTTGTCGATAAGATTTTTATTTTTTAAGATTTGAGACAGAACTTGGTTTTTCACTATTTTATAAAAGAAGACCTATTGATAGATCCTAAAAATACACAAAAAGTTTCTAAAAAAATTCCAGTGGCACCAAAAATGTTTTTAAGCTTAGTTTGTTAGCAGGTTTTCCATTCTTTTAAGTCTAGTGAAATGTGCTGTTTCATAACAGGAAGACATATGAAAACGAGGCACATTGCTGATTATAGAGCAGTTATTGGTAAAAATGTGAACAAAAGTTTATAAAATTTACAGTGACACCAAAAATGTTTTTTCAATCTTTGTTTGTCGATAGGTTTTTATTTTTTAAGATTTGAGACAGAAGTTGGTTTTTCGCTATTTTATAAAAGAAAGACCTATTGATAGATCCTAGAAATACACAAAAAGTTTCTAAAAAGTTCCAGTGGCACCCGCTTCGCTCACATCTTGGATGAAACGCTCCGAAATTGAGCGTTTTCGCCCGAATTGGCAACACTGCTATGGTGAGCTCTGTGGTATTTATTCCCCCGCCGTAGCGCTGCAATGGAGGGACCGGGGTGGGAGTAGAGTGCCTGTAATGAGAGTGTGGCCATAAGGACTTGTCCGCCATGTTTTTTCCAAGATTAACATTGTTCTTATGGGCGAAAGCCTTTTGAAATGATTTTTTTTTCAGACAAACGATGAACTATAATTCTTCCTTCCTACTAATAAGTAAACGCTTTAGTTCAAGATACATTATGAGCAATTGAGAATTGTTGAAGAATTCACAAATTCCCACAACCCTTTTAAGTACAGGTAATTTTTGAATATCCCGCCACTTTTAGATGACGTTTATCCATCATCGAGTTGACGTATTGAGTACTGACAGTCGACGGAATTCCAAATTGCTCTTAGAGTATTCTTGTGCTTAAATTCATATTGAAGAAACAAAGGACGGGTATATTCCAGGGCGTAGTTGGGCCATAACCATGTCAATCTGACCATTGACTTCTGACTTTGGAAAAAACATGGCGGCACCAATAGAAAACGATACCACCTTATGGCCACACTCTTATTACAGGCACTCTAGGTGTGGTGGCGCGGGGTTTCGGCGCACTTGAATTATATATATATATGGCGTAGAACTCGCTTCCAGTCTGCATTTAGAAACGTAAATTCCTCCTTTCTGTTGAAGTTCTTGTTGTTTAAAAATCTCAATGGCCTTTCCGATTAGCATCCAATAGAAACGCTGCTATTGATGTAAGATATCCACCTCGTTGAAAAGGATATCGCGACCTTCGGTGAGAGAAGCTCACGACCACATGTCGAGAAAATACGAAAAAAATTTCAAAGTCAGATTTCCAACGTCTACTTGAAGGCAATAATAAGTGAATAGTTTATACTTGTTATTTTGTGCGACCAGTGGGGTAGGTGCCTCCCAGTGCAAACTGTTTTTATCACCCTCTCTATTTACTATTCCAGAAATGGCTCACTCATAAACCGTCGTTGGTTTTATGGAAAATTTCAACCGATAAGATAATGAAATTATTGCGACTTTCAATCGCCAATGGAAAGTTGAAGGCGGCAACTGGAAAAACTAATATTTTTAAAAGGTCTGGCGTCGGCGTTGATTCGTAATTCGTTTATGGCAATTGTGAATCAATTTAAAGAGGCACGCCACCTGTTCGTTTTAACAGTTCGTTTCTTCTTCACTTAAAATTGGAACCAGTGGAGTAAAGAGTAATTTCGAGGCGCTTAGAAATCCCTCTTGGGCCCTAAACCATTACGGAATTATTCAGAACTGTGTGTGTGCCCTTATTGCTCTAGCAGCATATTTTCTTTAATAAATTTATATGATAAAACAACAATTTATATAAATTTTTTTGAAAAGAAACTTGGGGAACTAAAACCCATCAGCTAAACATTGTAAACTCGAAGTTAATGCGAAGAAGCGAACATCAAATTAATTATTGGTCAGAAAGTTTGGGGACCGAAACAAAACGTGTTAGTTAATTGATTATTTTGTGTTGTGTAATTAGGTTTAGTGCTGAAGTGCCTGTTGAGTGCACGTTCAAACAAGGGAAGATAAATAGGTATACATGTCGGGAACATTAATTTGAAATAATGCAGCCGAATTTACAATAGGCCCTTGAAACCTTGAATCGATATCGTACTAAAATGCTAGTTAATATTGTTCAGGTATATCCTTTGTTCCGACAATATGATGTTACTCAATTAAATTTTATCTGCTATTATTTAGGATATTTTATAAATAACAATGTTATTCATTTCACATGCATAAGACTGACGTCATTTGACATGTATGTCCCTCATGACAATGTGGCCGACCGACTAGCACAATTCACCTGATCAATAAAAACAAAAACATCTTTTTAGTAAATATATAGGTGTCTTTTTTTACTGCAGAAACACAGAAAATTCTTCCGGGACCAAGAGGGAGGGGGATAATTAAACAATTTAACATAAAAAACTGTCAAAGTCACGTGGTCTTTAAGAGATCCAAAATTTTGTTCAAAACAAACAATGCCATTATGTTCACAAAATGATAACTAACTTGGATCGACCCAAGGAAGACACTTTTAGATGAAGGCTCAATGTTTGGTAAAATGCGATTTAGTGTCATCAGTCGTTATTATACTCATTACAAAACCTACACGTTTGTGTTATCCAACTTAAGCCCAATGTTCGTCTTACATTGGCATCAGTCAAGAAAATCAACAACTTAAGTGCTCACGATCAATTATAGTCCGGAGGCAATAAATGGGTAAAATTGAGCCTCTAACTATTGACATCAACCGGATATTTAGAAGCCGATTCGATTTTTCTGCTCGGGTTGTATTACAAAAGCAGTTTAATATTGAACGGAAATTGGATGGGAAATGAGTAGCTTTGACGCTCCGTGATCTAATTGTTTGCGTTGGAGGCGCACGCTTTTAAGACAGGTAAATTTGCTATGTAGGTATTTATTTGATTTTGAATTAATAAATATGTGGGATTAAACGTACCATTGCTTGGTATTTGAGAACCTATAGTTTCGTAACACGTATCCAGGGTGGTCCAAATGCTATGGCGTATACCATTGCTAACTTTTAAACCGTAAGAGCTGGAAGGTCTCTTTTAGTACTTATGATTCATTATATTGTTGATAACAAAGCAGATATAGTCGATAAATATACATGTAACACTTTTTCGTTTTTATATTCGAACGCTAGCGCTCTGAGAATCAGTGGCGTACCAAATAAAAAAATGATTTTTTTTTGTTACCCCAATTTACAGAGGTTTTACCATAGATCCGGGGCTATGTAGGGTTTAGTGCGCCCCCTGGACCTCATATATTTCTCAAAATTTTGTCTAAGTTTAATTCCGAAAAGTTAAATAGGAAAATTTTGAAAAAATAAGTTGGGACGGGTTTTTAATTTTTTTTTTTGGCCTTCTAGATCCCCTTAGTTAGACGCTTTGTTCAACGAGGGTGGCACAGGCGAAAAGGGAATATCCTGCGACACCTTGGCCCTATCCCCCCAAAGATGTCAGTTTTAATATAAGTAAGTAAAAAAGGCCTGAAGACAGTAGAAAAAAAGTTTCAAAAATAGTATAGTAATTAAAAACCATAGCCCGGCTTAGTTTCGGATGTATATTATTACGCCGGACCGTCAGTCCACGGAGATTTGGGCCGAAGCGGCAACGCCGAGCGCCAACTGCGACCCCGGGTACTCATCTAGACTAAGCGAGAACCGAGAACAGTCCCCTCCGTTCTCGAATGTACGAGAGTGCGTATTTTTATATATTTAAAAATTTTGCATATTTACAGGAAAAGGCTGGTCATTTTTATTTATTGTTAACCCTAATTGTGATCTCACTTTTCCAAAAGTTTTGCATTTTGGGAGACGCTTTGAGTCAAATTTTTAACCGATTTTGCCAATAATCAATGGGGATTGAATTTTGGTTCTAAATAAACTAACCTAAATTTCTAAAAAAAAAACTAAATTTTGATGTATTTTTATTCAAAATTTGCATATTTTGATCAAAAAGTACATTTTGCCAAGAACAACGAATTAGGTATTTTAATGGGGTTCTTGCACAGATTTTTCATAAAACATATTTGTACTGTATATCTCGGTTGTCCCCAATTAGAAAAGGCCATATACGAATCTTGGATCGCGCGATAAAAATTCGAAAAAAATTTAAATTGAAGAGGCAATTAAAAACTATTTTGATTGGTTTGACGTCATTACACAGCATAATATTGCCAGATTTATGGGTTAACGGCATGGATGCCAAGAGTATCATCTGTTAATTGTACTGTTATTGTACACTTTCTTTTTGACTACTGAAATAATAAAGAGTTTACCAAACTTCAACTTCAGAAAGCAAAGAGATAAAACGATAGTGCAATGTAATTACTGAATTTTAATAAACTTATAGCAGTTGAAGTTGTTCAGGTTTACGAACACGCTCAGAGTACACGCAGTAAGTCTGTTCAACCCAACCAATCACCCAACCAGAAACAAATCTGTGCTTTATAACTGGCAACATTGCTCTCTGCCTTGACACTGTAAGAATGCCTCAACTGTAAGAATAATCGCTGTGGTATTAATTCCATTTCTTGTGTAAGTAAAATAGGCATAAACGTCTTATAAACGTTTTACCAGCATAGAATTTAATCATACTTTTATCAAAATGATTCTCGCAAATATATAAACTACTTTTCATGGAAATAGTATTAGGATCCATGCCGATAGCTTCAAGCCATGCAAGCCTGACCTGTTTATCTGTAGGTAAGAAGATAAATTCCTTGTTTGGCATTAATAAAGAAGTATTTTTGCAGCTTTGCACAAGGCATCTCTTTGCGTTTTTCGGCAAGCAAGGGTTTACAAACAAAAGAGAAAAACTAGAAGTTAACCTAATGGCAAAACTCAGCAAAACTTAAGTTCTAGAAATTCAAAAAAGTGTAGATTATTAATTAAAGTTTTAAACTTTTAATTTTAAGCGGAAAGAAAACTGACAAAAAAGTAAGTAAAAAGTATCAAGTTTAGTACGCAAAATGGATACAAAACGTTTAATCAAAAAATTCAGGGTTTGATTCGAAATCCAAAAACTTATTTGCGCTTCTATCATGTCAAATAAACGCATGGAAAGGGGTTTTATTTTAACTGCAACAAAAGCCAATAACTTAGATTGAAGGTGGGGGGGGGATATGTGGCTTTTGAAAATCGTCACAAGGCGTTCAAGGTCAGTGACCAAGCGCTCGTCATGGCTAAGGTTGAAGAAAGTCCTTGGATTGTCCCGGAATCCGCTTTGTTTAACTACTCGCGTCCAATCAAAAACTTTCTTTCCGGTGCGTAATAAAACAAAAACAAAGTTTCAAAACAAAATTCGTCTCTAAACAAAGAACATGTTAAGAAGTTTACTTTTTGGACCAAATCGTCGCTAAATATCGCGGAGGAAGGAAGAGGGATGAGAAAAAAATTTGGAAATTGAGAACAAGAAACGAAAATTTCTCCTTTTTGGTCAATTTGGAAACATTTTGGAGTTTTTATGAACAGTAATCGAACGCAATAGAACCACATAGCGTTCATTTCGTGTATAACCCAAAATGTTTGTTTTTCGAAATTCTGATTTTGGCACGGCGCCTTTCATCAGTATTTCCAAAGAATTATTAAAAAGTAATTTGTAATCTAGTTCGTATCCGCCCATTTTTAAAGAAAATATTCATTTATTGTAGCATAGGCCAATAATAATAACTGTAACTACGTGCGTTTTCATGCCACCACCATAACAACAAAGCGGATGAGAATTTCGTATCGCGAATAGGTATAAAAATAAACTTTCATCTTTCCACACAAATGGAAAATCCTCCTGCTATTACACCGGTAGGTATAACATAAATAAATATGTATGATAGTTTGCTGTAAAGGAAGAGCAAACGTCGCAAGACATTATCCCACCTATATGGTTTTTGTTATCGCCGCTCTGACATACATATCAAACCTGTCTATATCTTATTATTGAGTTGGGAATTTTAGAATTTATTCCTACCTACGAGTAAGTAGGTAATTCAGAATGCATGAAAAAGGGGAAATTTAATAGAACATTTATTAGGCTTGGGTTCACTAATAAATAAGCTATCTACTAAACAGACTTATAGTCTTCTAGGCTCAAGTCTTACAACCTACCCAATTAACAAATGTGGAATAATATAATACGATTATTAGCTCTATAATATTCTACTATTTTAAACCCCAGAAAAATGAAAGCCAAAGATTTACTAGACTGTTGTGAGAGGGCTTAGTTAGATACGATATAAAAGGAAAAAATCCCTAGGGAGTAACCCATGAGTGCCTCAAAGTTACTGAAACTACGCCTGCAGCACAATAAATAATATCTGCAGAGCGATTTGAGAAAAACAGTATTGGCCTGTTGTTCATTTACTTGAGGGTTAATCCATTTTTGCTTTAATAGAATACTTTTGATATAGCTCTCTCGATTATGGTACTCCTGTATCAATTTTCATTGAGAAAGTGATGGAGAACTCAGAGCACCACAGAACAGCCACGTGAATACGCTATTAGTTAAGTTTTATAGTGTTTTCGGTTGCTGATGGTGACCCTCGAGATCCATAAAAGTATTCCCGTCCTTTGCTTTCTCAGTAAGAATTTATGGATAGGAATACTCTGAGAGAGTAGATTTCTTTTTATTAACTTAAATATTTATTGTATTTTTATTTTGCAGATTGAGCATATATTATGAAGCGTGCTAAGCGTCGGGCGTACTATCTCTGAAGGAAATGTCACTGCTGGAAAATACAATTTAAGTGGTAAGTAGGAGAGTCTAGGTAGAGTCCCTTTGGGAAGTGTCAACCATTGAAGCTTTCTGAAAAGGTAAAAAACGCCTATCAAGGAATGTTTCTGAAACCGTGTCAAAAAGTAGCAAGAAGTTAGTTGAATTTGTTTTATTTGTGCAATCAGACCACTCTCAACCATGAAATTACATTGAAAGGTTTTTCATATGTTCTAGGCATGGGTAAAAGTAGATTAAAATGCATTTTCCACTAGTTTCCATAAGGTATTCTTTTAAAAATTAGCTTATAATGTTTAAGTTATGTCGTTGATGACACACAACTCAACCAGTAAGTAAAAAAAACTTTCTGGTAATTTTTCTACTTTCAAAAATTCCAGTGTTACCCAACACTAGTAATTAGCTGTTAAAGGCAAAAAGGTACCATTGATTATGGAGGCACCCAAGAATAATCTATTAAGTGGTGGTATGGTCTACCTTGGCTGACTTTTCTGATAATTAAAGATGAGGAAAACTGAGTAATGATATTTGTTTTGATTAAGCTGCTGCAGTTACTGTACCATTTTGCAACCAATAGCAATTCAGTAAAAACATGTGATTGATCATTACCCATTCACTTATTTTTGTCATCTAGTACCTTTGGAACCATCATTATTTTTATACCCAACTCCTTTTAGCACAGGTTGAGGAGATATGATAAAAATGTCAAAGTCAATTTTCCAACACCTACTTGACGACAATAATAAGTGAGTGGCTTATACACATTGTCAGGGCCATTAGTGTCACTTCTTAATTTTAATAATTAACATACCTTAACTGTTTGCTTATATCTCTTGATTGAATTGATGCTTCACACATTTGAATCACTCTCTTTTACTTTCACTCTTGTACTTATCGAGTTTTGCTTCATTTTGCCCATGCTGTTCATTCAGTGAAGGAACTTTCTTGATTTCGTGCTGCTGCTGGGATCTGCTTTCCCTTTGGCCATCAAGGAATGTTTCTGAAATGGTGTCAAAAAGTAGCAAGAAGTTAGTTGAATTTGTTCTATTTGTACAATCAGACCACTCTCAACCATGAAATTACATTGAAAGGTTTTTCATATGTTCTAGGCGTGTGTAAAAGTAGATTAAAATGCATTTTCCACTAGTTTCAATAAGGTATTCTTTTAAAAATTAGCTTATAATGTTTAAGGTATGTCGTTGATGACACACAACTTAAAAGTAAAAAAAACTTTCTGGTAATTTTTCTACTTTCAAAAGTTCCAGTGTTACCCAACACTAGTAATTAGCTGTTAAAGGCAAAAAGGTACCATTGATGATGGAGACACCCAAGAATAATGAAATCTATTAGGTGGTGGTATGGTCTACCTTGGCTGACTTTTCTGATAATTAAAGATGAGGAAAACTGAGTAATGATATTTGTTTTGATTAAGCTGCTGCAGTTTCCGTACCATTTTGCAACCAATAGCAATTCAGTAAAAACATGTCATTGATCATTACCCATTCACTTATTTTTGTCATCTAGTTACCTTTGGAACCATCATTATTTTTATACCTATCTCCTTTTAGAACATGTGGAGGAGATACGATAAAAATGTCAAAGTCAATTTTCCAACACCTACTTGACGACAATAATAAGTGAGTGGCTTATACACATTGTCAGGGCCATTAGTGTCACTTCTTAATTTTAATAATTAACGTACCTTAACTGTTTGCTTATATCTCTTGATTGACTTGATGCTTCACACATTTGAATCACTCTCTTTTACTTTCACTCTTGTACTTATCGAGTTTTGCTTCATTTTGCCCATGCTGTTCATTCAGTGAAGGAACTTTCTTGATTTCGTGCTGCTGCTGGAGTCTGCTTTCCCTTTGGCCAGTCTGATTTTTATAAAACCGTTAGTTTTATGCAATAAAGGGTGAATTTTTCTTACCTACTGGGTCATTGTTTACATTACAACACATGTTGTAGCTCTGCAGTTCCGGGTATGTTCCTGAGGGCTTGAATGGTTATTTTATTGTTCTTTTTGGACTCCTGGTTTGTTTTTACATAACAGGGAGAGAATAAACAGCTTCTCCCTTGTTGATTTTATTATTTTCTATTTTGATTTTTTTGATTAAATAAACGACCTAACCTAACCTCTTATCATATTTGACAATAATGACATTGACAGTAATGACATCCTTCATTTTAAATGTCACTTATAGCGTTTTCCATTGGGAATCTCAGTGCAAAACTAGTGCAGTTTGTACGTTCGATTGGTAACTTTCGTGCAGTTTGGCATGTTTTATTGGGAATTATTAAATTGCCAGGCCACCGGTATTGCCAATACCTGGAAAATTTCCCAAATTCTGTCAGTTTTTTCGAAATAAATAGTGAATGGGAAAATTGGGGAGAAAATTACATTTTTAAGCAAAAATGGGAATTTCTGCCCTCGCTTGGTAAAGCGAGATAGCATTTATCATTGGTGTTGTTAGGCGTTTGACACTTTCAAATATGATATAGATTTGACATGACAAATGAAAGATGTCAGTGCTAGTACTTCAATACTGTCAGTGTTTGTGTCAGTTTTGCGCACGTGCACGAGGAACCAGTGAAGTGAAATTCCAATTTTGAATTTGGATATCTGTAGTTTTGTATTTTTTACCTGTCTTTTATTTATACTTAGCCCGCTTAGTTGCAAACTACGAGGTTTGCGGCTAACTATGGATGAACCAACTTCCAGTAGTTCCAGTTCCGCCTCGAGTTCAAATGAAGGTAAACATTGCCGCAAACTTACGCATTATGGGGAAAACATATCAACAATGTTGGCTGGATTATCCCGATTATAAAGGATGGTTAGAGAAAACGCATGCGTATTATTTTGGAAACAGAGGTTATTCTACGCCGTATGCCCATGTTTGTATCTAGTAATGTAAGGTCTTGGGATGTGGGAAAATTGGGAATTTCTAGTTTTGGTGCTGGGAATTTATTGGTTTGTGTGTTGTCAAGTGTTGGCAACACTGCAGGCCACTAGACAACTCACAGCCCTTTGATAAACTTGATTTGTTCTAGCTGTTTCTATTTAACTTTTCTTGTTTATTCAGGAGCCTGAAGAAAGGGCGTGACAACATGATTTAGCCAATAAATAAAAGAACTTTCAGGTAAATTTTTAATTTACAAAATTTCTAGTGTATTCCAACTCTTGTAGTTAAGATTATTTGAGAAAAGGCAACCCTGTAGCATTGACAACGGAGAACAATGACTTTGAATATATGGACAGAGCCAACTAATGCCGATGTTTCCTTAAACCTGGTCCCCCTTTTTGGCCGGAAGTTCGACTCTCTTAAGGTTACCAAGCCGGACCGGATATTGATTGTGTCGATTGTTTTACCGACTTAACCTTAGAGCTAAGTCAGCAAAGGGCTAGGAGCCCTAGCGCTCTAACTAGGAAATGGATTCGATTGGATTGGAAATAAGACATAATAAAAATAATGACAGTGACAACTGTTATGCAATAATTTGCGTAAGACATCGTGACGTCACCGAGACGTCACTTCCAGCCGTTATCGTCACTGTGAAACAGGAGGGAGACAGTGACAAGTGACAAGTACGTCAGTGACAAGTGACAAATACGATAGTGCCAAGTGACAATATGTAAGTTGTAGAACCGTATGTCAACGTCTTACCTGTATTCAGCTTGGGGAAAACAAAGTCGCCCGTTGGGGCTGTTGAGGTTGCCGTACTTAAGGTGCTACCGCATCCGCCTCCCTTACTATCAGACTCTGTCTGCAATTAACCATAACACCAGTTTAGATGAAGACTGGAGGAGGGGGCCCCTTTTTAGGGAGGGGGGGGCAAAACTGTGAAACAGGAGGGGGTCTCCAGATTAGCTCGACGATGGTGACACTCCACCCAACCCAAAAATGGTGGATTCCATAGAATCTTCTAACTTTTTGACGATTTCATGCGCAAATGATGTAGTAAACTGACCACAATTTAGGTGGCTACTAGCTAATAGATGATGAGTTATATGTTACCTTTTTATTCTAGTCATTATTAATAACTTCATGAAATTTGAGATATATTTCTATAAACATCTACTTCTTTTTTTGGTTCTCCGTGGGCTTTGAGTAAAACACGGAATGAACCCTAATCGGAGGAAGTTCCAGCATACTGGCGCGTGATCCTCCTAATGTTTCCTGCACCGTTTGTGATTTGGCCTTTGACTTTTCTTTGCGTCTAGATCTAGATCTGTGCTTTACTTCCGCACTCTTTGGGCTGTAGGATCCTTCAGTTTCCGTTGTGACCTTGCTCGACTGGGGTCCCGACACCTCGGAGGACTGAGTGAGGTCCACTAATGTATCGACTACAGGTGGTTTTCCTATCGATTGCTCGCTTGATTTCGTACTAATTTTTGTTTTACTCGTGTAGGGCTTTTCGTATAAAGTGGTAGCCTGAAACAAAAAAAAAATATAGACAATTAAAGCCATCTGACATAACTATTAATAGCTATAAATACATTTACCTTTTTAATTACTTCGCGAATTGGAACTAAACAAGTACAAACATGTTCCAAACACATGCAAGATGTCTCTTCAGGGTTCTCCGAAGATTCCTTAGAACTAACATCTTTACTATCAGGGGTCGAAATATCTGCATCCTGTTGAACAAAAAAAATATAAAACTTATAAATAGTTGGAGAGGCTTAGGACTGCATATATAGCCATGTTGGCATTTAGAAATACAAGATCTCTGATTGCAGATGAACAGAACATAAAGCAAGAAGGTTGAATGCAGTTGGGGAATTAGAATAAACACTCTTTAAGTTGATATAGAAAATGGTATACCTAGTCCCTGAATTTACCTGGTAAACCGCAGGTCTGATTGGTACTGAATTGCACGCCCAAGAATCTTTCGGCGAGGGATCTATAGGTTTATCTGGTATCCAAATAGGGTCGTTGATATCCGGAACTTCCGGATGGTAATAAAAATTGAAAGACAAATATTTTATCAACGCATCGTAGGTACATTGGACTACGAACTTAATAACTTGCTTCTTCAAATAGCTACGATAACATTCCTCCATTACTCTATCCATAAGCTCCTCTCTTATGGATAGAACAATATTAAGGTCTTCATCTTGTGAAAGATACTTATTTAAGAGATCGTCATCCATCGGTTTGTGCGTGAAGTTAGTGAATAACACTGAACGTCAATAGTACTGTTTGTCATAATGATTTTCATATGTATGACATTAACGTCGCCAATAGGTTAAGGCCCATTTTTACAAGTTGGATGCAAACTCCGATTCGAGGATAAATGGAAGATTTAAGCTTTTAAAACAATACACATCAATCCAGAGCTTAAACTTCAGGTAAGGGCTTACACTTGACATGCAAATTCGATCCTATAAGTTTGATGAGGACACAAAGAAAAAATAGTACAGAGTTTATGGGAGATCTTCCTCTTCATTTGCACCCTATGGGAGACCCTCACTCTCATTTGCACCTATGAGAGACCCTCCTGCAACCTTTATACTTGAGATGAAAATTCAATCCTATAAGTTTGATGAGGTCACAAAGAAAAAAGTAGTAGAGAGTTTATGGGAGACCCTCCTCCTCATTTGAACCCTATGAGAGACCATCCTCCTCATTTGCACCCTATAAAAGACCCTCCTGCAACACTATGGGAGACCCTCATTCTCATTTGCACTCTATGAGAGACCCTCCTCCTCATTTGCACCCTATGAAAGACCCTCCTGCAACGCTTACACTTGAGATGCAAATTCAATCCTATAAGTTTGATGAGGACACAAAGAGAAAAATAGTAGAGAGTTTATGGGAGACCCTTCTCCTCATTCGCACCCTATGGGAGACCCTCCTCCTCATTTGCACCTTATGGGAGACCCTCATTCAAATTTGCACCATATGAGAGACCCCCTGCAACGCTTACACTTGAGATGCAAATTCAATCCTATAAGTTTGATGAGGACAAAGAAAAAAAAGCAGAGTGTTTATGGGAGACCCTTCTCCTCATTCGCACCCTATGGGAGACTCTCATTCTCATTTGCACCCTAAGAGAGACCCTCCTCCTCATTTGTACCCTATGAAAGACCCTCCTGCAACGCTTACACTTGAGAGCAAATTAAATCTTATAAGCTTGATGAGGACACAAAGAAAAAAATAGTAGAGAGTTTATGGGAGACCCTCCTCCTCATTTGCACCCTATGGGAGACCCTCATTCTCACTTGCACCCTATGAGAGACCCTCCTCATTTGCACCCTATGAAAGACCCTCCTGCAACGCTTACACTTGAGATGCAAATTCAATCCTATAAGTTTGATCAGGACACAAAGAAAAAAATAGTAGAGAGTTTATGGGAGACCCTTCTCCTCATTCGCAACCTATGGGAGACCCTGATTCTCATTTGCACCCTATGAGAGATCCTCCTCCTCATTTGTACCCTATGAAAGACCCTCCTGCAACGCTTACACTTGAGATGCAAATTCAATCATATAAGTTTGATGAGGACAAAGAAAAAAATAGTAGAGAGTTTATGGGAGACCCTTCTCCTTATTTGCACCTTATGGGAGACCCTCATTCTTATTTGGACCCTATGAGAGACCCGGCTCCTCATTTGCACCCTATAAAAGACCCTCCTGCAACGCTTACACTTGAGATGCAAATTCAATCCTATAAGTTTGATGAGAACACAAAGAGAAAAATAGTAGAGAGTTTATGGGAGACCCTTCTCCTCATTCGCACCCCATGGGAGACCCTCATTCTCATTTGCACCCTATGAGAGACCCTCCTCCTCATTTGCACCCTATGAAAGACCCTCCTGCAACGCTTACACTTGAGATGCAAATTCAATACTATAAGTTTGATGAGGACACAAAGAAAAAATATTAGAGAGTTTATGGGAGACCCTTCTCTTCATTCGCACCCTATGGGAGACCATCCTCCTCATTTGCAGCCTATGGGAGAGCCTCCTCATTTGCACCATATGGGAGACCCTCATTCTCATTTGCACCATATGAGAGTCCCTCCTCCTCATTTGCACCCTATGAAAGACCTTCCTGCAACGCTTACACTTGAGATGCAAATTCAATTCTATAAGTTTGATGAGGACACAAAGAAAAAAATAGTAGAGAGTTTATGGGAGACCCTTCTCCTCATTCGCACCCTATGGGAGACCCTGATTCTCATTTGCACCCTATGAGAGACCCTCCTCCTCATTTGCACCCTATGAAAGACCCTCCTGCAACGCTTACACTTGAGATGCAAATTCAATCCTATAAGTTTGATGAGGACACAAAGACAAAAATAGTAGAGAGTTTATGGGAGACCCTTCTCCTCATTCGCACCCCATGGGAGACCCTCATTCTCATTTGCACCCTATGAGAGACCCTCCTCCTCATTTGTACCCTATGAAAGACCCTCCTGCAACGCTTACACTTGAGATGCAAATTCAATCCTATAAGTTTGATGAGGACAAAGAAAAAAATAGCAGAGAGTTTATGGGAGACCCTTCTCCTTATTTGCACCTTATGGGAGACCCTCATTCTCATTTGCACCATATGAGAGACTCTCCTCCTCATTTGCACCCTGCTGCAACGCTTACACTTGAGATGCAAATTCAATCCTATAAGTTTGATGAGGACACAAAGAAAAAATATTAGAGAGTTTATGGGAGACCCTTCTCCTCATTTGCACCTTATGGGAGAGCCTCCTCCTCATTTGCACCCTATGAAAGACCCTCCTGCAACGCTTACACTTGAGATGCAAATTCAATCCTATAAGTTTGATGAGGACACAAAGAAAAAAAGAGTAGGGAGTTTATGGGAAACCCTTCTCCTCACTCGCACCCTATGGGAGACCCTCATTCTCATTTGCACCCTATGAGAGACCCTCCTCCTCATTTGCACCCTGTGAAAGACCCTCCTGCAACGCTTACACTTGAGATGCAAATTCAATCCTATAAGTTTGATGAGGACACAAAGAAACAAAGAGTAGGGAGTTTATGGGAAACCCTTCTCCTCATTTGCACCCTATGGGAGACCCCCATTCTCATTTGCACGCTATGAGAGACCCTCCTCCTCATTTGTACCCTATGAAAGACCCTCCTGCAACGCTTACACTTGAGATGCAAATTCAATCCTATAAGTTTGATGAGGACACAAAGACAATAATATTAGAGACTTTATGGGAGACCCTTCTCCTCATTTGCACCTTATGGGAGAGCCTCCTCCTCATTTGCACCCTATGAAAGACCCTCCTGCAACGCTTACACTTGAGATGCAAATTCAATCCTATAAGTTTGATGAGGACACAAAGAAAAAAAGAGTAGGGAGTTTATGGGAAACCCTTCTCCTCATTCGCACCCTATGGGAGACCCTCATTCTCATTTGCACCCTATGAGAGACCCTCCTCCTCATTTGCACCCTATGAAAGACCCTCCTGCAACGCTTACACTTGAGATGCAAATTCAATCCTATAAGTTTGATGAGGACACAAAGAAAAAAATAGTAGAGAGTTTATGGGAGACCCTTCTCCTCATTTGCACCTTATAGGAAACCCTCATTCTCATTTGCACCATATGAGAGACCCTCCTCCTCATTTGCACCATATGAGAGACCCTCCTGCAACGCTTACACTTGAGATGCAAATTCAATCCTACAAGTTTGATGAGGACACAAAGAAAAAATTAGTTGGGAGTTTATGGGAAACCCTTCTCCTCATTCGCACCGTATGGGAGACCCTCATTCTCATTTGCACCCTATGAGAGACCCTCCTCCTCATTTGCACCCTATGAAAGACCCTCCTGCAACGCTTATACTTGAGATGCAAATTCAATCCTATAAGTTTGATGAGGACACAAAGAAAAAAATAGTAGAGAGTTTATGGGAGACCCTTCTCCTCATTTGCACCTTATGGGAAACCCTCATTCTCATTTGCACCATATGAGAGACCCTCCTCCTCATTTGCACCATATGAGAGACCCTCCTGCAACGCTTACACTTGAGATGCAAATTCAATCCTATAAGTTTGATGAGGACAAAGAAAAAAATAGTAGAGAGTTTATGGGAGTCCCTTCTCCTCATTTGGACCTTATGGGAGACTCTCATTCTCATTTGCACCATATGAGAGACCCTCCTCCTCATTTGCACCCTATGAAAGACCCTCCTGCAACGCTTACATTTGAGATGCAAATTCAATCCTATACGTTTGATGAGGACAAAGAAAAGATAGTAGAGAGTATATGGGAGACCCCCTTCTGAGAAAACCTCTGAGAGCAGAAATATCCTCCAGGGCATCATCCTCAGAAATATCCAAACGCAAACTCCACACACCCATCCATTTCCCCACCACCATTACCACCTGCACCAATATTGCATTATACTTAAATGGGCGTTCAAGTGCAAGACTAATTTATTAGTAGAACATAAAGACAGATGAACTTCCTAGCTAATAAGCTTAAAAGATTATTTACTACCGAAATAGTTGTTGAGAAAAACAAAGGATGGATGCACTCTCAGAGCAGAGAAACGTTTAACCTCGTGTTCAGTATCAAACCGCTCTAGACCCGTCTGAGAGTATTCCTATCCTTAACTACTTCTTAATAAAACAAAAGATGGATATAGTTATACTCAAAGCGGTCTAGAGCGTTCTAGTGTTTAAATACTTTTGAAGAAACAACAAATATTTATCCTGAATATACTCTAGTCAGTCTAGACCGATCAGAGAGTCCTTAACTAGTTGTTGAAAATGAAATACTCGGAGCAGTCGAAAACGCTATAACAGCGACTTCGGGCTGCTCTAGACCAGTCTGAGATAATACTCTTGTTGAGAAAACAAAGGATGGAAATACTCTCAGAGTATATTCCCATCCTTAAATATTGTTGAGATAACAAATGATGGCAATACTCAGATATTCCGACAGATGTTCATTTTTCGGTTAGAGCAGAAAAATAGCAGTAACATGCCATAAATGCTTATGATATCAAAAACCATCCCTCCTAATATCAATTTATCAGTTTTTTATAAAAATGCTGATTCTACTTAAAAGAAAGCGTAGGCACTTGTTTGTTAGCAATAATGCCAAGTACCTCTGCCTAACACCAAGAAACACGAAAACTACGACTGGAGCTGAAATAATCTTCTCTCCAATGGATACCTTACGTAGCAAAAATTCCAATAAGAGCGAATTTCCCTGTGTTAATTTATCTCTGTCGAAATGGGTTAGTCTTTTCCGAACGTTCAATATAGTAATAAAAGGCCTGCTTTTATGAAACCATTCTTCATAGCAACTGATTTATTACTTCTATGACCTCACTTAGGGAATAACGCTTCACGTTTGACGAAACTCACCATTTGTAAGACGAAAGCCACCGTGGACGCGGCTTTATTGACGGAATAATCCAGGAATAGATTTCAAATTTCAGTTGGTTTCGATATGGGAGCAATGTTTCTATTAATTCCTCACGCGAACCCAAGAATGGATATTACACATGTATATTAAAATAGTTAATAAATAAAATAATTAAATTAATTAATTTAATAAAAAAATAATTTGTCCTTTCCCAAACTGTACAATATTTACACAAAAGTACCGCAGACTCCATAACAATCGTTGCCACTTGTTACGTGAGAGGGAGAGAAAAAGAAATATTAATCGCCATCGCTTCCCCTTTAATAGATCTTTAGAATCTCTATACTCCAAGCTAGTTCGGCAAATGGTTAGAGTGGTCGGGGTAATTGGGGACCCGGTCGTCGAAATCACCTTCACCTCTTATTCTAAGAAAACAACTGACAAATGACAAGAACTAGTTGAGTTCGGTAGTTACATCCCGAGCGCTCGGGTTATCAGTCTATCTCACTCTAGCTTGTTAAGATTTTAGGAGATGGTCTTTGTCCGGAGCGCTGGGATGGAATTACCGAACTCGGCTACTGAAGGAATGACAAGGGAATTAATGACATTAAACAAATGGAGAATGTCAAATGTCAATATATTATGGTGATTAAAGGGGGTAGTAATTTACAACAAAACAATTTAATAAAAGGGCTTGAAATAACTGATTTTACAATTTCTCAGCAAGAAGACGAAATGTGATTCACAATGGCTTTAAGCCTACCAAATTAAATGTTGGTCACGTGACAGAAGCTTCCAGAAGGGATAGTATAGGCAAGGTGGTTAAGTTGAAGCTGTGTTAATACCCCCATAGCCCTATGTGTTTCAGTTTACAAGATTTGTTAACTAAGGTAATTTTTACTTGAAATAGTGGAGTAGCAAACGGTTAACCCTTAGGTCACTGATTCCAGTGGCGAGAGTCAAATTCAGGGGGGTGGAGATGATAGAGTGGATCGGAGACAGTTGAAAGAAAGAATTATCGACCTAGTGCGAAATGAACTTTACGAGTCATTGGGAAAAAGAGGGTTTGGGGAGGATGAAGAGGGGGGGGGAAGTAAAGACGGTGATGTGGAGCATCTAGCAGAAGAGGGGGGGAGCAATTTACATGGGAAGAAGGGGCGGATACGGCGTCTATGTGTTGGCGCCGAGAACGGAGGTAGCGGTAAGGTGTTGGAAGATGGTAAGAGTTCCGGTGTTGGCGCCGAGAACGGGGATCGCAGAGCAGCGGACTTACCAAGAAGCAGTGATGGGGGTAAGCGGGAGAAAATATTAGATAGTGGTAGTAGTAGTAGGGTTTGGGATTGTAATGGGTTCATGGAAGATGAGAGGATAAGGAAAATTAAGGAAGGGATTACCTGGATTAACGATAACATTAGGCCTGCTGAGGGAGGAAAGGTCAAATGCAACCTGTCTGACCTGGCCGGGCTAAGGGAGGTTTGTGGGGTAGTTTTGGGGGAAGAGGGTTCTTTGGGGAAGGAGTTGAGAAATTAGGGTTTTGAGGGAAAAATGTGACGTGTTAAAGGTAGAACTGGGCAAATCATCAGTACCCCCACCCCAATCCCTCCACGGCAGCGCGACGCCGGACGAATAAATACCATGGAGCCCACCACAGTCGAATCAATCAAAAAGCTGTAAGTACTCTGTGGTACTGAAGTTAAAAAAAAAATATCGTTAAATGGTGATTTGTTTGAACAAATCTATTTTATTATCAATGCGTATGTTATAAAAAGTGTAAGGGACATAAAAGTAATCTTAATATCTGCTACAATAACAACATTATCATTTCTAGACATCCGCAAAAAAGTTAAAAATATTCATAAAATATACTGTATATATAAGTAATAAAATAATAATGTGATGGTACATACCCAAAACTATAACATCACCGTCTAAACAATAATCTATCAGTCTTGATATAATTCTAATTGGTCACTATTGGCACGTTTTCTGATAGGTAATAATATCAATCATAGTTCCTATACCTAATACAGTATAATCATCAGTCGAAGCACGCAAAATCAGGTCCTTGAATTACTTTTGGTTTGGTAAAAAAATTATTTTCCAAATCAATCTGAAATGATTCATTTGCCTTCAGTAAACACAGCATTTTTTCGCTCAGAATAAAAAATAATAATCCAAGAACGTAGTGGAGAATATTTTTATATGGTCAGGATAGGAAGACTGGCAATTGTTTCATAAAACTGCGTTCAAAACTTCATAACCAGTCGTACTATCCGTATCATTTCAAACTTAATTCTGTATAACTATTGTAACAGCAAACATGGCGAATTATTGTAAAAAATAGATATTTTTTATTTATGATGACAATATATGCTTCCTCTAGCTAATATTATAAAAGTACAGCATTCTGTTCTTTATTAACGTTTTCCTCGCCCTCATCTGTTCTATCACAGCCGAATATGTTTAAAACATGTCTACGAAATAACTGGTCGAAAAAGTACAACAAGATTAGCATAAACCAGGCCTGACTGTAGGCCAGAAAGTAAATTAAATGTTCGAAAGTACTGGAAATCCAAAATCCAAAGTAAAATTGCCCGTACAATAAGATACGGGGCAGCCAGAAAAAAAAGTATGAAGTTACGATTATCAAACTAGCGCTGCTTCCCTGTTTTCTCTCTAGAGCTTTATTCCTGATGCACCTTAAGAAATGTGCTACTATTAGAGCAACGCTCAATATGAGGTAGCCTACACTATAACAAATTAGGGCTAGAGGGGCGCTGGTGCTAGCTATACAAAATGATACCGACGCTATGGAAATGCTAATTAACAATAACCAGGAAATGGAGATAATAAATATATGCCTTTGCCGAAAGGCGAACGCACACGAATTGCAAACGTGAGTTAGAAAGCACCAGTCCAAAAGTACAATTAGCGCGAATAATGCCGTGCCAAACAACAATCCATACAAACTCTCCTCCCAAACACACGTATCTTCATAACTTAGATCGTTACCGATTCCGGATAAGTTCAACGATACCGGAACTAACAACATGACCCCTAAATTACATATACACCAATTGACTAAATAAAAGTTTGAACGTGTTCTCAGCAACACATTCTTAAGAATAACGTAAATAATGAATATACTAGCAATTGCGGATATTAGGGCAGTAAGTGTGTTCAATATCTCGAGGGGGTGCACTTCGATGGGAGGAAAATCCTCCTCGCCCGACAGGTCGACAAAGGCAGATGTATTCGAATCCATGGTTGAGGGTGTTTATTTTTCTGAAACAAAATACACAATTTTTATGCTTTGGCGCTGTTTAAACAAAAAAAGAAATAAATAGAATAGTTTAGGTATATATGATTCATTTATTATTGTTATCCATGCAGTATGTCATGGAAAGTAAAATGATGGTTCAGCAGTCGTTTAAAGCAGCGTTTTCATAGTACCGACGGCTAAAAATTGATTTTGTCACGAGGTTATCTCTTGAGTTCGCTTAACCCTGTCGAGGCTCATGTATGATGTCGGGGACACTGTTTGGCAGTAGTATCAAACTCACTCACAACGGTAGGCATAGTTTATTTAAACAAAAGAAACAAAGAAAAGTATAGACATTGTGAATTACTATAAAACGTGGAAGAACGTGGTCATAAGGACTTGAGCAAGTGTACTCTTATTATAATACTAATGACAACTGACAGGTGCCATCTACTAGGAGAGATGTGTATACCATGCCAGGTGTGATCGGTAGGGAGGTGCTGATAGGATTTTGTTACAACTTCTCCCCCTTTTCCACACGTACCGTCCCGGAAGTGTGAGGAATAGTGGTAGTCTCTCTGCAGCAGGGGCAGGTAGGTTTCCTTATGGGCCGTCGGGTCTGGATACAGGCGGTTACGTCCTCGAGGTCAACGGTGCCCTCCTCTTCTTCTATATCGAGGCGGTCTTCTGCGTCAGGGGCATCTTCTTCAGGTTCTGGTAGGGGTGACTTGGCAGGTGGGCGACCTCGCTTTCTGATTGGGCGGACAGGTACAGGATTCTCTGAGTCGGTGGTCTTGAAGGGCGTCAAGGCAGATGCATGGTATTTACCCACTGCTTGGCCAGGTTGGTCGGAAGATGCCAACTCAAATGTAGTAGGTGTGACGATTTTGGTAATGATGTAGGGACCGTCGCGCTTGGGTGTAAACTTTGAGGTGTAAGACTTCTTAGCGTTATTCAGACAATGGCTATTGACGAGCACTCTGTCTCCTATGACGTATTGAGGACAAGGTCGCAATTTTCGGTCAGCGTACTTCTTTACACGATCTTGTTCCATTTCATGGCGGTCTCGGGCTTCACGCAGGGTAGTTGCAAGAGAGCGCAGATAGGGAGTAATCTGACTCACAAAGTTGTCATTCTCGACGATAGCTCGGAGGTCACGTCCGACGTCATCTGGGGTCCTAAGTTCACGTCCGAAGGTCAAATAGGCTGCACTGAAACCTGTAGACTGTGTTCGTGCAGTATTCATGGCAAACCTTATGGCTGGCAGTTTATCTTTCCAAGCGGTATGGTCCTTTTGGACGAAGATGGACAGCTGGGCCTTTAGATCACGGTTCTTACGCTCCACCGGGTTGGAGGCTGGATGATATGCTGGGATCAGAGATTGGGTGAAACCCAGGCAATGAGAGACCTGTTGCATGACGGCACTCACGAATTGCACACCGTTGTCGCTGACAATGCGGCGAGGCACACCGTATCGCAATATCTCCTCGTCGATCAGGCATCTGGCACAGTTTTCCGCGCTGGCCAGTTGCAAAGGAAATAATTCAACCCAACGGCTAGCGTTATCCTCTACTATGAAAATCCATTTAAATCCATCAGGCGTTTCCGGCAAGGGTCCGAATAGATCAATGGACACTACCTCGAATCGTTGAGCCTGAACGGGGGTTTGGAGTTGTCCCGCCGGCTTAAGGTTCGATGCTTTATATCTCTGGCAATCTATGCATTTTCCAACGTAGTCTGCAATGGTGCGGCGCATTCCGGGCCAGAAGTACCGGGATGCTATGCGTTGATAGGTACGGTCAACACCGTAGTGGCCACTCAATGGGGAGTCATGATATTCTTTCAGAATTCGGGGAACTTGACTTGTTGAAGCAACCATTTGAGCTTGCTCCTCATCTATGTCAGGAGAGTATCTATAGAGGACGCCGTTGTCCATGACGTAGCCCCTTTCGGTCCACCGGTTAAAATCTACAGCGTCGTTGTCAGGACTTCCTGCGGGACTCTCGAAACACTTGATGATCTTTGCCACATCCGGATCGTCCAGTTGCTCCTGTCGTATCACATCAGCCTTCATCTTGGGCAAGTCCATCTCTACCAAGTTCACCTCTGAGTCCGAGATTGGTGGGCGAGACAGCATGTCGGCAATCACATTGGTTTTCCCCGGGGTATAGTCAATATTGAGGTTGTAGGGCTGTAGGGCGAGAGCCCATCTCGCTAGTCTTCCAGTTGGTGATTTTAGGGTCATTAGCCACTTAAGCGGCTGGTGGTCACTTTTTACAGAGACTGTCGCTCCTTCTAAATAGCCTCTAAACTTGTTCGTTACAGCCCACACCACAGCCAGGGCTTCTCTCTCAGTAGTGGTGTAGTTCTTTTCGGCTGCGGTCAGCAAGCGGCTGGCATATTCCACAGGTCTCTCTGCGGCGCCCTTCCCCTGCAGTAAGCATGCGCCAATAGCATAGGCAGACGCGTCTGTTTTCAACACATAGGGAAGAGTTGAGTCGGCTTGCCGTAATATTGGGTCAGAAGTGAGCAGTTCTTTGAGTTTCTCGAAAGCATCGTTTTGAGCTCGTCCCCAGGTCCAAGAAGCATTCTTTTTGGTCAGTTCAGTCAATGGGCGCGCCACGGAAGCAAAGTCATTGATGAAGCGCCGGTACCATGAGCAGCTTTGGATGAAAGACAACAACTCCTTGACGTTACGTGGTGAGCGTCGATTGCGGAGTGCCTCCGTTTTTTCCGGGCTAGGAGTTATGCCAACTGGTGTGATAACATGTCCCAGATAATTCACAGAGGAACATGAAAAGTTACATTTATTCCGGTTGAGTCTCAACTTGAAATGGCGAAGGTGACCAAACACCCTCTGCAGATGCTCTAGGTGTTCTGCAAATGAATTTGACAAGACTATCACGTCGTCCAGGTACGCCAAGATGTGGATATCTTGTAAACCAGATCGGAATCGGTCGATGAGTCTCTGGACAGAATGCCGAATGGACAGATGAATCCCGTCTTATCCCGGTCACACGGTCGAACTGCTACTTGATGGTATCCAGCCTTTAGATCCAAGGTCGTCATATACCTCGCTCTCTTAGCTGCATGAAGTGTATCATCGATACGTGGGAGGGGGTAGCGGTCAGGACAGGTTTTGGAATTCAGCTTTCGATAATCCACGGTAAGTCTGATGCTACCGTCTTTCTTAGGCACCAGTACTACAGGTGACGCGTATGGGGACTCGCACTCCTCTATTATGCCTTGAGCCAAAAGGTCATCAAGTTCTTGTCGGAGCTGTTCCTTTCGGGCTACTGAAAGACGATATGGTGGTACGGCAACTGGTAGGCTATCACTAAGCTCGATAATATGCTCAGCATATGGAGTGGCTTCCGTACTTGGCATAAAAAGGTCATGATTGTTCTGCAATAAGTCATCAAGGCGGCGTCTTTCAACTTCCGTCAGGTTCAAGGCCTCCTCGCCTCGTAACAGAGTCATTTGGTTTTGGTCCTTAACCTCGGGTTGGATTCCACAGAGCTTCACATCAGTCAACTCGACAAAGGAATGCTGTGTCTGCGGGTCATCTCCAAAATACCAGCAATTTTGTGGTACATCAATCACAATGTTGGCTTGCCGAATGAAATCCACACCTAGAAGAGTTCTGCTATCTTTATGGGCTGGAATCCAGTGGAAAATGGTGTTGTGCTTACGCCCCTTCAAGTCAATCGAGGCTGTGAAACACTTGGCCTCAACTGCTATAGTCTTTCCATCAGCAAGGGTCATGTACAGAGATTTAGATTCAAAGGGCACATTCTCATCCATCAGAATCTGACCTAACTTTGCTCCAGCTATGTTACACTGAGCACCTGAATCAAGGTATGTCAGTCCATAGTGCCCCTCTACCTTGGCGTACGTGAGGGTGCGCATGTTCACAGGTGTCTGGAATTGGGTAACTGATGTGCCGAAGAACTCAGTCAGCATTGTTGGGTTAATAGCATGGGCTGGTGTTTGCTCCCTTTTGTTGCATTTCGGGCAATTGCTCTTAATATAGCCTGGTGTTTGACAACCATAGCAGGATACAGGTTTTGTCGCACTGGTGTTACTGAAGTTTTCTTGACCGGATGGCGGGTGGCTTGCAGCTGGGGTTCCATTTTTACCACTTGCACGGGCTCGTTTTCTACAGACATCGATAGTGTGTCCATAATTCTTACAATAGCTGCATATTACATTACACTTTTGTTCAACGGCTGGTTTCTTTTGCTTCACAATACGGTCGGAGTAAGTTTGCTCTACTACTCTAGCTGCTTCAATGAGATCTTTGAAGGTACAGACACTTTCCCTAGGCACTTTATCCCTTATCTTGAAATTCAGTAGGCCATAAACCATATCCAACTGAATGTGTTCTGTCACAGCAGAGTCACCTTTCAAATGTGAAAGCAAAGCACGACATCGACTAACAAAGATATCGGTTTTGTCATTGTCCTGTTCCTTGGAAAACAAGTCTCGATAGATCTGATGTGGGAGTTTTGAAAATCCAAATGCATGTCGCAAAGAGGAAATGGCTTCATCAAAACTAGTTATGGAGGTTTTTATACCTTGCCACCAAGCAGCAGCATTATCTGACAACAGCATAGATAAACCTTTTAATGCATGGGCGTCTGTTATTTGTAAGCAGTCTTTATACACTGATATGGAATCGATAAATGCTTCGACTTCATCACCAGGATTTCCACTAAACCGTGACTTGCAGCCACAAAAATTTGTAGGTGAGTTGATGTTTTGTGATGAGGAACTCGCCTGAAGTCCACTAACTGTAGCATTTTGTAAATTGGTCAACAATTGCTGCAACATTTCTGGAGACATCACAATTTGTTGCACAGGGGCAGCAGTTGCATTTTGCTCTTGCTTGGATGCGTCTTTTCCGCCTGCCATGGTACCAGAGCGTAATAGCATATATTTGGTACAGTACTATGATAAACTGTGGGATTTTACAAAATCAGAAACAATGTTTTGAATTAGCTGTGAAGTTCGTGCTGTTTTTGTAGCAGCTGATTCTGACAGCAATGACAGAAATGAATTTGACGGACGTGGCGCTTTCCTTGTCGCTCCCGGACGTTGCGGCGTTGCGTCGGCCAGTGTGGAACCAGGTTCGAAAAGAACTGACGGAGTCAACGGAGTGACGTGGTACGATGCACCGACAACACTGCGCGGGAAACGCGAAGAAGCGAAAGCGTGCTTTGGAAATTAACGATTGAGGTTATGTCAACCCGATGCACTATTACCGTTTTACACGAGAAAATGAGTCGTTACTGTACTACCCGCACTATGTTCGAGATAAACACGAAAACACATGCGATATGCGGTGGAGACATCACCAAAAACTCGGCTTAAGGTCCAACGTTGGGCGCCAATCTTGTCACGAGGTTATCTCTTGAGTTCGCTTAACCCTGTCGAGGCTCATGTATGATGTCGGGGACACTGTTTGGCAGTAGTATCAAACTCACTCACAACGGTAGGCATAGTTTATTTAAACAAAAGAAACAAAGAAAAGTATAGACATTGTGAATTACTATAAAACGTGGAAGAACGTGGTCATAAGGACTTGAGCAAGTGTACTCTTATTATAATTTATAATACTAATGACAACTGACAGGTGCCATCTACTAGGAGAGATGTGTATACCATGCCAGGTGTGATCGGTAGGGAGGTGCTGATAGGATTTTGTTACAATTTCTGTATTTTACAGTAATCTGCATCATTTTTCCTTAGACCGGGTAATGACGTTGATACTGGACGAGTGCAATCTCGTTAATTCAACAACCGGACACAGATGGCGCCAGCGGGAGACTTTCTCAGTGCAGCACAGTGTTGCCTTCGTTTTTTTCGCGTCACATAAAAATGGCGGCGACATCAAAAGAAAGTGACGTCCGTTTTGAATTTTTAGACTTATTCTATTAATTCTATTTTCTTTCTTTTTTAATGATCCTAAATTTTTGCTTCTCAAATTGTCTTATCTCATGTTTTTTTACTCTCCACGCCAAACATTCTAAAACTCTCACTTGTTTTTGTGATTTTTTACAAATTTAATGAGGTCTTTCCACTTTTAGAATATAATTTTTTTTTACTGTGTGGTATCTCCTTATGCGAAACGTCGGCATAATTTCTGCAAAAACGTAAAAGTTTTTTTGTCCTACACCTCCTACAAGGCAACCAAATAATTTTTTTTGCAATATGTTGTGATTAAAATATTGTTCTTATTAATTTTTTTTTTCTTCATGAGCCTGTATGTATTTGCTTCTTAAATTGTCTTTTTTCGAATTTTTTATTCCTTGTTTGTTGGGATAACTGTATTTTTTTTTTAATTTGTTTATATTTCTATTTATAAAAAGTTTTGGCTGTTATTTTTTGTTACTTAATTTCTTATTATTTTTTTTATGAAAAAATTCTCTTCTATTTTTCAACAATACTAGTAACTCTAAATTTTTTAAAAGCGATTAGTACGTTTCTCAAAAATGTTTACTAAATTTTTACAATTTTGTTGCACATTTCTTTTAGTTAAAAATACAAATATCTAAATTTTATTTTCACCATTTAAAGTTGAAAAAAAACATTGAGAGTTGAAAATAAAATGTTCACTAATTTAAAATTTATAGTTCCAGCGGATATCGCCGCCATTTTTTAGGTGACGACTGCCAAAAAAGTGGAGTCAAAACTGTAAAACAGGAGAGTCTTTTCAGATGTAATATACTACTCGTTGGTGTAGACAAAAAAATTTTGCATAAGAAGCTTCAAAGTAAATATTAATAAGATTTGTTATTTATTTTTTGTGTTATAGCATTTTCGGTTTTCTGCTCTAGAGCAATTTGCGAACATTTCTAACTTTAAAATCTGTTTCGGACAATAGAGAATAGAGATACTGTCGGATTGCTCTAGAACATCTAACCAAAAATGCTATTAATTACGTTATGCGAATAATCCCGCGAGGATTTTCAAGGGTACCAGCGTTTGAGGTGAATTAAATGAGCGAATTTAAATTTTCGAGTTGGCAACACTGGTCGACTATCAATCAACGTGGCGTCGGGAAGCACGAGAAATCACGTCGCCCACTGCTTAGCAGTGTTGCCGATCGTAGCGACTTGTCGCGAAAATAGCGACTTTTTCAACCTTCAAATGCATAGCGACTTCTTAAAGAAAAATGACCGAGACTAGCGACATTCCGAATGTTCTAATACCCTAGGATAAATATATCAAAATAGAAAGAATGTCCATTTAGACTAAAAAACTATAACTCTCTGGCTCCTTCGGACGACGGACCATTTTCTTTAATGTCTTCGAAGGACGCCTCCAATAGTGATTATTGAAGTTTCCTGTGTTATACATCGGTTTCTAGTTTCCACGAACATTTGAAGGTTTAATTATAGAGGGCACCCAGATAAAACCATAGAATATGAACTACCCCCAATACCTAACCTAACTTTTTGTATTACGTTTTGTTTCGCATATTTTATTAATAATATTCAAATTGTTATGTTTTTTTTTGTAAAATTTATATTAACAGAAACAATTTACGTATTTACATTACAAACCAAAACCAGAATTTTAAACGTGAATATTATTCCTCAAAAATGTATAAAATGACATTAATGACTTCGAGCAATTAAATTACACTGTGCCTGGTGGATGTCAGCACCATGAATATAACGGCGACAATTTAGCGACTTTTTAAGAGCATCTATAGTTCATTATAAAACTTCATGTGAAATGTCAAAAGAAAAAGAGGAGGAAGAAGAAGGAGGAGGATGGAGAAACACGAAACAAAAACCATTTACTTTGATTACGTCATTCTTTTCTGTTTAAATTGGTTAAATTTTTTAAATGTCATAGCCTGCTAGATGAAATTTTATAATAAACACCCCGTAGATAAATAAATGATAATAAAGTGCTTAATTTTAACCTCTCAAACTGTGGTAAAACTGGTAAATGAGTTTTAAAAAGCATTTCCATGTACAAATACATTACTCCTTATGGGAGTAAGTGTAATTTAATGTTGAGTTGAGATGTTGACTGTTGAGGAGTAAAATGGAAATATTGTAAAATATAGCAGTGTTGTACGGTGGGATGGGATGGATTGTTAATTTTGTAAAATAATTTTTTTTTTGATATTTTGCTATTCTGTTTAAGTTCCGTTTACGACTTATTTTATTTATGGGCAAATTCCGAAACTCGCCGGTGTTTCGGTGTAGCCACCAGTTCAATCAGTCATCTGCCTAATCCATTGAATTGCTAGATGATAGTCACATGACCAGAGTAACCGGTAGACGCACCGGTGAGTTTTGAAATGCGCCCTATCTGTAGCCTGTCGCTGTCGACAGTCAAATGTCAATTGACCACAATGACAACTGACATTCTTGGTTATCGAATTATTTATACGATATTGAACAATTCGATATCGATACATCGATATATCGAATGACCAACCATCCGATGCTTAAACATCGACATCAATATTTTGCATTTTCCATAGCTTCATCGCCTTTGATAATGTCTAATGTCAGCCGCAGCTGTGGATGTAATATCAAGAAGAAATTCCATTGGACCACGGTTTCAAAGCCCGGAAAAATAAACTTTAGATTGTATTTGTATTTTGACCATGACATCCTATAGCATCTAAATCAGTTCCAGAAATCCAGGTACTGTTTATAAAGTGAATAAATAATAAAATGAATAAAAGAAAAATCTAAAGTTAAATGTTACAGCATTATTTGGGTCGCCCTATACTATCTACAACAGAAAACCACGCTCTATTTATCATCCAATTAATCGAATTAACGCAATAAATTAATTGATATCGATTTTCCAAAGTTCCAAAATTCTATGTTTTTTTTTTTTTTTGGGATACTCTATACTACCTAAAACGAAAATAAATGCCCCGTATATCATAAAAACACTAGAACCAACGAATAAAATCAATTACTATTGAGTTATATGGGAAAAGTCGATATTTCTATGTTAAGCATATGGGGCCCTCAAACCGGCCCAAAAACCTAAATTTTGAGATCAAAATCGTGCATTGCGGTCTTTAACAGCTGATATCTCGTTTCGATGAAGATTTATCCGAAAATCTGTAAAGAGAGCTAAGGAAGTAGAAGAATAGAGCTACACGTAGAGCCTATTTTCGAAACTTTGTCTGGAACAGTAACTGAGCACGGGTGGCCCAAAAATAAGGTACAAAATTTGCACTTTTTTTTAATTTTCTTGAAAACCGCGAAAGGCAGCTTCTTTCTGATTCATGTATCTGATAGCCCTCAATGAGCTCTTCATACATCATATTAATCTGCATATCGAAAAACCTTACCGTTTCCAAGATAAACAGGAAAATGTAAAAAATTCAAAAATTTCAGAGAGGGTAGGTCGTGAAAATTTTCGACAAAATCGATTGTCATAGAATTTATCAAAAATAGTCTCATATGAAAGAGGGGACAAAAATATGTAAAAAATTCGCAATTTTTGAATTTTCAGTAATTTGCTTCCCCTTCAAAATGGCGCCTAAAACGTAATTTTTCCACTTTTTATGGGCATTTTAATACTTATATCTATATAATTCGAAAACTAAAAATGGTATAACGATGCTATTAACACCAATGAATAGAGCATTCACGACCACCAAATACCTGCTTATTTTGTCGTTCCAATTTTTTAATTTAGTTGGCATAATGTTCGATCAAAATAAAACATTTGGTCATTTTCATACAATTTTAACAGGTTTTCACTTCCTATAAGACTGCTATTAAACTAAGCAAAATGGTAATTAACGTTTTGAGCACTATTTGAGACGGCTCACACTTAGTTGAGATACTGTTAGTCTATCATCATAAATATCACATTTCAGCTTTCTAGTTCAAACCGTTTCAAAGATATCAATGATAAATTTAATCGCTTACGTCACGGCCGCTATGTTAATAAAAGGTATATGTAGTCTACATTTTAACATTCGAGTTGAAACTCTAAATCTGAAAAAGAGGGTCTTTGATTTAGGTCAATTATTTGACGTAAAGTCAGACACGAAATATTCAAATCGACCAGTCTTTGTGAAAACGTTCTCGAGTACCGGGCATTTTGCCAAGAACCTTCTTGGAACTGTTCAAATTTTCTCCTGCCACGCAGTTTTTCACGCTTTTCGGCCGATTTTCCTTGGTCTGAGCCCTTAAAGTTAATGTTTACATTTTGGAAACCTCAGCTGTCAGTGGCAGAAGCCGCCGCCGCCAGATAGTTCCGATTACCAGTTAGTTAAGTGGCGATCTTCGGAACCATCCGGGGTTTTGGGGCCAAAATTTGCAAAAATCTTTCGCTTCGAAATTCAACCAAGACCATTTCGTGACGTCAAAACGAAAAGTTGTCCCAAAAAGAAAACATTCCAACGTATCCTCTGGGATAGAAAGCCATTCGATTAGATGCACGGTCTCGGCACAAATATACCTCAAAGTGGCAGTTCGAAATAAAACGTTTAAAAATTCGTCAAAATTTCAAATTCAAAGCAAGGCCCCCGATTTTTGGTCAGATCCGAGGCCCATGTGTGTGCTACCTATCTGAATTGTTTCGGGTTAGTTTTTTGCTGCAAAAACGTGGAATCTACAGGGTGAAATGTGAGAAAAGTACACCCAAAATGGGCAAAAATTGTGGCACAGAAAAATTTTTCTAGCTCGCCCTGTATAAGAGCTAGACCAAAACTAACAACTGATTTTTCTTCTCTCTCCACGACTTCTAGTTGCCCATATACAACCGAAGCTAAATCGCTCCATAGTTTTTGTAAAAATCGCAAAAATCTACCTTAGGTGCTATTTTGCATACTTTTTCTTAACTGTCTTTGGACATTTTTTTAGCCACTCTGTATTAAAATGACACCTTTGGCGGAATAGGATTAAAAGTGCTCAAGGATATGCCCTTTCCCTTGGCACTATCCTTATTGGGCCAGTCGTCTAACTAAGGGGGTCCACCGTCCCAACTTTGCCAATTTTTGTACATTTTCCTATTTAACTTATCGGAATTAGACTGCAAAATTTATCATCTACACATATGGGAAATTCTCATGGGGAGCCCTCTGTTAGACAGATTTATTACTATTTTTACTAGATTTAATGGTTTCTGTGGTTTTCAGAGGATGTCTGCAAACTTTTTTTTTTTTTTTTTTGAAAGTGGTACTTAGCTAGGAAGATAACACTACGTGACATAAATAAAAAATTATCTCAATATTCATAAAAAATAAAACAAAAAATGAGGAAATGATAAAGTCTCAATACATTAACCTACGTCTCTTCAAAACTAAAAATGAAGTATCTTAATATATATAAAGTGTTTTGAGTATTCCTTTGTGAAGTTAAATTTTGCAATTTTGAAAACTGGCTAAGTCGTGTTCACCCTAGAATCAAGTTTGCATTAAAACCTGAACTAGAAGTTCTTGAAATGTTATCTTTTGTGAAAACACAGAAGAAGCAAATTAGTTACACTTTGATATTGTTTATTAACGTTTCGCTATGTTCGTGTAAAAGAACATCCCCCTGCTGTGGTCAAATGATAGGAACGTTGGAACCTTTTTTGGTGTTCTCGGGCCCTTGTTGAACCAACGTTCCAATTACCAAAACGTTCCAGCGTTCCAGACATTCCACAAAGCAGACGAAAATTGCTTTCTTATATAAGTCAGTAAATAACAGCACAAAAATACAAAGTGTAGTACCTTGTGTCGTGTACATTTAGTAATAATAAATTTATTATTAATGTATCAAATATATACAACCAAAATCGAGTTTTGTCACACGGAAACACCGTCACTGCCCTAAAATTATTAACAAAGAACCTGAAGATACCTAAAAGTAACTGAAATGTCGAAACGTCTCAAATACCTTATTTCATATTAAGTAATAGGTAAACAGGTAAAAAACGTGCTAAAATTCATAAAAAGATATAAAATGGTACCACGCGTACCCATATCAAAGTTGCATTTATGACATATTGTTTGTGATTATGAACAGAATCTACAATTGAAATTTCAGTTTTCTAGTTTTAGGTGTCCCTAAAAATGTAATATTTGTCAATTTTTGGGTCACCCTATAGTATCTAAATCAGAAATCAAAGGCACTATTTATAATAAGGGAATAAAACCTACAAAAAAATATTGTTAATTAAAATACTAAAGTTAAATGTTGCAGCATTATTTGGGACACCGTATACTATTTAAAACAGAAATCAACGCTCTATTTATCATAAAACTACTGGAACTTACGCAATAAATTGATAGATATCAATTTACATGAAAAAATCCAAAAATTCTAGGTTACAACACTTTTTTGGGACACTTTATACTATCCAAAACGTAAATATATGCCCTATTTATCATACAACTACTGCAACCTACGAATAAAATCGATTACTATTGATTTATATGGGAAAAGTCGATATTTCTATATTAAGCATATTAGACTCTCCCCAACTGGCCCAAAAACCTAAATTTTTAGATAAAAATCGTGAATTTCAGCCTTCAACAGCTTATATCGCGTTTTAATGAGGATTTATCCCAAAAGCTATAAGAGGAGCCAAAAAAGTAGAATAATTTTAGTGTTTTTTAACAATTTGTGGATAAAATGGCGAAGGAATTATTTCGCAGTAAATAGTCACATATATCAACACCATTACCACCTTTCATTGGTAAGTTTTAATAAAGCTTTCATCACCTATATCTAACATCTTATTCGGCTTAGTCTACGTACTTAATAATCCATCCTTTCTATGTAAAATACACACCGCTTATGGACCTTTTCTGCATTATTAGCATATATTAGCTTCCTGCATCATTTTTTGAGCCACCCTATACTATCTAAAACAGAAATCAACGTCCTATTCATTATAAAACGACTCGAAGTAACAAATAAAATCAATTACTTTAGATTTAAATGACACATATAGAAAATTCTATGTTAAACATATGGGGCTCTCAAACCGGCACAAAAAACTAAATTTTGAGATAAAAATCTTGCATTGCTGGTTTTAACAGCTAATATCTCGTTTCGATGAAGATTTATCATAAAATGTATAAGAACACCTAAGGAAGTAGAAGAATAGAGCTACACGCGGAGCCTATTTTCGAAGCTCTGACTAGAACAGTAACTGAGCACGGGTGGCCCAAAAATAAGGTAAACATTTTGCACTTTTTTTTAATTTTCTCAAAAACAGTGATAGCTAGCTTCTTTCTGATACATGCATCTGATAGCCCTTAATGACCTCTTCATACATCGTATTAACCGGCATATCGAAAAACCTTACCGTTTCCAAGATAAACAGAAAAACGTAAAAATTTCAAAATTTTCAAAGGGGGTAGGTCGTGAAAATTTTCAGACAAAATCGATTGTCATAGATTTTATCAAAAATAGTCTCATATGAAAGAGGAGACAAAAATATGTACAAAAATTGCAATTCTGGAATTTTCAGTAATTTTCTTCGCCTTCAAAATGGCGCCAAAAACGTAATTTTTCTACTTTTTATCGACATTTTAATACTTATATCTATATTATTCGAAAACTAAACATGGTATAACGAGGCTATTGACACCCATGAATAGAGCATTCTCGACCACAAAATACCTGCTTAATTTGTCGTTCAAGATTTTTAATTTAGTTGACGTAATGTTCGATCAGATGAAAATATTAGGTAATTTTTACAAAATTTTAATAGTTTTTCACTTCCCATGAGACTGCTATTAAACTTAACAAAATAGTAATTAACATTTTGAGCAGTATTTGAGACGACTCACACTTAATTGAGACACTGTTGTTCTATTGTCATAAATGGCTTTGCTATAAAATGGCAAATGTCACTCTACCCCTATCAATGAGAAATTTAATCAGTTAAATCTCGGAACCCAGAAACGATAAAATCGAACAGTTAGTGCCAGTCGAATGCGCTTCGTTAAAGCTATTTTGTCAGTCATATACGAAAAACTGATTGTATGGGCGTGGCACATTTATGAAGCAATATTTGTAATAAAAGAGAATACCCTTATGATGGCGTATAGTAAGCATAAAGTCGAAACGTCGGATATATTTGGTTTCAGCGCCCTTTAGCAACAGTGTGTAAGTTGGAGCAAAAAAGTGTCAATAAATTTAAAAAGTTTCCAAAATAGAACCTTGGGTACCCGCGGCAAGGTTCTGGACCGAACGACAAATATGACGTAATCTACATTCCACCCATATAATACGCATTGCCCAACGTTTTTCTTATGGGAAATACACGTGCAAAAGCCTGAAAATTTATATGCAAAATTTCGTTAATGGTACCCATGGGTTTGATACCATAAATAAGGTTTCGACCATTGCAGTTGCAGTCCATTCCCTAATGAACCATGGTACCAAATTTCAGCTCTCTAACTTTAGTCGTTTCAGAGATATCCCCATTTTTTAGTTACCCTGACTAGGGCGGCCATTTTTTTTCGCCTCCATCGTTTATTTATGACGAAATCACAATATTGTCCCATTTAAAAAGCGTTGTACAATATGCAAAATTTCGTTAATGGTACCCATGGGTTTGGTACCATAAATAAGGTTTCGACCCATGGCAACTTGCAGTCCATTCCCTAGTGAACCATGGTACCAAATTTCAGCTCTCTAACGTTATTCGTTTCAGAGATATCCCCATTCTTTAATTACCCTGTCTACGGCGGCCATTTTTTTTCGCCTCCATCTTTTATTTATGTCGAAATCAATATTGTCCCATTTAGAAAGCATTGCACAATGTATTTCTTATGGGAAAGCCGAAGAAATGGCAAAAAAATATATAACTACGCCCATGTCCATTCCCTAGTGAACCATGGTACCAAATTTCAGCTCTCTAACGTTATTCGTTTCAGAGATATCCCCATTCTTTAATTACCCTGTCTACGGCGGCCATTTTTTTTCGCCTCCATCTTTTATTTATGTCGAAATCAATATTGTCCCATTTGGAAAGCATTGCACAATGTATTTCTTATGGGAAAGCCGAAGAAATGGCAAAAAAAAAAATATAACTACGCCCATGTCTGCCGAAAAATCATTATTGCCCGAATTTGTAACCGCCACTGTCTGGGCGAAAACCGCGTGGTCGGCAGGGTTGCCAGATGCGCCGTAATTACGATTTTTTGCCGCAATTTAGGAATGTTTTGCATTAAAAACCGTAACACCGAAAAACCCGACAAAGCGCCGTAATTCGGTAATATGGGTTTCATCAGCTAAAATGATGAAAATATATGGGCAGATGACAAAGATTTGGTTTCAAATTTTGTATCATCGCAATTCCGTGAGAGCTTATTTATTTAGGTATGTGTACCACCATAAAATGGGTCAAGATTCGAGTGGGCATATCAGTACCGTATGTTGCATCTATATTTGTGATATATTATCTAATGTGTTAGAAAGTGATAGCATCATATTGGTGCTAGTGACAGTCACAGTCTGTTCGTTGCAAAAATTCGACATTCGACTCTTGAAGAAACGCGATCGCGACCACACACAATAACCATAAACTCCGATTACCAATTTCTAAATTTCTATTCGATTTGAGGATTTGATTGATATTCAATGGGTGATCTTGTTTTTGTTTCGGTTATTCCTTTTATGCTTTTTCAGAGTTACCCCAAGTCTCTATCTCTTGGGATTCTACTCGGTTCTATAGTTGGTTCGTCAGGTTTGTGCATTGTTTGTGCCAGTTCTTGTTTGGTTGTATCTTGTTAGTACTGAGTAGCATCACTGCCGTAAAAGAGCCGTAACTTGGGATTTGACAAAACCGTAATTTCCGTAATTTTGCACTCTCTGAACTGTAATCGTTTGAAAAAAATCTGGCAACCCTGGTGGTCGGACTTCGACGTCATCAGCCAAAAATGAATCCCGACACGAAATTTTCAAATCGACCAGTCTTTGTGAAAACGACCTCGAGGAGTGGGCATTTTGCCAGTAATCGTCCTAGAAATGTTCAAATTTTCCCCGGCCAGACAGTTTTCCACGCTTTTCGGCCGATTTTCCTTAGTCTGAGGCTTTAAAGTGAATGTTTACATTTCGGAAATCTCAGCTGTCAGTTGCAGAAGGGCGCGGCCGCCGAATGCTTCCGATTACTAGTTAGTGGCTGGCGAATCGGAACCATTCGGGATTTTCGGCCAAAATGTGAAAAATTTTGCATCGTTCGTTTCGAAATTCAATTAAGACCATTTTGCGACGTCCCAGCTAAAAGTGGTTCCTAAGTCCCAAAAAGAAAACATTCCAACGTATCCCCTGGGATAGAAAACCATTCGATTAAATGCGCGGTCTCCGGACAAATATACCTCGAAGTGGCAATTTGAAATGTAAAGTTTAAAAATTCGTCAAAATTTCAAATTCAAAGCTAGGCCTTTTGTCATGATCAAGGGCCCATGTGTGTACTACTTCCCTGAATTATTTCAGATTTTTCACTTCGAAAATGTCGAATCTACAGGGTGAAATGTGAGAAAAGTACACCAAAATTAGCAAAAAATGCAGGACAGAAAAACTTTTGTAGCTCACTCGGTATAAGAGCTAGACTAAAACTAATAACTGATTTTTTTCTCTCTCCACGTCTTCTAGTTGCCTATATACCACCGAAGCTGGACCGTGCCACAGTTTTCGTAATAATCGCAAAAAAATACCTTCAAATTTTGGACACTTTGCTTTAATTGTCTTTGGAAATTTTTTTGACCACTCTGTATTAAAGTGACACCTTTGGCGGGGTAGGATTAAAAGTAGCCAAGGATATGCCATTTCTCCTGGTACCATTCTTATTGGGCCAGTCGTCTAACTAAAGGGGTCCAGAAGGCCTAGAAGTTGATCATTACAAAAATTTTTTAAAAAAACCGTCCCAAATTTGCGATTTTTTGTAGATTTTCCTATCTAACTTATCGGAATTAGACGTCAAAATTGTTCGTCTAAACATATGCGAAAATCTACCCGTGGGGAGTTCTATACCCCACATAGTCCCGGAGTTGCGGCAAAGACGCCGTAAATTTGGGTACCTAAAAAATCGAATTTTTGACTTTGGTACGCCACTGGTCAGCCCCCCCCCCCCCCCCCGCATGTACCACAAAATCGACCACTTTTTTGAAAAGCCCGTTCATTTCTGTACATTTGCGCTATACTACAAAATCCCGTCAATCGAGCAGTTTAAAAGTTATAAGCGTCGAAATGGAAAAAAATACCAAATATATACAACCAAAATTGCTTCTGGGAGACCGCTTTATATCCTCACTGGCGTTCGGATAATATACCTATAAGCCATTCACTTATTATTGTCGACAAGTAGGCGTTAGAAATTTGATTTCGACATTTTTGTCGTATGTTTCAAAGGTAACTAGATGACAAAACTAAGTGAATAAGTAATAGTGTCATTATTCATACCTTTCTAAAGCGCTTCTTCTTCTCATTAACAGCTCTAACTCATAATTCGAGTTTCACATGCACAACCCATTGTTTCAAAGACTACCTGCTAATCGGAAAAAACCTTGATCGAGCTAGACTCGTGTCTATCACTATGTCGCTATGTGATTCGGCATTCGCACTCTATCGTCTGGTTAGTTGTGTGAGTGGTTCACAATATCTGAAAAATGGTATTCTTTTGTATTCAGATACGTTTAATTGAAATCTTATTACTTCTAGATGATGACACGAGGAAACACTTAATCTGATAATATAAAAAGTAAAGTATAGGAAATGTTTTAGAAACAAAATTTGAGTACCAAATATATGAGGTATGTCATACGATTTAACTGAGCAGGTTTATGGGGTGAGGTGTGAGTCTGGGGATTCTTCTGTTTCACTTTAGTCCACAGGACATATATATGATTATCTTATATTATATATAATTGTCTTACGTGTTTTGTGAAACCACCTTTTCCAAAGATTTTTTAAAGTACCTACCCTCTTAATCCTTATCAGTCATTATGTAGTTTAATGTGTAGGTACTTTGCTATTTACATTATATTTGATGAAATACAGTTAGTTGAGTACTTATTCAAAAATACAAGTGCAAAAAAAAACATTTCTCCGAATATCAAAAAATATTGATATCTAATTGTAATTGAATTGAAACTACTTCACAATAGATAAAAAGCTAACGTACACAATGTTGCTTCTAAATCCGCTTTCGCAACCACAACTCGCCTCTTTTCACATTGAATTGTTGCCATTAGGTTATTTCTCGGTGGCCTAAAACTCCAAGTTTCTGATTTAATGACAAAGCGTACAAAATATAAATGAAAACAACAAAACAAGCTAAAAATAAAAAACAAAATACGTACTTTCAAATCAATTACAAAACAACGTTTGTTTAAAGGTGGTAAACAATGATGTACTATTAAGCGAAACATCTTGGACTTCCATTGTCTGTATCGAGTTTTTTTACACGACGTTTCGAGGAGTGGAATCTTTGCTCGTTTTCAAGTAAAACTGAGCATAAGTAAACCATGTTGCGAAGTCTCTTCGGTATGGGATGCGTTGGTACGGCGGACGAGTGCTGGTCGCTTGACGCGCGACGCTGGCGACGATCTGGCCAATAGGAATGGTGGGCGTGGTTAACTGTGTTAGTACATAAGCAAGTAGCCTCGAGCTTAATGCTCAGTTTCACTTGAAAACGAGCAGAGATTCCACTGCTCGAAACGTCAATAAAGACAATGGAAATCCAAGATGTGTCGCTTAATAAGTACAAAACAAGTTACGTTAATACATTTAAAAACTATAATTGTTGTGGTTTGAGAATAAATAAAAAAACACAAAATTATAATAGTTGACCGAGCTAATAACAATAGACCATAAATAAAGATATAGAATAAATAACATCCTGGATCGTGTTGTTCTTAGTTTTCTGCATATGTTATTTATTTGTTTATTTTAATCTTGTCGACAGGATTTCCTAATTTCCAAATTAATTTGTTGTAGTTGTTCCTCTTTCCCGTTTAGATTTGAGCTTCGCAGACATCTTCTTTCAAGAGGCTTTAGAAGATCTCAGGTAATAAGTAAGTTGTTTTTGAATTAAATAAAACATTTTTGGTCAGGTTTAGTAACCAGTACCGCCAGTTTACCGCTGGATATTGCCAAGACACGTATGCAAAACGCTAAAACGGAAAGCGGAAGCAAGCAGGCCAGTGTCGTGGAGGTTCTGGTGACCATAGTGAAAAACGAGGGGCCGATGGCTTTATGGAAAAGGTTTATGCCCTATTACCTAAGGATTGGGCCACACACTGTGCTGACCTTCGTCTTTTTGGAGCAGTTCAACTCTGCTTACAGACGATTTTCGAGAGACGGCTGAAGAACTAATCTGAACTATTAAGAAATGCATAGATCTTGAAAATGGTATTCCGAGGAGTATGAACAAGCACACAGATATGTGGGAGTGTATTTTCTACTAGTTCCAAAGAAAGTCAGTAATAGGGTGTTTCATTTTAAGTGGTTTTAACTTGTATTGTATTCAATGTGAGTGAACTTGTACGGTCCTCTACTGCAACCAGCGGTCTATTGCGGCTCACTAGAAGTGTTGCCAACAAGGTTTATCCCTGCTTGCTCTACTAATTGTCAACCCTTATGGTCAGACCCTCAACGAATTTCATTTGACACTACGTTTGCATCTTAAGGTTCAAGGATCGTGTTTCTGTCACAGTCACAGTCACATAGGACCTCGTCTCTAGACAAAGCAAATGCAACAATAATTTCAGCACTTTTAAACCGGGAACGACCATAGAATATTTTCTTAGAAGCTTTCCAGTTGTTTGAATAGAATAGGCGCCCACGTAACTTTTAGAATAAGGCCCCAGAAGTTGCCAGGGCTTGGAAAATAAATAAAAGTTGACAGTGAATTACAGTTTAGAGGATGTGCATCACTTATCGACCCTATAACGTCTTTGACATTTTTGAGACCTACATAAGAGTCTAAGCAAATGCAACAATAATTTTATTACTTTTAAACGGGGAACGACGATAAAATAATTTCCTCAGGAGCTTCTCAGTTGTTTGAGTAGAATAGACGCTCAGGTACTTTTAGAATAAGGCCTCAGAAGTTGACAGGGCTTGGAAAATAAATGACAGTTGACAGTGACTTACAGTTTAGAGATGTGCATCACTTATCGACCCTAATGACTTCTTTGACATCTTTGAGATCTCCATAAATGCAACTATAATTTTATCACTTTTAAACCGGGAACAACGATAAAATAATTTCCTCAGGAGCTTCTCAGTTGTTTGAATAGAATAGACGCTCAGGTACTTTTGGAATAAGGCCCCAGAAGTTGACAGGGCTTGGCAAATAAATGACAGTTGACAGTGACTTACAATTTAGAGATGTGCATCACTTATCCACCCTATAACTTCTTTGACATCTATGAGATCTCCATAAATGTAACAATAATTTTATCACTTTTAAACCGGGAACGACGATAAAATAATTTCCTCAGGAGCTTCTCAATTGTTATAGACGCTCAGGTACTTTTGGAATAAGGCCTCAGAAGTTGACAGGGCTTGGAAAATAAATAACAGTTGACTTACATTTTAGAGATGTGCATCACTTATCGCCCCAAAAACGTCTTTGACATTTTTGAGACCTACATAAGAGTCTAAGCAAATGCAACAATAATTTTATCACTTTTAAACCGGGAACAACGATAAAATAATTTCCTCAGGAGCTTCTCAGTTGTTTGAATAGAATAGACGCTCAGGTACTTTTGGAATAAGGCCTCAGAAGTTGAAAGGGCTTGGAAAATAAATGACAGTTGACAGTGACTTACAGTTTAGAGATGTGCATCACTTATCGACAGTTGACAGTGACTTACAGTTTAGATGTGCATCACTTATCGACCCTATAACTTCTTTGACATTTTTGAGACCTACATAAGAGTCTAAGCAAATGCAACAATAATTTTATCACTTTTAAACCGGGAACGACAATAAAATAATTTCCTCAGTTGTTTGAATAGAATAGCCGCTCAGGTACTTTTGGAATAAGGCCCCAGAAGTTGACAGGCCTCGGAAAATAAATAACAGTTGACAGTGACTTAGAGTTTAGAGATGTGCATCACTTATCGACCCTATGACTGCTTTGACATCTTTGAGATCTCCATAAATGCAACAATAATTTTATCATTTTTAAACCGGGAACGACGATAAAATAATTTCCTCAGAAGCTTCTCAGTTGTTTGAATAGAATAGCCGCTCAGGTACTTTTGGAATAAGGCCCCAGAAGTTGACAGGCCTCGGAAAATAAATAACAGTTGACAGTGACTTAGAGTTTAGAGATGTGCATCACTTATCGACCCTATGACTGCTTTGACATCTTTGAGATCTCCATAAATGCAACAATAATTTTATCATTTTTAAACCGGGAACGACGATAAAATAATTTCCTCAGAAGCTTCTCAGTTGTTTGAATAGAATAGACGCCCAGGTACTTTTAGTATAAGGCCCCAGACAGGTCTTGAAAATAAATGACAGTTGACAGTGACTTACAGTGTAGAGATAGGAGTCAACGTTAATGAAGTGTGGATTAACAATATCCGCTATGCTGACGATACGGTCTTAATCGCTGACATCGTACACGACCTACAACAACTGATCAATAGAGTGGGAGAGCAGAGCAAATCTATGGGTTTAAACATCAACATCAAAAAAACAAAGTTTATGATTATCTCTAGAAACCTAAATATGTTTGAAAACTCCACCATAACATTTAACACAATTCCCTTAGAAAGAGTGGACAGGAATAGGAAAGCATTGGAAAATGTTATCGCAAACATCCATTAGTGGATACGCATTGGAAGAAGAAGAGAGACATCTTCTGTGTTCTATAAGTCGTAAGGTCTTTTAAGTTCGTACAGTTGTTCTGTGGCATGTTTAATCCAGTCTCTTGTCATGACCCACAATTGTTGAGGGTCTCCAGTTGTCAGTGGTTCAGTGGTATGTTGCTTAGGCTAAACAGTCTCTGCAGCTGAGTGGGATCGGAGCATGTGATTCTTGTAGGATTTTTGGGTAATTTCCTACTAACTAAACTAAACTAAATACCCAGTCAATCGGTTTTTATCAAATTTTTCTAGAGGGTAGTGTCCTTTAAAATGGACATCCGAATATGAAATTTTACCAATGTATACTCCGGGTCAGGATCATCATTTATACCATGTTTGGTTAAATGGTCTGGAATAAATATCCAGCCAATCGGTTTTTTTTCTGGTCAATAAATTAGAAATTTCCAAATGTAGGTACCTATCTATAAGCCCCAGAAAAGAAAAACTCAGATCAATTACCATTTTTATGAAATTGCATTTCACAATGCATAGTCGATTTACGTATTTAAAGATGTTTTTCTTCCACTTAGCATGTAATTATATCTGGCACGTGTCATGCATATTTACCAGCGAAATTCTTAAAAACATTTACAGATAATTAAACTAAGAAAAAAACATATTTTGTTAAATTCTCAAATAAATACACGAGTTGTCTTAAAGATTTATGCAATATAAAAAAATCCTATATCTAAAAAAGGGACCAATTTAACTTCCTTTTTAAAAGAAACATATCTAACCAAAAAAAATGTTTACTTTTACAGCCGTTTAAAATGAACACAGTGAGAAGATATAGGTAAAATAATGTATTATCAACTATGATCTGAGTTTACAGAAAGACTCGTCGTATTAATGGCCTAATTCAGCATTAAGGTAACTACTCGTAGGAAGTTTCTTTAAATCATGTTATTATACTCCACGAGGGCGATAATTTGTTTTTGGAACTTATCATTATATGATGCCAATTTTCCGCGTATCTTCAAGTAGGTAATTAATAACTCAAAACATCCTCTTTTGCTGAAACTCTCAATCGATAATTAATAAAAAAATTATTTTCAAAAATTGACGTTAGTTCTTGTTCATTATTTAACTTTATCCACGTCCATACTATAATAATCACATATACATTCTCAAGATTATTCACTTGTGAATAATGAGTTGTCATGGAAACTAAACATGTCCTAGGCAACTGGCAACTCAAAAAGTAAACCGTCCTAAACATGAAATCGCTAGTTACCATTGGTTCATTCAAATAATTATCCTTCTATTAAGATGAATTGAGACAAATGTAGGTTACAGTGTCTCTTTTTCACTAAAAAATACTTAAAATTAGCCATAAAATGAAGCAATTTACCGTCCACCCTCGTAACAATGAAACAAGTTGGTCAGCAAAAATTTAATTTTGAGTTGGTTTGTTTATGGTGTGCTTTTGTCACACACGCGCGTCATTTTTTTTTTTTTTTCGCCCATAGTTTAGGTTTCCGAACGCTGTGGGCAAAGTGCTGCAGAACTTCTTTGGATTGAAGACCACGCACGCGGAGCGCCCATAGTTTAGGAAATCCGAACGCTGTGGGCAGAGAGATATTAACAAAGAACCTGAAGATACCTAAAAGTAACTGAAATGTCGAAACGTTTATATATAATAATACTTTACTTCATATTCGCAAACATAACAGCTTTTGAAAAATGGTAAAAAACGTGCTAAAATTCATAAAAAGATATAAAATGGTACCACGAGTACCCATATCAAAGTTCCCATTTATGATATATTGTTTGTGATTATGAAACGAATCTACAATTGAAATTTCACTTTTCTAGCTTTGATTGTTTGTAAAAATGTAATATTTGCCAATTTTTGGCTCGCCTTATAGTATCTAAATCAGAAATCAAGGCAGTGTTTATAATAAGGTAATGACAGTTAGCATTTTTTTTTAGCACTTAGCATTATTTGGGACACCGTATACTATTTAAAACAGAAAGCAACGCTCTATTTATCATAAAACTACTCGAATTAACGCAGTATATTAATTGATATCAATCTACATGCAAAAATCCTAAAATTCCAGGTTACAAAATTTTTTTGGGACACTATTTAAAACGCAAACATACGCCCTATTTGTCACAAAACTACTAGAACCAACGAATAAAATCGACTACTATTGGTTTATGTGGGAAAAGTAGTTATTTCATTGTTAAGCATATGGAGCTCTCAAATCGACCCGAAAACCTAATTTTGGGGATCAAAATCGTGCATTTCAGCCTTCAACAGCTTATATCGCGTTTTAATTAAGATTTATCCGAAAAGCTATATGAGGAGCCAAAAAAATACAATAATTTTAGTGTTTTTTAACAATTTGTGGATACAATGGCGAAGGAAACGTTCTGCAGTAAATATTAGTAATATCTGACAACACCAGACTCCTTGGAAAATTAAAATAGCTTTCATTACTAAGTTTTAATAACGCTTTCATCGCCTATATCTAACATTTTATTCTGGCCTGTCTACGTACAAAATAATCCACCCTTTCTATGTAAAATACACACTGCTTATGGACCTTTTCTGCATTATTAGCATATATTAGCGTCCTGCATCATTTTTTGAGCCACCCTATACTATCTAAAACAGAAATCAACGTCATATTCATTATAAAACGACTCGAAGTAACATATAAAATCGATTACTATAGATTTAAATGACACATATAGAAAATTCTATGTTAAACATATAGGGCTCTCAAACCGGCCCAAAAAACTAAATTTTGAGATAAAAATCGTGCATTGCTGCCTTTAACAGCTAATATCTCGTTTCGATAAAGATTTATCAAAAAATGTATAAGAGCCGCTAAGGAAGTAGAAGAATAGAGCTACACGTAGAGCCCATTCGAAGCTCTGACTAGAACAGTAACCGAGCACGGGTGGCCCAAAAATAAGGTACAATTTTTGCATTTTTCTTTAATTTTCTCAAAAACCGTGAAAGCTAGCTTTTTTCTGATACATGCATCTGATAGCCCTTGATGACCTCTTCATACATCATATTAACCGGCATATCGAAAAACCTTACCGTTTCCAAAATAAGCAAAAAAACGTAAAAATTTCAAATTTTTCAAAGGGGGTTGGTCATGAAAATTTTCGACCGAAATCGATTGTCATAGATTTTATCAAAAATAGTCTCAAATGAAAGAGAAGGCAAAAATATGTAAAAAAATTGCAATTCTGGAATTTTCAGTAATTTCCTTCCCCTTCAAAATGGCGCCGAAAACGTAATTTTTCCACTTTTTATCGACATTTTATTACTTATATCTATATAATTCGAAAACTAAACATGGTATAACAATGCTATTGACACCCATGAATAGAGCATTCTCGACCACAAAATACCTGCTTTATTTGTCGTTCAAGGTTTTTAATTTAGTTGACGTAATGTTCGATCAAATAAAAATATTAGGTAATTTTTACAAAATTTTAATAGTTTTTCAATTCCCATGAGACTGTTATTAAACTTAGCAAAATAGTAATTAACGTTTTGAGCAGTATTTGAGCCGACTCACACTTAATTGAGTCACTGTTGTTCTATTTTCATAAATGGCTTTGCTATAAAATGCCAAATGTCACTCTACCCCTATCAATGAAAAATTTAATCAGTTAAATCTCGGAACCTAAAAACGGTAAAATCGAACAGTTAGTACCAGTCGAATGGGCTTCGTGGAAGCTATTTTGTCAGTCATATAAGAAAAACTGATTGTTTGGGCGCGGCACATTTATAAAGCAACATTTGTAATAAAAGGGAATACCCTGATGATGGCGTATAGTAGGCGTAAAGTCGAAACGTCGGATATATTTGGTTTCAGCGCCCTTTAGCAACAGTGAGTAAGTTGGAGCAAAAAAGTGTCATTTTAATAAAAAAGTTTTCACAATAGAACCTTGGGTACCCGCGGCAAGTTTCTGGACATTAGAGACCTCTAGCCCGTCCCATAAGGTAGCCACATACCAAATTTCAGCTTTCTAGCTCAAACCGTTTCAGAGATATCGGCTTTAAACCAAACGTTTTCAGGCGGCCATCTTGGATTTTTAAAAATGCCATTTTTAGCGAATTTTACATAAGGAAAACCATATAAATAATAAATGACATATAATTATAACGTAACATTAAAAAGCTCAGCCCGAAAAAGTCCGGCGCAGTGGCAACAAAAGCGCATGCGCGGCTGGCAAGCTCCGCCCCTTAATTTTGAAAAATCGATGATGCCAAGCTTTCTGTTCTATTAAGTTTTCGCCGAAATATAAAATATCTAATAATGTATTATATCAATATAAAAAATACTAACAATTATTTTTAGTTTCTAAAATGTTTGAGCTGTTAGTTAACTTGGTAAATTAGCATGGTGTGGTGTAAGAAAAAAACTAAAAACTAATAATTTATTTAAAATAAGCTCCTATTCTATTCCTGAATATAATTTACACATGACAATGCCGTAATGCTGTCAACGTCATTTGCTGTTAACCTAACTTTTAAAGTTTTTTTTGGCGGGTACGCGCGTTACATTTACACATTAGTCAGTTGATAATGATAATAAAACCATAATAATAATCATAATAATGTAATATAATTTAATTAATTATAATCATAAAACCTCAAAAAGACGCAATACTCACCATTTTCATGATCAGAAAAAGTCTAACCATCCTATAAAATATTGGCGCCTTTCCTCGTCTTGGCTTACAAGTCAGGAATCAAGAAATCAATACACAATACACTTGATAGTCTTTTGTCGCCTTTCCTTGCCTTGGCTTACGAGTCAGGTATCAAGAAATCAATACACAATACACTTGATAGTCTTGGTGTTATTGTAGGACAAAGTATTTGAACCTACGCGATCTTTGACGGGAACGGTCCACTTTCACTACCACCAATAAGCGATGTTACAAGCCGCCCGATGAGTATTTATTACTTATTACACTAATTTGTTTTAAAATAAATACGAGTCTATAATCGAAAAAACAAATCTTCGATCTTTCGTTATTACAAATTTTCTTTTTCTTTTCATGTCAAAAAGTACTCAAAGTTGACCTAACCTCAAACTTTTGTTCTTCTAGAGTTTTCGGTAGACTGCTCTGCGCGCTGCGACATTACTACCATTCTTTGTTTTCTCATTGCGAATAGAAGGATGAGAATACTCGAGGAGCGCGCGAGAGCGCACTAGGGCGTCCGGCCGAAAACGCTATTTTTTTGGTGGGCGTGTCCTCTGCATATGTCTTGCGCAGAAGAATGTGCGCATTAGCAAGCAGTGAGCCTAATCTTGGTTTCCATAGGTCACTAGAAGCTGCTCTTTTAGTCCGTGGGGAAAGATTGACGTTCGTAGTATATTAACTAGTACGAATATGAGGAAAACCTACCATTCGATTTTCAAGTCGATATCACCATCGGTTCATAAAACAGCTACAACCTAGCTACAGTCAGCTACATATAGCTATGTGAGCTATATTACCATTCATGGTACCTCCATGGGCACCCAGCATCCAAAGTTGAACCATGTATCATTAACAGTTCTCTAAATATCAACGGTACTCAGCTACTGTAGCTTTGATATCTACGGCAACTATATTACAATTTATAATACCCCCGTAGGTACCTACCATCCAAATTTGAACCATGTACCATCAATGGTACCCTAAATATAACCCTTTCTATATTCCTCCCATTTAAAAAGCATTGCACAATGTATTTCTTATGGGAAATACACGTGCAAAAGCCTGAAAACTTATATGCAAAATTTCGTTAATGGTACCCATGGGTTTGGTACCATAAATAAGGTTACCACCCATGGCAACTTGCAGTCCATTCCCTAATGAACCATGGTACCAAATTTCAGCTCCCTAACTTTATTCGTTTCAGAGATATCCCCATTTTTTAATTACCCTGTCTACGGCGGCCATTTTTTTCCGCCTCCATCTTTTATTTATGACGAAATCAATATTGTCCTATTTAAAAAGCATTGCACAATGTATTTCTTATGGGAAAACGGAAGAAATGGCAAAAAAGAAAAATAACTACGCCCATGTCTGCCGAAAAATCAAAAAATGCATTTTTGCCCGAATTTGTAACCGCCACTGTCTGGGCGAGAACCGCGTGGTCTGGCTTCGACGTCATCAGCCAAAAATGAATCCCGACATGAAATTTTCAAATCGACCAGTCTTTGTGAAAACGACCTCGAGGACTGGGCATTTTGCCAATAATCTTCCTAGAAATGTTCAAATTTTCACCGGCCAGACAGTTTTCCACGCTTTTCGGCCGATTTTCCTTAGTCTGAGGCTTTAAAGTTAATGTTTACATTTCGGAAATCTCAGCTGTCAGTTGTATATGGGCGCGGCCGCCGAATGCTTCCGATTACTAGTTAGTGGCTGGCGAATCGGAACCATTCGGGATTTTCGGCCAAAATTTGAAAAATTTTGCATCGTTCGTTTCGAAATTCAATTAAGAGCATTTCGCGACGTACCAGCTAAAAGTGGTTCCTAAGTCCCAAAAAGGAAACATTCCAACGTATCCCCTGGGATAGAAAACCATTCGATTAGATGCACGGTCTCCGGACAAATATACCTCAAAGTGGCAATTTGAAATTTAAAGTTTAAAAATTCGTCAAAATTTCAAATTCAAAGCTAGGTCCTTGATTTTTGGCACAATCAAGGGCCCATGTGTCTACTACCTCCCTAAATTATTTCAGCTGTTTTGAGTTTCTTCAAGCCCTCTCCGAGTTTGTATATTTGAGTAATTTTTCACTGTTTTTGTCCTTAATCCTAGACTGACTAAAAAAAAAAATTGAAATTTACTTTTTAGATAAAGTCGGTCGTTTTCAATTAATTTTAGTCCTAATCCTAACCTGAACTTTTAGTTTGCATTTTTAGACGCTTTTTGTTTTTTTAAATAAAATGGGTCAATTTTAATCGTCTTTAGACCCTATATTCTAACCCGGATTTCTTCAATAACTCCAAATGTGCACTTTTAGACGCTTTGTGTAAATTTTTAGCCCATTTTGGTCATAATCTTTATTTAAATTTCTCCAAACCCTCCAAGTTTGTATTTCTTTGTTTCTTTGTGTTCTTGTTGTTAGCAAATTTAATTTTTAGATCAAAGTATGTAGTTTTGAACCAAAAATACTTCAAAATGTGGTGTTTTTTTGGGAGTCAGGTAAATAGTCAGGTTATAAATCATAAAAATACTAATTTGATTTGCATACAAATTTGATTTTGAAAAATACAAACAAATTTGAAGTTTCGTAAAAAATTCAGATAATGATTAGCGCAAAAATGACTTAAAGTGTCTAAAAATCCGAACTTTTGGAGAAATGCAAGGTTAGAATTAGAACTAAAATTGATTAAAAAAACCACATCCTCTAAAAATGCAAATTTTTATGTTTATGGATAAACTCATTATTAGGAAAAAAATAACGCAAAACTGAATCAAAATTTCTAATATATTGTTTGTGGTAAAATACGCTTTTGAACTAAAACCTATGGAATTTGGCTCAAAATGCAAAGTTGGAATTTTCCGAGAAAGTAAAGTTAGTATTAATGCCAACATTCGTTAAAAATGACTCCAAACGTATAAGAATATAAATTTTGAGTGATTGAAGAAATTTATTTTAGGAATTTTGGTTAGAATCGAATTAAAATTACTGAAAACACTGAAAAACGCAAATTAAGGGTTTCTGAAACAATTCAGGTTGTGGTAAGGACAAAAAAATCGAGAAATTGAGTTTTTGAAATTTTGAAAAATTACAGTTTAAGATTAGGACCACAACCGGCTAAAAATGATTCAAAACATAACTTAAAGCGTGCAAAATACAGATTTGAATTTTTGGGAAAAAAATCAATAGTATTAAGGCGAAAAACGGTTAAAAGCGACGCATCTAAAAATGAAAATTTGGAGTTTTTAAAGAAAATCATAACACGATTAGGAAAAAAAGTTACCAAAGACGTCTAAAATGCAAATTCGGAGTTAAGATTAGAGCAAAATCGATTCTAAATGGCTCAAAGAGTTTAAGGCTGCAAATTTCACGATTCTGGTGAATTCAGGTTAGAAAATCGGTTGAAATTTACCCGTACCGTCATCAAATGCAAACGTAAAGTGTGGCTAAGATTAGAGGTTATACAATGATTGAATTTTTCTATAAAAATTCAAGATTAAAATAAATCAAGAGTTACTCAAAGCGTCGTAAATGCAAGTTCCAAAAAATTCAGTTTAAGGATTTGGGTCAAAATTGGTTAAAAATGACTCGAGGTCTCTAGAAATGAAATTTTGACCGAAATCGGTCGAAACGTCTGAATGTCAAATCTAAAAACGCGTATTAAAAGTTTTTGAAAAAGTTCAGATTTTTTAAAATCAAAATTCATTAAGAATTACTCAAAGCATCTACAAATGCATATTTGAACAATGAAGATCAATGAGACTTTATACAGGGTGTATGTGAATAGAAGGTAAAAAATGTAATGGGTGAATCGTGAGCCAAATTTAAGACAAAAATTCATAGTCAGACATGTCCTAGAATGCTATTCGATCGACAAAGTGTTAAAAAAATTGTTTAAAAATAGTATTTCATGAGAAACACTTGGTTAATGTTGTGTACCAATTCATCAGCAGGTTGTATAAAAAAATAAATAAGCAGATACATTCTGAGTAATTTTTCACTGATTTTGGCATTAATCCTAGCCTGACTTTTTTAAAAAACCTCAAAATTTACTTTTTTAGGTAGAGTAGGTCGTTTTTAATCGATTTTAGTCCTAATCCTATCCTGAACTTTTCCATAAACTTTTAGTTTGGATTTTTAGACGCGTTTTAATTTTTTAGATAAAATGGCTCATTTGTGATCGACTTTATTCCTATATTCTAACGTTGATTTCTCCAAAAACGCATTTCTCCAAACGCGCATTTTTGCCATATTCTCAATTTGAATTTCTCCAAACCCTCCAAGTCTGTATTTTTATACATTTTGAGTCATTTTTCACTAATTTTGGCCTTAATCCTAGCCGGACTTTTAAAAACCAACTCAAAAATGACTTGTTTAGATAGTCGGTCGTTTTTAATCGATTTTAGTCGTACTTCTAATCTGAACTTTTCCATAAACTTTTAGTTTGCTTTTTCAGATGCTTTTTGCATTTTTACATGAAATGGGTTATTTTTAATCGGTTTTAGTCCTGTATTCTAACCTGTATTTCTCCAAAAACTCCAAATGTGCACTTTTAGACGCTTTCGATAAATTTTTAACCCATTTTGGCCATAATCTCAATTTGAATTTCTCCAAACCTTCCAAGTTTGTATTTGTATACATTTTGAGTAATTTTTCATTGATTTTGGCTTTAATCTTAGCCTGACTTTTTAAAAAAAAAATCGAAATTTACTTTTTTAGATAAAGTTGGTCGTTTTTAATCGATTTTAGCCCCAATCCTGACCTGAACTTTTCCAAAAACTTTTAGTTTGCATTTTTAGACGCTTTTTGCATCTTTTGATCATAATTCCAAGTTTCTATTTTTATACATTTTGAGTCATTTCTCACTGATTTTGGCCTTAATCCTAGCGTGACTCTCAAAAACAATTTTTTGCTGCAAAATTGTGGAATCTACAGGGTGAAATGTGAGAAAAGTACACCAAAATTGGCAAAAAATGCGGCACAGAAAAACTTTCGCAGCTCACCCGGTATAAGAGCTAGACTAAAACTAACAAGAGATTTTTTTTTCTCTCCACGTCTTCTAGTTGCCCATATACCACCGAAGCCGGGACCGTTCCATAGTTTTCGTAAAAATCGCAAAAAACTACCTTCAAATTTTGGACACTTTTCCTTAATTGTCTTTGGACATTTTTTTGACCACTCTGTATTATAGTGACGCGTTTGGCGAGATAGGATTAAAACTAGCCAAGGATATGCCCTTTCCCCTGGTACCATCGTTATTGGGCCAGTCGTCTAACTAAAGGGGTCCAGAAGACCCAGAAGTGGACCATTACAAAATTTTTTTCAAAAAACCGTCCCATTGCGAATTTTTCTAGATTTTCCTATTTAACTTATCGGAATTAGACGTCAAAATTGTTCGTCTACACATACGAGGAAATCTACCCGTGAGGAGCCCTATACCCCACATAGTCCCGGAGTTACGACAAAACCTCCGTAAATTTGGGTACCTAAAAACCCGCATTTTTGACTTTGGTACGCCACTGGTCGGCCCCATACGTCGTACCGCCAAACCGACCACATATTTGAAAAGCCCGTTTATTTCTGTATATACGCGCAACACTTCGAAATCCCGTCAAATGAGCAGTTTCAGAGTTATAAGCGATAGAACCTAAAAAATACCAAATATCTACAACCAAAATGTCTCCGTTGGCTCGCCTTTATAATCCTCACTGGCGTTCGGATAAGAACATGCACGGGCGACTAGACCTTCATCCTATGCTTCATCCGTCTGACGCATCAAACGTGGGGCCGACGATTAACGAAACCAGTCGTGATTTTGAAATTGTAAATTATTTTTGTAGCACCTATAACCATTGTCTATAACCCGGAATCTTGGTCGTGGATAAAGTATAGTATTCAACTCGCATTTAATGAGCGTTATTCTCTCGGGCAACTTTTGCCACTCGTTTCGCCACCTAACATCAACAAGCTGTTGTTAACGACCTAATAATAATTTTGTTGCGATGGAAACGGAATTATCAATCATTCCGCATAATTAAAATCTATTAACTACCCATTAGGCGTATCATGCAATAGTTATTATGGAAAATTCGGTAGGTAATGAGGAAACCGCAAACATAACCTTGATTAAACACAATATCGATTGGCACTCACGTTTAAAAATAAAATACTATTTACGCACTAGGTACTAGTATAAACAAAACCATCAACATTTACATATTATTAAATATGGAAAATGTTTTCAATGAAACTGCGAATTTAATTATTATTGCATATAAGGAAGTATAGTATTACCCATTAACTTATTTTTGTCATCTAGTTACCTTTGACACCTTTTTTTATACCCATCTCCTTTCAGCACATGTTGAGAAGATACAAAAAAAGTGTCAAAGTCAATTTTCCAACGCCTACTTGCCAACGATAATAAGTGAATGGCTTATTAATTTATTTACTGCGAGATATTATTAGGGATTAGAACTTTTTAGCCTTTTTCGGAGAAACTGTGGTTAGCACATCTGCGGAAAGCAGATACATTTTCAAATTTCTAAATTGTAAATAATGCCATTTTGCATAAAAATTGGTACGAAAGTGCGGTCTGCTGTCATGAGAAATATTTCCAAATCGCGAATAAAACTTAATAAGGTGCTAAAAACATTATATTCTTCATTAAGTTCTAATTTATCGTAGTTGCGTTTTAATGTTATTATTTTTGAGTTAAATGTTGAAAATAAATTATAATAAAAGATAGGCACTTCTCAGGGGTTCATCACCTCGATTTTCAGGTTTTCCTTATTTTTAAACAATTCCTTAATACATGTATATTTAAATTAAAAAACTTCTTGGATGCACAACTTTTGAACGTACAAATGATCTTCGAAATCATGAAAATTCACTTCGAATGCAATGCTAAAACTTTTAAACTACGATAGCAGGCACAAATGATATTTGCTTTGTTGCCAAACGTGTAAATTTATCTTAACGTTGAAGAAAGTTATCTTGAATGCTATATCAAATTGGGGACAAATAAAATGCGTTTTAAAGTAACAGAAGTTACTGACCTTAAGGCCCAGTTGTATGAAAGATAGTTAACTAAATATGGTCAAATAACCAATGATGGAAATCTAAACCACAGATCTAAAAGAGAGTGTTGTATGAAGGGAGTTAACTGAACGGCCATTTACTTTTAAAACTCAATGTTGACAACCGTGATTTCTAGTAAATGTTTCTCTTATGTCAGACATTTCACGTCAATAATGTCAATTTTATCTCGGCAAATCAGCTCAGGCGAAGTTTGAGGTTAAATGTTTTATTTTAAGCTTAGAATAGGTAGACAGAGGAAGTAAGATACGACGCGGCGTCTGTTATTAGTTTGCTCCAATCTGTCAAGTGTGAAAATGCCAGTGGCGTAGCATTGGTATTGTAGCACATAAAAAAATATTTTATTAAAATTAATAATGGAACTAAATTACTATTTGTAACATTAGTAATATTATACATAATATTATTAGCAAACATCGACTTACTATTAAATAAATAAAAATTATTGTGAATTAATAGTCGTTGATAACCCTGGAATTACATCTCCTACGCCGCTGGAAAAAACTACTCCTAAACTTAAGTCTACAAGTTACAGGATTAGAAAAATATTTCCCAAAAAATTGCATCGTTGACTTCACTGCGGTATATACCAAATTATATTTCGAAGAGTTGGATGTAAAATAACTGGTTTTAGAATTATTTGAGATAATTTAATTGTTGCTGAAAAACGCCATTATCTGTCTACCTGTGAAACGTAACTCCAGGCTCCTTTCTATAGCCTCTGCTTTTATAACCGTAAGCTGCACATTCCACCATTATAAATAACACAATTATTTATAGTATTAAAGTCTTGCAAAATGTAATTTATTGCAAAAAACACGAAACGTTGGGTTTTCGTCTTAACATGGGCGTCTCATCAATTTTTGGTAACGGCTGTCAATGTAGCGGAGAATTGCGCGCGCGGATTCCATTGTTTACCTATTCAAAGGAACCGCCATTTACTTTTAAAACTCAATGTTGGCAACCGTGACTTCTAGTAAATTTTTCTCTTAGGTCAGATATTTCACGTCAATAATGTCAATTTTAAATCGGCTCGGGAAAGTTTGAGGTTAGGTTTTTTATCCGAACGTCAGTGAGGATCATAAGGATCTCATGTTTTTGTAATTTTGGTTGTAGATTTTTGGTATTTTTTCTATTTCGAACGGTTGTAACTTTTTAAACTGATCATTTGACGGGATTTTCATACGAGGGGCGTAGGTACAGAA